>JAPTHN010000140.1:271428-742441 GCA_026936325.1 Platynereis dumerilii
AATTTGCCAGTGAATCAGCTGTTAATTCGAAGTTTAGATGGGTATCTAGAATTGTGCCTAAATACTTGTATTTTTCCACGTAACAAACTTCATCATCACCATAAACAAATTTGTAGTCTGATTTAGTTTGAGTCTTATTTCTGAAATGCATTATTTTTGATTTATCAATGTTAACTTTCATTTTCCATTTGCAACACCAGTTTTCAAGTTTACATATCATATTCTGTAAATCAGTCTCAGTCTCACTTATTAACACCATATCATCAGCATATAACAAACATTTCAAATTCATGTCTCCAATTTTAACACCAATGCAATCATTGAACTCGTCCACAATATCATTTATAAATAAACCAAACAGAGTTGCTGACAAAGAATCACCTTGTCTTACTCCTTGATTAACTTCAAACCAATTGCTAATATATCCATTAACACAAACACCTGCATTTGCATCAGTATAAATACATTTCAATATATCAAGAAATTTACCAGATACACCATAATTCAGTAATTTGTGAAATAGCAAATTTCTATTTACTCTGTCAAAAGCTTTTTCAAAATCAACAAAACAAACAAATGTAGGTAATTTTTTAATTTTCCTATTTCTAATAATGGATGTTATACTGAAAATATGTTCTAAACATGACCTTTTCCTTCTGAAACCATTTTGTTCGTCTTTATACACCTTTTCATTCTCTGCAACATTTATAAGTCGATTGTTCAATACAGCAGTGAAAATCTTATAAATTGTTGATAAGAGTGTAATGCCACGGTATTGAAGGGGAATTCTAGGATCAGAAAGCGAAGACTTGGGTATAGGCATAATGATTCCAAATTTCCAATATTCGGGGATGATGCATAAATAAAAGATTTTATTAAATAAAGAGGTTAAAGTTTGAATGGATATCATATTTTTTAGAATTTCATATGGTATACTATCAAGACCTACAGCCTTATTATTTTTTGTATTCATGACAATTTTGTGAACCTCGTATTCAGAAAATTCATGATTCAAACCTTCTAAACCAATTGTAACATTTCTTAAATATGACAGATTATCAGTTACTTCTTGATAAAAGTTCTCATCAAAATTACAATTAACCAAATTTTCATTGTATAATCCATGATAATCATTTTTCCATTTGTTCATTACAGCATGATGTGAATTAACTACATTTCCATTTTCATCATAAATTTCAAAAGGAATACAATATTTCTTTTTAGGACCAAGATTTTTCAATAGTTTCCAAAATTCATTTGGATCTTTGACAGAAATATTTTCTATTTTTTCCAAGTTTTCCTTTTTAAATTTCCTCTCTAGTTTTCTATACGTTCGATCAAAATTATTTTGAGCATCATAAAAATCAAGTCTTTCCTCCCTTCTGTTATTTTTTTGTTCTTTTAAGAAAACATCTTCTTTTTCTCGTAAGATATTCCATAAAGATTGCAGTTCATCACACCAAAAAGGTTTACAACATTTTTTTAAACCTTTTTTCTGATTTGGTAATATCTTCTTTTTTTTAAAACACTTGTCCATTTCTTGATAGTAAATTTCACATAGATTAGCATACACACTATCTATATCATTGAGATTTGAACATTGTTCAATTTTTTCTAAAATATAATGAAAATCAAAATTTACTTGGTTTGATGAAAGAAATTGTTCAGGAATATCAGTTATTTGAAATCGCTTAAAGTAAGTATATGGTACGTGATTAAAAATATCATCACTTGTTATATCAATGGAATCAGGAGTGTGTATTGTTGACAGATCTATTACTGGTATTCTAACAGTTATGTTTAGTAATGAGTGGTCAGGAATACAACCAGATATATCAGCATTTTGGATATTACATACATCTTCAAATATATTTTTAGAATTAAGTACTTTAAAAGCTACACAAGTATTAAAGCTGTCAATGGATGTAATAAAATAATCTACAACAGATTTCCCTCTGGTAGAAATAAAAGTATAATTATCATTTTCATTATTTACATGTCATATTAGGACTTTAAAAGTCCCCTAGCTTCCCCTACAGAAGCACTCCGACTTTGTTTAGGGCCATAGAGGACCGTATATTCATTTTCCTTGGATACCAAAATTTCAGCTTTGATTTTGTTAATGATGGTTTTTGCTAGAAGTGGGAGGGACACACATCTAGGGATCAAAACTGATGCTCTGGATCCCTCTCCCTCCCCCTGACATTTGTCCCCGCCTCTAGAACCATAGGCACTGATGCCACTGCCAACAAATTAAATAAGTCCTTATCAAATCCTGATGTCAAAAATGTTGGCTGCTCCTGACTTCCTCATCAACTGTTATATTACAAACTTCCAAAGTCCTGGATGATCATTCTGCGCTCGTCACTCTTGGAGGCAGTGTGTAGTCTCTTTAGTAGCAACAGCAAATAGTGGAAGCATCCAGTCTCCTTGTAAGCAATATCCACTCTCAGATTTCAAGGCATCAAGACTTCATCATGGCGGTGATCAAAGTCTGCATCATTCTGCTGGCAGTGTTCTGCTCTGTGTGGGCAGCAAACGGTGAGTCATTTCTTCTGTTCATGTAAGACATCAAATGAATCGAAAATCAATATGTTGCAAATGCATACTCATGGAGGATGAATGAAATCTCGTATGATGTTATGGGGTCATCTTGTATGATGTTATGGGGTCATTCTATGTCAAATCAAAGGGTCGTACCAGCCTGACCATCTCAGATTTTAACCTGCAACTGTAGGCCTAATTAATCAATCGAAATGTAAGTTCAAATGACGGGCGAGAGGCATCCCATGGCTTAGTCCATAGATGTGCACATACAAATTTGATGCAGAATTTCTAGCAGTGGGATAACATCATACTGTTGCCGTAGGGGCTTGCTGTTGACAATTTTCACTTCATTGAACTTTCTGTATACCATTTGTGAATTTATCATTGTAAAATAGTTTCCTTTTTTCTGAAATCACTGCAAGACAGCTTGCCTTGTCATCAATTTATTTTACAGATTGAGAAATAAATTAATTCCATTTTAAATAGTGTGATTAACAACATTTACTGATGAACTACCCAACTAATATTTCTTCTGACGTCTTTGTCAATTTATAATCCATTGAACGTGCCTGCATGTTATTCTTTCCAATTAAAGGTCTACTTTATCAGACATAGAAAGACCATAGCAAAACGATATTAATTAGGTGCAATTATAATACTCCTTCCGCACCCAGTTTCAATCAATGGATTATTTGACTCCATGTATAGTCCAAAAGGAGTCAATAAATGATTTTCAAGATACAGCTGTCCCTTTTTCAATTAAAGGTCTATTTGATTTCACATGGAAGGACCTTCATACCATCTTATCAATAGTAGAATGATGTCTGGTGCAATTATAATACTCCTTCCACACTCAGTTTCAATCAATGAATTATTTGACTATAGTCCAAAAGGAGTCAAGAAATGATTTTCAAGAGAGAGCTGTCCCTTTTTTCAATTAAAGGTCTATTTGATTTGACATGGAAGGACCTTCTTATCATCTTATCAATAGTAGAATGATTTCTGGTGCAATTATAATACTCCTTCTGCACTCAGTTTCAATCAATGAGCTATTTGACCATAGTCCAAAAGGAGTCAAGAAATGATTTTCAAGAGAGAGCTGTCCCTTTTTCAGTTAAAGGTCTATTTGATTTGACATGGACCTTCATACCATCTTATCAATAGTAGAATGATGTCTGGTGCAATTATAATACTCCGGAAGTACTTAGTTTCAATGGCATTATCCTACTTTAGCCCCCCTTGAGGGTTTAAACATTTTATAGGTATTTCCATAGATATTGATCAACAAAAACTGAAACTGAAAAATTACTCAAATATGTTTCAAGTCTGTATATCATAGAATAAATACTGTAAAAGTGTGAAGGGAGATCATTACCAAGAATACTCACAGTTATATGTTTCTTAAAACATTCAAACTGAAGTGTGATATATTGCAAAATACTGTCTTATATATACTCCCACTTTAGCCCCCTTTCCCATTGACTGTACCATTGAAAAGGGGGCTAATGTAGGAGTATATATAGACACTAGGATATAGCAAAAACTGTCTTATTATATTCCTGCTTTTGCTTCCTTTTCCATTGACAGTACCATTGAAAAGGGGGCTAAAGCAGGAGTATATATACATATTATAACAAAACAACCCAAGTCAGGGTCACTGAGTAACAATATCACGAGCTGTTGTGTGAATTAATATCACTCGAGCCCGCAGGGCGAGAGTGATATTAATTCACACAACAGCGAGTGATATTGTACGAAGTGCCCTGACGCGTGGTTGTTTTGTTTTTATCACCTGGTTTTACCTCAAATTTTCAGTAATAAAGAGGGACTATTTTCTGCCATTACAAAAATGTGACGTCACCATGGAGCAACAATGGACATTACGTCACAATCCCATTATTCTGGCCCTTGTTTGGTTTGTGACATCATCAGGCAGCTGAAATGCTGGTGATGTCATAACCATTGTTAAAAAATATCGCCCTTGAAGGGTGGTATTTTTTTACAATATCATAGGCCCTGATATTTTGACTGTAAACAGTGATATTCACAGCCAACCAGGTGATAAGTATATATTATTACATGGATTGTTTTGTATTGACCCGAGTATTCTCCCTGCCAGCCCATAATTTCCCGAGGGCCGCTAGGCCCGAGGGAAAATATGGGCTGGCAGGGAGAATACGAGGGTCAATTCAAAACAATCCATGTTATAATGTTTTTATTCCATGACCTCTTCTAAATTTTTATTAACCAGTAAAACTATCAGGACTTTATAATAATTATGATAGTGTTAGAAAAATCATCCTCCATGGATGATATTTTTAGCTTTTTAGCAACTGTATTGTGACGTCACCAGCAGTGCTGATGATGTCACAATCCAAACAATGGGACTATGACGTCATGGCCATTGTAACAGGATTGTTATGGCAGAAGCTGGTGATCTTTTGTAACTGATTTTTTGGTGAGTCAGATGATAAAACAAAACCACTCCTTTGACATTATCCCTTGCTGAGCATTGTGTGAATAATATTGGTGTCATTCTCACCATTTTGGCCAAACAATTTTGGGCTAACATGTAGTTTGTAGATTAACACAAGAGGGCTCTGGTGGTAACGTCATCTGAGGGAAATAACAACGTCTTTTGAGGGACAATAACTTGTAGTTCCCTCAAATGACGTTGTTATTTCCCTTGTCGTGTTTAGTGTTATTGGGGTCAATACACTGCTAGTCATGGAATAAAAGACATTATTCCATGTCTAGAAACATTTCTCCCTGATACTGAGCTTTTTCCCTGGATAATACAAACAGAAGAGGGAAAATACGAGGGAAAATACAGATTTAATGAGCTGAAGAGGGAAATACAAGAAATTAATGAGGTTGACAGGGAAAATACGAGACTCCACCAATCAGAAGCAGCCTGAGCAATGACGTCACCATGACGACCTGACGTCACCATATTCATGCCACTGGCAAAAAAAAGTAAACAGCTGAAAAAAGTGAAGCAGCTGTCACTGACGTTTTGGGTCAGGGCTCAGTTAATAATGCCCCGATCTGATCACCGTAAAGTTCTACAGGTAGGTCAGAACCAGGCCAACGTTGTGACTTGATCAGATTTTTTCCGACGATCATTTTTAACCACGATATGGCGCTTTTCCCGACGATCGATCTGCTCGTTAATTCTTTCAACTGTCAGAAAAGGCATTCATTGCAGTTAGACATGGAATAAATAGGTCATGACATGGCTTGGACCTGTATTTCCCTGATATTTTCACCCTCGACCCTGTATTTCCCGAGACCCGCAGGGTGAAAATATCAGGGAAATACAGGTCCAAGCCATGAAATAACCTATAAGTATTTTGCTACATTTTGGTGGTATTTCTGTATAAGCATCATTGTGTTATTCAAAAGATGGAGTTTATACAGTCAACGTAACAAAGAAACACTTATATATACTCCTGCTTTAGCCCCCTTTTCCATTGACAGTACCATTGAAAATGGGGCTAAAGCAGGAGCATATAATTATAAGACAGTATTTTTTATATATCCTACTGTCTTATATATACTCCTGCTTTGGCCCCCTTTTCAATGGTACTGTCAATGGAAAAGGGGGCTAAAGCAGGAGTATAATAAGACAGTATTTTGATAAATAGTTAGACAATTATTTCTTTGTTACATTGACTGTATAAGCGTCATCTTGTGTATAAACATAATGACGTTTATACAGTAAAAATTACCACCACTATTTCCCATGAAAAAAGGGCCTAAATGTATAGACCCCTGAGGGGGCTAAAGTAGGAGAATGCCGTTTCAATCTCTTGATGTATCGAAATTTAATCCAGAAGGGGTCAATGAAAGAAACTGATTCCTAGAATAATCATTATGTTGACAATTATATGAACCATGTGTTCCTTTCTATTTCAGAGCACAACAGGCAGTACATCTATTATTGTGACAACTCGAAAGATGACATTTTCAGGGTTCCTTCCTCAGGGGGGCAACCTGAAGCTCTCAATGTCAGCCACAAAATTGATATGAAAGATCCATGGGGAATCACTCACAATCCTGTGAGTGATTGCCTCTTCTGGATGGGAAAGGCAGGTGGAAAGGAAGGGATTGGCCAATACTGCCTCGGGAATAGCTCTGCCAGCTTCCTGCCAATATCAGGTAAACAATTATTTGAAATTTTATTCATAATCAAGATAGCATTTTTTGTAGTGGATGCCCTTGGACAGAGGCTAATCAGGGTGTATCCTGAAATGGCAAGTCAGACACAAATTTTTGACTGGCACAGCATCTTAACATAACCACAATTGATGAAGAACAATATTCACACTGCAGTTTTGAACATACTTATTATTTTGTCATTGTGATGTTGAAATTTAAAATCAGCCATAGAGGTGAATTATCAATATTTAATAGAAGACTATCCACAATTATTGACCAGATGTAGACTTTTATGCAAAAAAAGAGCTTTCATTCTCCATATACAATACCAATGACAGAAAAGGAAAAATGAAATCTTGAAAAAAAAATCATCCAACTAAAAAAATGGCCAATTTTAAAATCCACGCAGAGGACTTATTTTTCAGTTTACATAGATTTTTCAATTTGCATGCATTTTTGGATGCACATCCTCATTGAAAGTCATGGTCAATGTTTTGGATAACAAGTTTATGCTAAAAACAAAAATTACTATCATGAATACATGTATGCCCCACAGTCATGGGGATCATGGGATAACATTCTGACAGAGATCATAAAATATGATCAATTATTGTAAAAATTGAAGTTGTAACAAAATGCAATGAAAATATATTAGTGCAGCCCTTTTGAGCAATGTCCTTATCATTGTGATATGGAGCTGATCATGAAATTTGGGCAAAAGTTGTCCAGACGGACTAGACTAGTTCAAACTAAGGTTTTATCATGTGTTGCCATGGTCAAATATATAATGGCCAAAGAACTTTATCACAGTCAAAGTCAACAATGTTTATTAATGTTTCACCCTCCAAGACACATAAAGAGTGTGACAGTTACATATAAAGAGGCTGTTCCACAAGAATTATGAGAGACAATAAAAAGAGAGAATTACTATATATATTGGCGGATGAACTTTGTTTAGAGATGATTTCATATTTGCAGACACTGGTATTCAAATTGAATTTTTTTTTCTAGGACATGTATTCTCCAGGGAAAAGTGACAAAAAAAATTTATTACATCACCTTTTCCTTATGGAATAAAATGTCCAAGAAAAAAGATCACATTCAGTCGCTGAATTTACAATTATGAATCATCTGTAGCAATTCTTATGAAATTGTCAAATTGTCTAAAGTGGATTAACCTTATCATCATGTTACATTTACCAAAAGTTGTATTATTATAAATGTTTAGATTGACTGTAGAACCATCGCCAAACTGAGAAACACTTTGATCATGTTAATGGGATTGTAGTTACTTTTCGAAAATTTGTCCATCCGGTGGGCTGGCAGGCTGACAGAATACAAAAAGTGCAGCAAGTTGATCTTCTAAAATTTGCCCTTTATGAGATATTTTATCCCAGTTGTGCCTTTCAGGACCCAAATTTAATTCTCAAATTAAATACACAAGAAGCGCCTTTTGAGATGTAAATAATCTTAGAAAATGAATGCACTGAAATTCTGCAAAAATTACAAAAATCATGATATTAAAAGAAAAGTCATGATATTAAAAACAACTTAATAACCAAGCTGCGACTATAAAAGGAGACAGAACCTGCAAGACGCCATTCTAAATCTGACCCCCCAACCGTAAAAATCTCTTTCCCTCTCCCACTTTTCCTGATTTCTTAAATCACAAAGCTACTTGCAAAAAAGCATGAATTTAATATGTGCAGATAGCTCATTTAATACCGCAAACGAAAGTGTCACTTGCAGCACAAAAACTCTTAAATGAATCAAGATATTTGACAAATTATGAAACATATTGAGCATTTTCTTTAAAGTTTGATAGACAGCTCCTAATATCATTTCTGTCACTAGTACTAATTGATCTGAAGCTACATGTATATGACCAATCACAATTGACTCATTTGCATAAAATTTCGAGCTTGCAGTGACTAGTAGTTCATTTATGAGGGGGTCAGTTATGTGTAACCTTATACATGTATTAGCCGAGATTTATTAATTAGTGGTAATTAAGTGAAGACATATTATATTTCAAATACAGTTATCGAGTCTTTAATAACTTAGTTATTGGAAAATCCCCCAAGAATGGAAAGACAAAAAAAATAGATATACTGTAGATAGATGTGGTGAGTGCAGCCCTCTAAGCCCAGTTCTGTGTGCTCAGCTGGGTAGTGTAGTGGTGAAGGTTCCTGGTTCCTGCCTGCTCCGCTGAAGTTCTTCGTCTGCATGGGTTCAACCCGGATGGGAAACCAAAATTTTCATTGGACCTTTATGAGCAAAATCCCAGCCGGATGTTGTTCAGATGAGATGTCAAATTGGCGGCCCCTTGTATCAGTGTCTGAGCAGGGCAAGTCAAATATCCCTCACATGGGGTAAATGTGTAACATATTGAGGACTCCCACTCTCTCTCTCATCTCATCAACCAACCCTTGTAAGTGCCTGAAATGAAATAGTTTTCTTGACAATAGAGGTCATTTGATTGATCACAGGATTTTAAGAGATAAGCTATCAATTCAGAAAAGTGTAATTTCTCTGAGTATGTCCGACACGATGACATTTTGCCTTATCGCTCAGCTCCTATTACACTTTAAGCTTTGGTTGATGGCTCCTTTGAAAGTCTTAATAGCTAATGTGTAATGTTGGGGCTACACAAGCTGTTAAAGTGTCTGATCTGTACGTCCAACTTTACGGAATTCCCCTGCAGTAATTACATCTACAGCTGGGGCCACTCCAGTCTTTTATCAAACTTTTAAAAGTTTTAATGTCTGTACATGACTTTAGTTGAGCAGGAAGGGAGTTCCAGATGGTCGCTCCCTAATTTCTGAACAAATGTAGTCCAAAGCAAGAGGTTCTGGAATGACTATAAGCATAGACAGAACCCGATCTTAGATTATACCTTGTGTTCTGCACATTAAAGCCTTTCTGTAAAAAGCTTGGTCCAATGTTTTGATAATTTTTTTAGACCTTATGGCTCTAATTCTGGATATTTCCAGTGATGGTAACTTGGCCATAGCTAGTTATGTGTGGTAGTCCGATTTGTAATCAAAGTAAATATATTTAAGAGCCCTAAATTGAATTTTTCTCAATTTTTTTAGTGTTTGTTTTCTCGCATATGTGCCACACTGCAGGGCAATAATTAAAATTTGAGGCCAAAAACAATTTTTGCTGTAGTATGTTGATGTCTTGGGTGAAGGGAAATGCAATTCTCGCCTTACAGTTTAATTGCTTGGAGCATTTACGCAGGAGCTCCGTTATATGAGTGTTAAAACTCAGAGCATTGCCCAGATGAATTCCTAGAAGTTTCACTGACGTCCCAGTATGAATTGTCTTGTCTTTAACAACTAAATCCGAGGGTTCTTTTTCATCGGCAATCATGGCCTGAAAGCTGGCCGGGTTGGCCTCCATTTGGTTACTAATGCACCATGAAACAATATTGTTTGCAGCTTTGGTAAGTTTTTCAGTGACGAAGTCGTTCGATGTACCAGAATAGTGTTGTCATCTGCGTAGTTTTATAGTGTTCCATCAAAGTTTGAATAAAAAATATTGTTCATCAACTTATTGAAGATGAGGGGCCCCGTTATGGAGCCCTGGGGAACCGCTTTCAAAATTGTATTGCAGGAGCTTGTTACGCCTCCTGTTTTGACATGCTGGGGGTGGTTTGATAGTAATCTGCAAGAAGCGTGACAGCTTGCTTGCTGAGTCCATATGATAAGAGCTTAGAAACAATCAAAGAGTGCAGTATAGCAACTCAAGCCATTATTTCATAAATTAAGTAAACTTTATATATATATGATATTCAATTGTGGAAATTTATATCACCAAAAAGTGAGAAATCAAAGTTCCAATTATCAATTTTTCCACGTTAATACTTATTATTTAAAAAAGACCAGTTTTATGAAGCAAATTTCAAAAATGTGCTCAAAATGACGTATGAGATCTAGGAAACATTAAAAATACAGAATTTCATAAGTAAAAATTTAAGATTTGAAGATAACAGATAAAGAGAGTTTCATATCAGTCCTTTAAAATTAAACGCAAGATTGATTATCCTTTAAAACAAAAAGAAGATGCAATCCTATTCAGCAGTGCAATCTACTGTATGCATATATGTCTTCTAAAATCACACACGGAAGATTATACTACTGACGGAACAAGGTAACAATTTAGAATACATCACTTCTTTCATAGACGGAAAAATTGTCATGAGAGCTTCATCAGACAAAAGTTGAATTTATTTCATGCAGCTGAGTGGCATGGGTTCCTACCCCATGTGGGGCAACCAAAAAAAATAATAATAAAATTAATACCGGTGGACTTTCAAGAGCATAATCATGACTGGATGTCATTGGAATATGATGTTAATTTAACAGCCCCTTGTATCTGTGTCTCTGCTGGGCAAGTAAAATATCCCTCACATGTGTAAATGTAACATGTTGAGAACTCACTCTTTCATCTCATCAATACACCCTTATGTGCACCCAGAACTGGGCTTAGAATCACACAATTTTGTCTGGAAGAAACCGGGGCTGTTTCTGAGTGTGCTGATGGCCTTGTTCACTTCCTTGAGAATGTGATTGCCAAGCCTGACTCTGGTATACACCAATGTTGAATAGACATTTTGTGAATATGCAATGAAATTGGAACAATTTCTTGGGACAGCAATGCTGTAGCATAAAAAATCAACTTTTGAGCCAGGTGGTGGAAGCATGCAGTCCTCATTTTGACCAGACTGGCATACCAGAAATTGTTTGTTCTATCAAAATTCACAGCTGTTGTTATTAAATTGGTGACATCAGACAGATTGGTTTGCCTGTAATGCCTTTGCTTTAGGTAACATTTTGAGACCATTAAATAAATAAGATATCCCTTAACTGTAATTCTTTATTCTTCAAACTTTACAGAATTCCTCCACTCCTTAAACTACAAAATCTCATTAATTTACCAAGCTTAGTAGACACAAGATTAGATAATTGGTGCAATTTTACAAGGATTTTAGCTGAATTAAGTGATTTTTGACCCTTAAAATGCCTACATGCACCCAGAGAATCTACCCTAGACGAATCACTCCATCATCGCACATTATCATAAGATTTTGCGTCAGAGCATCTCAGCCAATCAGCGTGCAGGAATTCTCTCCAGTTCAAATGTTTACTGGCGATTTGCTCGGAAAATATTCAGTCCTCGGAGACGTAACACCTACCATTGTAAGGGTCTCGCAGAGATCTATCTATTGCAGTTAGAATCGTATCTGTATGACTGACAGAAATGCGTGAATAGACGTCATCGTCCTAATTTGCATAACATGCTTGAATCCATGTTCATTGGTCAACCTTGGGGTATGTCTGAATTAATCACTGAAGGCTTTGCTGAAGTGCCTACATGATATGGAGATGAAGATGCTGGAAATGAATGCAGTATTAATAGATATAATATGTCTGTAATTCATGTTTTTTCATACGGAAATGACATTTCTACTGTACTCGCGAATTGTAAAAATAGCCCCAAAATAGAAGTGGGTAGGTGGGGGTCTAAACATCAATGGATTTGGCTGAAATTTGGACTGCGTGGTCTCATCATATAGGAGATCAATTGGTTTAAAGACTAGACTGATCCGGAAAAAAGTTCGAAAAATGAAACACCCTATTAGAGGGCAGCACTTTCTGTACCTGTCTCCCATCTAGCTTTTAATATAATTCTTGAATTAAAAAATATATCAATGATAATCAGCAATGTGATAACCAGGTATTCCAGTATTTTATTTTTCATTAAGACAATTTTTTTCCATCATTTAAGACATAAATTTTAGGTTCAAAATAAATAAATTCGGTTAATATTTTTATGTATTATTTTTCTCTTTATCCTATTTGAATATCAGGTTGCAAAAGTTCATTGAGAGAAAACAACCATTTTACTCAGAAATGAGAAAACTGGACCACCACCAAAATATATTGTGTGTCTGTCTCATCATGATGATGATTCCAGGAATGCCGTGAACTATACAGCATTACACTGTATGACTATAATGGTTTTTCACATGAACTGATGAAATATTCTGTTTTTGCATATTACAGGTGTTGATTATTGGGGAATAGGAGTGGACCCCCAGTCAGGCCTGCTCTATGTCACTGATGGCATTTCTAATGGCAGTATCCAAGTGGTGAATTTCCATGAAAAGAGCAGGAGGACAATCCTCCAGGGCAACATGAGCTGGCCACATGGAATTGCAGTTGACTGGGAGAGTGGGTAAGGAATGTTCATTTCACATTTATAATTTATGGTCGACTACAGTCACTCTTTGAAATATATGCAAATCAATGTTTTCTGGCAAAAGTCTGAAGTCAATATTTTTCAATACCCCAAATATCAGATGACACACTCTTCAAGAGTAATGTCGGTTTTTGTCCTGCACTTGTTCAAGATCTATTAGCACAGGAAAATCATACGCTGAGCATCATTGAAAATGCAACTGTGTTGTTTGGTGGTATAATATTCAACTCGAACTACTCAATGATCATAATTATATTTTGGAATCATTGTCTTGACAAGCAGATTCCAAAATACTGAAGGATTCTTTTTCACAAATTTGTCAGGTACATGTAAATGACTTAATGCTTTATGCTCACGAGGACTTTCAAGGAAAAGTGAAATTTTTGGCACATCAATGGTTGTGAATACAAATTAGATGAATTGCTGGGAAAATAAATTGAAATCACTGGTTGTGTATATGCACTCTACTATTAATTCATGGACCTGTCCATCTTTCCCAGCCGAAGTATATAGAGTGACCATCCGTAAAAAGTTGTATGCAACATTTTCTCACCCCACAAGGATGTATGCTGGTTTCAACTTTCATAATCAAAATTTATATTTCACATTTACCCGCATATCACGGGTATTATGCTAGTTACCGTATTTTCTGTATTAAACGCCCAATCCGTAATTAGCGCCCATCCCCCTCCATCTAGAGTTGATTTTTATTAAAATTCCGTCAAAATATGATCTTTTCCAACCTTTTTTTAATGCAAAATTGCCAAAAACGTTTCTTCAGGCTGCCCTCGTCCGCCATATTGGATTTGTGCTAATAGTCCCACAGACGGCAGCAGGCGGCTGACAGCGCCTCTGGTGGATTCTGAGTGCAGAGCCAGATCGTGAATGAATCATGCATCTCATCATTACCTCCGCCCACTGGGCGTCTAATACAGAAAATACGGTAGATGAATTAATGGTTGTGAATATGCATTTTTTTAAGAGAACTGTGTTATTGCTACATCATTGTTAAATTAACAAATTATGGAGTGATCATTAGATAACCAGGGGGACTTCAAATTTTCCACGATGTGAAATTATTAATTTTGTGGTATAATGGCAACGGCAACAGTAATTAGACATCCATAAATATTGAAATATTCGCCATAAATCGAACAACACAATATAAAGAAATACCTCCACCAGAAACGATTTATTTCAAGACTGCCTAGAATGAATATATTTATTTCACTAAAAATGGGAAGAAATTATTTATTTAAAAGAAGAACTTCAGCGTGCCACCCTGGACATCTAATAGACCCCCTTAAGAGTATTATGGCATGGACACAAGCAAGCAGGGAATGAAATGGACAAGCACCCATGATGAGATCTATTTGTTTGAGGTTTCTAGAAAATGTAATTTACAATCGATTGAATCGATTTTGGTAGGGGGACCGGGGCACGTTGGACCTTTGGGCACCTTGGACCATTTCCAATTTTTTTTTTATAAAACATGCACAGTTTTCCAAAATTCCCTCTGAAGAGACCTTTAGTGGTAGAGTAGGTCGGGGCATGCAGCCCCCTTAACTTTGAGGTGCGATTTGACCTACTTTTAATGGTCGATTCTTTGAATGCTTATGCTGTCAGGAAGACATCACTTGACTCTATTTATAACTAGTGAAACAAATGTCTACCAATTTCAATAAAGGAGTTACGGCCATTTTTGTAAAAAAATTTAAATGGCCTTCTTACCCCACCCATCGGGCAAGAAGCCCCCCTATTATAATCCTATGGCAATTTTTTTTGCGAGTGCATTCAGCTTGAAAGTTATTTCTTGGGGTTCTTCTATCATTTTTAAGGCATTCTATGCACTTTTTCAGAATTTCAGAATTTTTCTGTTCATACATTCATTTTTTAATATTTTTTGCCCTGTTTCAATTTTGGCCCATTTTTTTTTCTATTTTAATTAGCTATTCCATCAAGATTTAAGGTAAAGTACACATTATTAAATGGTTCCTGAAGCAGCTTTGAGGCCCCAGTGTAGGGGGCCTCATGCCCCATGCCATGTGGGGCCTCTCGCCCCAAACCCACATATTTTAATTTGACCTCTATACTTCGAACTAAAAGGCAAAAAACATGATCCAAATCATATTTATGTGATGGTCCTAAAGTGAAGCAATGCAGATATCCATTATACTTTTAAAAATTTCCAAATTTATTTCTGACAACCGCTTTCAAAGAATTAGTCAAAGTTACAAAAACCATGCACATTTTTTTGTTTCTTTAATTTCTACTATGGTTTGGTGCTGTTCGCCTTGAAAATTTGTGACGTCACCTAAAATGCCTCTAGCTTCAATCCTAACAATAAGAAAACGCACCAAAAATGTAAGTTTACATATAAACCTGGGGGGGCCTCTCACCTAACCAGGGCTTTTTGCCCCGACCTACTCTATGCCTTTTAGCCAAAAAATTTCATGAGCGTTGAACAAAAAGTGTGAGTTCTATTTCAGGTTTCCTGATTTTTTACATAAAAAGTGACTTTTTCCAAGTCTCGTTGGCTAGGTCACTCTTCTTGAAATATGGGGGATCTAGTCAGACAAAAAAAAAATTTCAACTTTATTTAATCCACAACTATGGAAGGTAGATCAACTTGGTTGTGCACAAGGGTAGTATAGATGTTCTGAAGTCAGTCAGTAAAAAGAATTTTCAAAACTATAGAGTAGTTTTTGATTGAGGGCCAAAAAAATACAAAAGCGGACCAACGTGCCCCAGTCTCCCCTATTCACTTATGCACATACAGTGGTCCCCGCATATTAAGACTGCCCGTTCTGCGGTCATGAAGCGGTTTCTCATGGGTGCGCTCTCTCATTGGGGTGGAAAATTAGCTAAAAATACTGCTCGGTGCAGGAGTAAGGCAGTCACATCAGACAAGTAGGTCATACAACAGGGGATCTTATAACACTAGTACCACTGTATTACTTTTGTTTTCCCAAGCACAGAGCACTATATACAACCCACCTCTATGTAATGACCAATGGGTTTTACTAAATTGAGTCAAGGGTAGGATTTTAAGTTGAACCCTCAGGACCAAAGGTTGCACAAACAAGCGCTTTTGATTAGGCTATGGAAGAACTACACTTAGATAGTATTAAATGCAACACATTTTTAATACCATTCACCAAATGGACAATCTCATGTTAGCGGTCAATTTTGGCCTTCACTGAAAATCTTTTTGACGAATTAAGTTAGTCAAATACCAAAATTAGTCAAATGTCTGACTTAGCTAGTCAAGTTACACATGTAGTTAGAATTTTGACTCATTTAGTTAGTCATTATCATACTTTAGTTGACTAATACAATTAGTCACTTTACTAATTTAGTTGGTCTTTTGACTTAGTAAGTTAGTCATTTCTCTCAGTCAATTAGTCATATTGACTAATTTAGTTGGTCAATTTGACTAATTTAATTAGCCATCTAGCTTATTTAACTAGTCATCTGACTATGTCATGGACGTTTGGTGGCGCTAATGAGCCTCATTCCATTTATAGGTCTAATGTTGTCTATATCATTAAGTTCACCTTCTCCGGCAGTTGGTCTCTGTAGCACAGTTGTAATGTGCTGTTTCTCTATAGTAAACTCATACAGCTTTGGACTTAAAAGTTAATTGTTCAAGCCTCACAAGGAACTTTTTTTGTTCAAATGGCACTCTGCATAATAATTTACTCAGTCAAATGACTAATTAAGTCAGTCACTTGACTAGTGACTAAGAATTTAAGGCAACATCAAATGGCTAACCTAATTAGTCATTTTGACTACGGTAGTTAGTCGAAAAGATTTTCAATGTTAGATGGGTAAAGATAACCCATGTTAAGCGTTGATACAATTGGGTACAGGTGGTTTATTCAGAGAGATGGCCGTTTTGCCAGCAAGGTGGTCTACTTCTTGCGGTAAAACTGTATGTGTATAATTAGAAAACACTATCATTTTTCTGACATGTTTTATTACTTAATTTTAGTGTTTATAATTACTAGCATAGTACCCGTGAAATGGGGGCGGGGGGCAAAATATAAAAAATAAATTTTGAACATAAAACCCAGCCTGTGTCCCTCTAAAGTGGGTGAAAAAAGGTTGCATGCGCGTTTCTGTAGAAGGACACCCTATACTTTGGCTGGGAAAGACGAAGGAGTCCATGAATTTATACGTTTCTGTAGAAGGACACCCTATACTTTGGCTGGGAAAGACGAAGGAGTCCATGAATTTATATGTTTCTCTAGAAGGACACCCTATACTTTGGCTGGGAAAGACGAAGGAGCCCATGAATTTATACGTTTCTGTAGAAGGACACCCTATACTTTGGCTGGGAAAGACGAAGGAGTCCACGAATTTATACGTTTCTGTAGAAGGACACCCTATACTTTGGCTGGGAAAGACGAAGGAGCCCATGAATTTATAGTAGGATTCAGTACTTTGGCTGGGAAAGACGAAGGAGTCCATGAATTTATAGTAGGATTCAGTACTTTGGCTGGGAAAGACGAAGGAGTCCATGAATTTATACGTTTCTGTAGAAGGACACCCTATACTTTGGCTGGGAAAGACGAAGGAGTCCATGAATTTATACGTTTCTGTAGGATTCTATACTTTGGCTGGGAAAGACGAAGGAGTCCATGAATTTATACGTTTCTGTAGAAGGACACCCTATACTTTGGCTGGGAAAGACGAAGGAGTCCATGAATTTATACGTTTCTGTAGAAGGACACCCTATACTTTGGCTGGGAAAGACGAAGGAGCCATGAATTTATACGTTTCTGTAGAAGGACACCCTATACTTTAGCTGGGAAAGACGAAGGTGTCCATGAATTTATACGTTTCTGTAGAAGGACACCCTATACTTTGGCTGGGAAAGACAAAGGAGCCCATGAATTTATACGTTTCTGTAGAAGGACACCCTATACTTTAGCTGGGAAAGACGAAGGAGTTCATAAATTTATACGTTTCTGTAGAAGGACACCCTATACTTTAGCTGGGAAAGACGAAGGAGTCTATGAATTTATACCTTTCTGTAGAAGGACACCCTATACTTTGGCTGGGAAAGACGAAGGAGCCCATGAATTTATACGTTTCTGTAGAAGGACACCCCATACTTTGGCTTGGAAAGACGAAGGAGTCCATGAATTTATACGTTTCTGTAGAAGGACACCCTATACTTTGGCTGGGAAAGACGAAGGAGTCCATGAATTTATACGTTTCTGTAGAAGGACACCCTATACTTTGGCTGGGAAAGACGAAGGAGCCCATGAATTTATACGTTTCTGTAGAAGGACACCCTATACTTTAGCTGGGAAAGACGAAGGAGTCTATGAATTTATACGTTTCTGTAGAAGGACACCCTATACTTTAGCTGGGAAAGACGAAGGAGCCCATGAATTTATAGGATTCTGTAGAAGGACACCCTATACTTTAGCTGGGAAAGATGAAGGAGTCCATGAATTTATACGTTTCTGTAGAAGGACACCCTATACTTTGGCTGGGAAAGACGAAGGAGCCCATGAATTTATACGTTTCTGTAGAAGGACACCCCATACTTTGGCTTGGAAAGACGAAGGAGCCCATGAATTTATACGTTTCTGTAGAAGGACACCCTATACTTTGGCTGGGAAAGACGAAGGAGCCCATGAATTTATACGTTTCTGTAGAAGGACACCCTATACTTTAGCTGGGAAAGACGAAGGAGTCCATGAATTTATACGTTTCTGTAGAAGGACACCCTATACTTTGGCTGGGAAAGACGAAGGAGTCCATGAATTTATACGTTTCTGTAGAAGGACACCCTATACTTTGGCTGGGAAAGACAAAGGAGTCCATGAATTTATAGTAGGATTCAGTACTTTGGCTGGGAAAGACGAAGGAGTCCATGAATTTATAGTAGGATTCAGTATTTGGAATTGACACTGCTAAAGTATGAGGAGTGGAAAACTTAGGTCTCTTAATTGCTTTCTATCGATATGTTTATGAGTATTTTTGCCTACATGCGTTCTTTTGAATCTCAGTCCAACATGAAAATCAAATAAGGAGCATCCCAGTGAAAAGCCTCATGGCAGCAGCCAACCTGTGATTAAAATTGTGAGTTGTCTAAAGACAAACTCTGGTTATTTCAGGTTATTGTTCTGGGCTGACCACTCGAAAAATCAAATTGAAAAAGCCAGGACTGATGGGACTGAGCGTGAAGTGTTGGTTACAGGCATTAGAGCACCAACAGGTGTGGCACTGGACCGCAAAAGTAAGTGTGCAAATGGCATCCATCATGTTATAAAAGTAAGAAATTGTAGTTATTACTGCCAAATTGTCGGAATTGTAAATTGGTAGTGGGTAAATAAAAAGACTGGCTTGAAAAGAGCAAAGTGATAAACATCAGCTGATTCTACCGCTGTTATAAACATCAGCTTAGCTTATCAAGCTTTTTGCCGATAACAGCTAAAATGACAAAGTAAGTTAAAATCCATTTTAAGATAGGTACATGGGTCACAAATTCCATTTCCATGCTTAAATGCATTTTCTTAAAGTAAATACCCTCATGTCATCCACCTTATTTTAGTCCATTCATTCATTTATATATATAACTATACATATTAGTCCTGCCCAGTTTGGTTTTCCTTACTGATTGTGCAAAATAGGTTTTTATTCTTCAAGTTTGACTGTCTGTGAGAGGTCTCCAGGTTCAAGCTATTAGAAAACTTTCAACCCTGTAACATTTTTGTAAGTCTTGAGACAGTTTTTATTCAGCTTTCTTCCTGAAACCAGGTGTTTCCTTGTAGCTCATAAAATAGCTCAAAGTCATTTCTTTGAAAATGTGACAACTTGCCCAAAGCCCAGGGCAAGTTGTTACACTCATAAAGCCAATCTAACATCTCTGACAGATTCTCTGTAATCCAAGATTGGAATACCTCAGATTGCCTTAAAAACCGCAAATACACCTCTTGTGAAGATTTTGGATGATTACCACAATAATAATAATTTTTTAGAAATATTCACCTAGCATATGGTACATTACACATTTTTGTGATGACATCACAAAAACTTTTCACATGCTAAAAAATATCAAAATTGATTTAATTACCATGCAGCTGCTACCATCCATATAGCCTAGTAATAAGCACTGTGACAACTTGCTCCGTGAAAACTAGAAGAATAAAGAAATTTAAAAAGCAAATAGTAAATAGGTAATAAGCAAAAAGGAAGAAATACGAAGCAATAAAAAGAGAAATCTAGAAAAAAAGAAAAAATTGAGACGAAGTGAAGAAGAAATCCGGAAGTATATGGTAAGCCGAAATTTAGAGGAAAGGCATATGAAGAATAACTTCAAAGAAGAAATAATAAATGGAAAACAAAGAAGAAAGAAGAGGAAAAGGCATAAATAAATTGAGAAAGTAAAAAAAGAAGCAAAAAGAAGAGAAAGAACAAAAATAAGAAAAATAACTTAGGAAGAAGAAAGACATATAAGGACAGGAAATAACAAGAAGGGGGATTACTAAAAAGAAACACGAAAGAAAACTAAGCCATAAGGAAGAAAAAAATGAAAGGAAAAAGAAGAAATCTGAAAAAAGTGAGACAGTAGAAGGAATAAAGAGGAGAAGATGAAAAGAAAGTAGAAGAAAGAAGAAGAAGCAAGAGGAAGAAAGACAGAGATATGAATTTGGAAGACAATAAGTTGTAATGAGCTATAATATTACTTACAATTCATTCTCGTATCATAAAAACTTGGAGAAAAAAAAAATTGGGAAAAAAGAATTTTGAGGAAAATTTTTGCGTAAAAAAAAAATTGACCAAAATAATGATGGGAAAACAATATTAGGAAAAAAATGTAATGTTGAAAAAAAAATTTGGAAGCAAAAAAGAAAAAAAGGATAGAAGTTCAGGAATGGCAACTACAATACATGTTTCAAAGTTAATCAAACAAGTTTGCGATACACATATTTTGATATTCATGATACTTATATGTGTACAAACAAATCTCTTGTGCACATGAGACAGCTACCATGAAGTGTACACAGACAGGTTGATACAGTAGATAGATAGATAGATAGATAGATAGATAGATAGATAGATAGATAGATAGATAGATAGATAGATAGATAGATAGATAGATATCCTCTATTTACTGCAAGGACTCAGACTCATTTTTTATTTATTGAGTCATGGCCTCACACTCCCTCCATCTTTAAATGAACCATTGTTGTCCCTTTTTTTTATTACATAAAATGTAGCTTTTATTTTTTTGCTTCACCAGTTGAAAAAATTGTATGGAGATCCATTTTTGTCTAATTATATGCTACCTTTAAACAGTCATGCCTTGATTCTTGTCTGTAAGCTTGTCTGGTAGCAATTATAATTTGCTGCACACATCATTCTCGTCTTATTTCTCTGTACAATATTTCAGCGGTAGTTTGCAATAACAGTACTCTGGTTCCCTTTCAGATTCACGACTATACATCTGTGGTGTCTTTGTTGTCCAGTCATTGGGAGTGAATGGCAGTCATAGGCTGATCCACTTCAGGGATTCAACCTACGGGTTTAGCTCCATTGATGTGGATCAGCATTATATCTACATCAGATCATGGCAACCAAGGTAATCCTCCAAAAGATTATCAATATTCATAACTTATTGTAGTTGGACATGTTTTTCTAGTAGAAACATCTCATTTTCCTTTTCCACATCCAATGAAATCCAAATTAGAGAATTTCTGCAATGCCCCCTACAATAAAAAAGAAACTGAGGAGGTCTCTATATGGAGTAGGTTAAGTGTCAGGGGGTGATCATTACGCATCGGATGGAGGAGAGAAAACAAGCGTTTCACATGTTCATTTAATAATCTATAGATACGCTGATATAAGTGATATCAATAAGATTCAAATGTACATTATGGCACTGACATACTTGGCATTATAAATAGCCTTAATTTTGTTGTAATATATTTTTTTAATGGAAAAATATTTATGACAAAAATCTTGGTCGTCTGTCTTTCATCACACTTTTATTTGGTAGTTAACTTATTTTATTTATGCCTTCTTCAGATTTGTTTAAAATGTTTCTTCTAATTCATCAGTTTTTGGAGATCCAGTCTTTTAAAGTATGGTGGTTATCATTGTCTCAGCATCAGAAAGCCTGTGATGTCATAATGTAAAAATAAAAAGGAAGCCAGTTTGCATATTAAAAAGAACTTCTTTTTTTCCAAGTGACAGCCTTTCTGCAAAGAACTAAAAAACAGATTGAGAAATTAATTTGGCTTGCTTATATAACAATTACTCAATGTTTGTTCAAGTATACATTATTCCAATTTGTTCTTCTCTTTAAAGCGTTGCCATTTGGCGTCTGGCCAAGGGTGCTCGTAATGCTGCTGGTGCTCAGCTGCTGCCTCTTGTCTCATCAGGTGGTATAAGGGGAATCGTGCTGGTTGGATCTCCAGCTCAACCATCAGGTCAGTATGCAATAATTCTACATTTTCACAATATTCTTAAATTATCTTATGTAATACCCTTTTGCAATCCCTTGCATCTTCTGTGCTGGCTGAGCAGAAGATGATGCCATCAGTTTGCAGTTGTCAGTTGCATGCACACCACTTGATTGCAATTGACCACTATACACTGAAGTAATCCTTAAGCATCCCATTCTTTATGACAATTAAGGATACACCCCAGTACATCTCTTTAGATCTCTCTAATTCTACTTATAATCCACTTCAATTTTACCTTTACTCAGTGACATGTAACACATTTTTAAAAGATACATAATTCCACTCAAATACAACAAAAGAACACTCAACTTTCTTCAACGTCTATATATATATAGGGAATTTTTACTTTATTAATCCACTGATATTGTCTTTATGTATGTGCCTGTCCATATTTTGGATTTTGACTTGCAAGCCCGCAGTGAGTTTGGTACTCGTATTTGCATATCGATGGTGAAAGTGCAAAACCTCGTATGTAAAAAAAAAGCCGTTTTTCAGAAATTGGAAAAAACTGTCACCAATCTTTTTTTATGGTGATGTTTACCAGTATGTGAGTTACGCTCAACCTGATTTATAGAAAGTGACACCCTGTTATGGCATAATTTTGTGTCAAAGGTCGTTGGCCCCTAGCATTGATGTTACCATCAGATATGATTGAAAATGTCGAGTTACAAGGTTTTGCACTTTCACTTTCTCACAAGTTAGTAAAGTGCAAAACCTTGTAACTCGGTTATTTATCACATTTTAAAGCAACTTGCAGAATTGAATGTACTTCCAATCTATAGGTAAACAGTAAAAAATATAATTTGACCATGATAAATAACAACAGCTAAGTTTAATCTGTGGCAACAATAGCAAAAATTAGGAAAATGACACTTTTTTCAAATTTTTGTGCACGCTCTTTTTCAATAGCTTATATCACCAAAACAAATATAGGGAGGTAAAAAATTTTTAAAAAGGAAATTTCCTGCGAGCCATAAAAAACATACCACAATCATAATTTTTCAAAAACATAGACTGCGCGGCAGCATACCCTCGGCTAATCAGTGGGTATTCTGGAGGCAGTGAAATCAAGTGGCCCTCAGGAGTCGCAGGCTTTGAGGGGGCAAGGTCCCAAAAAACTTTAAATTGATGTCTGTTTCCACCAGGTCACAGCAAGTGCAATAATGAAAATCTGTAAAACTTTAAGCGAGAATCAAGGCCAATTTCCATCACAACAATGTTTTTCATGATTTTCCCTGACTTTCCGTAACTACAGAGCAGACACTTAAATACAGTTAAAAAAAACTCAAACAATACTTGATTTGTAAACAAAGACAGGGTTTTGAGGGGGGGAGGGTTGGTCTAGTGGTAGCGTGCTGGACTGCCAATCGCTGGGTCCAGGGTTCGAATCCAGCTCTTGCCGGGTCACCTGGGCCTATGTTGGATGGCCGTTTCAATCATCCTTTGCCTCATTGCAGTGTCCTCTGCCTGTCCTAATTAATTAGCCCACCAAGTGCATAAATACAGGATGTAAAACCCCAAACATCCATCCATCTTAAGAATACTGTTCTTTTATTGCATACAGAAGTTCATTTTTCAAATTTTATTAATTTTAAAATTAGAATTTATTGGATATGACTGAAATTTGTCTACACCCATTCTATGAAATCTACAGATCTAATAGCAATATACAAATACTGTATGTTATTAATGCAATCTTAAAATCCATTTGCACAAGGAAATTAATTATTTGATCAGTCAGTCAAACAATTAATTAAGCAATCATTCAATCAGCAGATCAGTCAGTCAAGCCACCCTGGTTTTATACCAGGTTGCCACCCTTTAACTTCGTATAAAAACGAGAAATTTGGTTGAATCTGTGATGAGTGATAACACATGGAAAGATACCTTTTTTTATTAAAAAAATCTGTTCAAGTTGGTTTAAGGATTCCATTAACGCAGCAACAAATGCTATTGACGTCGGGGAAAATATGTCTGGTGAAGCAGGAACAATCATGGAAAAATACAGAGAATTTGCTCCAAAGCTTACTGTGCACTGAATTATATAATTTTAGCTATCTTTATTTAGTTTCATTTCAGATATTAGCTCCAGTAGGCCTACATGTAAACTAGAAGAATAATTCTAATAAAGCAGTTTCCAATCAAACGCTGGAACAACTGTCTCTGTTCGGGACTGAAAGGTGGAAGCAGAATGCTGACAGTCCCTGGAAAATCGAATTGGGTCAACATTAATTCGATCTGTTTTGGACAGATCACAACATCAGGTCACACAACAGCTGTCCATATTACTACACCAACTACTTTCACAAAGCATGGTTGCTGGCAAAGATCCAGACCACTGCTTTGAATGAAAATTTTTGGAAATGGTGAGACAAAAAGAAAGTTTTGAAACTTTAGTATAAACTTTGCCTGTGAAAGGGATGATTTTACTCATCAGAAGTTTGATGGTATTCAAGCTACTTATGCCATTTTATGCTTGTTAAATTGTGGTCAGAAAAGTGTCCAAAAAGAATGCTCTCTCACTTATTCACGTGTCCGTACAAAGCCAATGTTTTTGCCTTGTGATATCAAAAATACTCATTTGTATTTATTCTATTACTTTATGGAGATTTATTAACTATACAATTCCGGTTCCGCCTACCAGTGAAGACGTTTTTCAAGAGCTCTGACGAAATAAGCTAAGTTTTACTTGTTTTCTGTTGTCTAACATAACCCAAACCCTGTAATTATGTAAGACTACATTACTACTAACCTCCGCCCGTGATTTTCCGCCCGTTTTTCCGTGTAATTCCCGTTTTTCTGACCGTAAACTTCTCATCCATCCCACAGCCTTGTTTGTTTAGTTTTTGCCGCCATTAATTGCACTCATTTTCGCCCACATTAGTCCAGTCTATATACAGTTTAACCCCCAAAAAATTGCTACAAAAGGTTTTTCAACTGATTCTGTTAGGTATAGGTGTACTTTTTAACATAATAAAAGTTTACCAAAATCGGACCATCGGAAATGTGTTTTTTTCAAGATGGCGTCCAAGATGGCCGACGAAACCTTCAAATGGCAATAACTCTGGAACTATCCACTCAAATTTGATGATTTTTGCATCTAAACCTAGGTTTTTGGGGTCAAGGAACATATTGAGAGCATCAAAAATGACATTGGACCTATATTTAATATGTACAACCCTAATATGGTGCACAACATGGCTGCCGACACCTCAATTAAGCCGACTGTTCACTCAGATTGGCCATCTTTAGGTCCATTGCCAATTAGGGACACACCTATTTTAAATGTCATTGAATTGTTGACAAATGGTTTATTGCATAATTTTTCAATTTAGTTTCTAACAATCAACTATATATAAATCACCACTAATACCTCTGTCCAAGGAGTCTGTTGTTATCATTGTTCAATTGTCTGGCGCCATCTTGCTGACTGTCGGAAGTTGTCACCCATATCGATCTCTTGAGTCTTGGTATGACTGTCATAGTTTTCAGTTTGGTATTGACCACGAGAAAGTCCACTATGTCTACAGCTTCATTGGGAGGATTTGCATCCTGACGAACAGTTATAACAAATAACTTTCATATGTTTGTCCGGAGCCGATTTCTTCTCCTTCATGACAGAAATGAACTGTCCGTCTATCCATAACCTGTAGAGTTCATGTTATTTGCATGCCGTGTCCAACCACACCCTAATTGGGTAGAACATGCCAGGCTACAGAATAATGTGTAGGGGAAGTTGGAAGGAAGTCCCTTAAGGGTGACAGATGCATTAGCAGACGCCACCTTCTTGGTGAAAATGTTGTGACACAGTAATGAAAGTTTCTTCTTGGACTTGCCACCAAGACAGCAATCGTCACACCTTTGCCCAATTCTGCCATCATAATCTCTTAAGACTTATTTGAACATATGAATGTACCTGCACAGCACTTCATGACAAAATCAGATTTCACTAATTTACGGAAAGGCAACTTTTCTGATGCCAATTACTTTGGAGCATGAATCACAGCCCAAGTAAGCATGGATGAAGGGAAACTCACTGTGTACATCATCTCCTGATATTTGTTTCAACAAGTAAAATTACTTTAACAAGTTCTGCGTTCTTTTGAATGTTAGTTGGTGTCAGAACAGAAATAGACGGCCTAATTATAAATTTTGCTGTACTGAGTAGGAACAAGTTCAGCAAATCGGTATCTTTGCCAAAGTTTTGGTGCAAAGACAGACATGCTCAAAGGTGCCTTAACAATATCATCATCTG
The DNA here is from genome assembly GCA_026936325.1 of Platynereis dumerilii. Lineage (NCBI taxonomy): Eukaryota > Metazoa > Annelida > Polychaeta > Phyllodocida > Nereididae > Platynereis > Platynereis dumerilii. Next base: position 298,147 of record JAPTHN010000140.1, read on the forward strand.
CATCGCCAGGTCAATTGATGATGTGATATATATCCTCTATTGGTGTAGTGCTGATTAGAGCAATCATGTGTGCCTTGTTCTTGTCAAGAGACAAGAGGTCTTTCCTTTTGTTTGAAAACTCTGTTTCAGTCGCGAAGTTTATGATAGGGTGTCAGTTCATAACTCAAAATATGTCATCTGGGGAAAGATTTCCTGATCTTGACACACCAAGGAACTTTAGAAAGAGGAGTGCAGGATCAATGGCACAGTCAGGAGCAGTATACAAGGCAGAGATAGCCTATTCTAAAAAGTTAAAATTTTTGCCTCGTGTTTCCGATTTTTTGGTAAATGTTAACTTTCCGACAATATCTTCTATGATCTCTTTCCCAATCCCTTTGAGGTCATGCACAGTCACATCTGTCAAGCTAATAGTCTTTTGACAATATTTCTCAGGGTAGTACCCGAAGTAAGACTTTTGATGCATGCTTCCAATGTATCTGGCAGTATCTGCGTGTTTTGGACTTAAAACTTATATAATAGGTCTGGTCTTTGGAATCTTGTATTGCACTGTTGCGTAATTCAGAAGGTGCAGATTATCATGATTATGTCCAAAGGTTCTGCAGGTCCTCAGCAATCCCACTGCTTCCAGTTGGACAACCAGTGCTCATTAAAAACCTCACTAAAATTTCTTTTGTTGCAAGGCTACTATTTAGTCCTGCCCACCGTCCCCAGCATTGTTTGCTTTGTCAAAAACCATGAAGACCAGGAACAGTTAGAAACTCCCCTGTAACAGGTTAACATCAAGATGTATATTCTCAAGGTTGCTCATTCCTCACAGTCAGAAATGAGCACACCTCAAGTAGTTGAAATGACCTGCTGTGGCAAATGTACATGCAAGTAAGCAATCTGAAATCCCTGCAAATGCAGGAACTAACCCAATACAATTGCCTTGATTACCAGCCATGTCAACCATTTCAAATAATTCAGCCACATCAGATGGTTTCACACATTTTATTCATTCCTGTTCCCTCTGTCAGTATCCCAATAGTACTCAGAAAGTTCATAATATTATGGAAAGTCCCTGACAAGATAACAATCGTTAGATCTTGCCGGCTACTCTGTTTCGGACTTGGACACTGGGTCAATGGCGTGGACACTCTCTGTTGCGTTGTTTCGTGGACTCGTGGACGTCCAAACTGCTACATTTGCAGACGTCAACAAGACTTAGTGTCTGGAAATGTAGCAATTCCATCTTACATGCTCAAACTACACCAGTTGCCCTGCAAGCATATAATCTCCATTAACACCGCATTTCACCTTTATCCAGACTATATTTATGCATTTATTAACGTTTCAATATACATAGCTTCTTATAACAACACCTCCACACCACCTCTCCCTCTCACCGTGACACTCAGTCAACTGACTCAAAGCGCTCTATGTTTACTTTCTAATACTTCTTCTTCTTCTTCTTCCATAACTCTCTTCCGCCCTGGGACATAACATGGCGCACCCTTCCAACCAATGCTATAGATACATACATACATGGCTCACACTTGACCCATAAGTGGCAAGTGACTTGAAATGAGAGACAAATATATTGGAAAAATATTTCGGCGCCATTTCGTCCCTGTGGGACAGCATTCCATGCACCAGATGGTACCCTATCCGATGCTGCATCTAGTTTTGTGATGCATCAACAACAATTTCAGGTGCTTTCCAAGTCAAGGGCTGGTCAAAATTTATGATAGTAGGAAGCTTTTGTTCATCAAGAGGCTACGAAGTATAATATGGACAAAAAGCAACCCATGTATCCTGAGTACATATTTATCATGGGCGAGAAGAATGCAACTGAGGATTGTCCAGGATTTGAGCAGGTGGATGGCTCAGTTGTTTAAAATGGTTCCCACCTGCTCTGCTTGGGTTCGAACCTTGGTTGGAGAACCCAAATTCTTCAGTGGTCAATTATAAGCAAAATCCTGTGTGGATGTCATTCAGATTGGACATCAAATAGTGGCCCCCTTGTGTCATTATCTATGCTGGTCAAGTAAAATATCACATCACTTACATTGGGTAAACGTGTAAGATGTTGAGCAGTCTCCAATCTGATCAATAATACTAATAGCACCACACCTCTCCCGCGAACATTTAAACTCATACAGAGTTATGGAGGCCTGTTGGCATCTCATCCAGATTCAGATCGCATCAATCAACCCTCTTGACCTAAAACACCTATCTATTTAAGGATGCTACATGTATCTGTCTTGATAAATGATGCAAATTTGGTGTTACCTGTCTGAAGCCATGGGATATCTCCCAAAAAATACCATCCTGCAGTAATAGTAAAATAAAAATCGGAAATTCCTTAAAGAATACCCTGTTTCAAAGATACTTTACTAACCTGCATTCATGTTTTCTGATGCTAGTTCCAAGATGTCCTTACAGGGAAGAGAATGGTTCAAATTTCAGTGGGAAAAAGTCTAAATAAAAGTGTCTGTGGCCATATTGGAGTTAAAAAGCTCCATAATTGTCCAATGTCTCGATGTTTTCTTGCCCCCAAAAACCTTCGTTTGAATGCAAAGATCATCGAATTTGACTTTCTTGTGGGCCCACTGCTGTATATAATCAATGCCAAACTGAAAAACTGTGATTATGCCAACAACACTTAAGACAAAAATGGTGGATAATTGATGACTTCAGAACAGTGTAAATGTATTGACTATATAAACAAAGGCATTCTCTAAGTTAATGGTCATTTATGGCCAATTGCTGTTAACTAAATAGCATAATGATGCAATGAATCATTTCTCTGTTTCACTCAATGACAACTTAAGCAGCTGCATTCTTTTAATTGGCAATTGATACAACGATTGTCAAATCTAAGTGAATGGTTGACTTTATCGAGGTTTCGGCAACATATTTTACACCATATTAGCATTGTAAATGTTAAATAATGGTCCAATGTTATTTTTGATGCTCTCAATGTGTTCCTTGACCACAAAAACCTAGGTTTAGATGCAAAGATCATCAAATTTGAGTGGATAGTTCCCGAGTTATTGCCATTTGAAGGTTTCGTCGGCCATCTTGGACGCCATCTTGAAAAAAACATATTTCCGATGGTCCGATTTTGGTAAACTTTTAGTATGTTAAAAAGTACACCTATACCTAACAGAATCAGTTGAAAAACCTTTTGTAGCAATTTTTTGGGGGTTGAGGGGTTATTTTTCACAAATAGACTGGACTACATACCAACGTGATTATAAGCCTCTAACAAGTGGCTAGACTCTATTTCACACATCATTAATCTCTCCCAAACAATCTAACTGTTAACTGATCCTTCTCAAAAACCAAAACATTATAATTTTAGACTGTTTACTACAGATTTGATTTTTCAGAACACTGACCCAGAGCTACCCAGCCAGTGACCCGATTCTGACAACAGCTGACTGCCCAGCTCTGCAATACACAAAACGTTTATTTATTTATTTTGTTTCAGAAGGAGACTTCTTCATTTTCATATTTTACCTGATTTATCTTCTAATCCTATTTGGTTTATCTTCTAATCCCTTTTGGCTAAATTAAATATTTCTACCTCTAATTCACTCTAGCTAATACACAACTTTTTATTTACTTTTGTTTTATTTTGCTCATTATTTTACATACTTTTATAGCTTTAATTTAATTAATTTCAATTTAGGCCTAATCCACTTAATAATTGTTTTCTCGAAAATCTTTGTCACATGCAGAAATAGGTCTCATATTTATTATAGTAATTTATTGAAATCTACAAAAGTCAACTTTTGAGTTTCAGACATGGCAGCTGAAGCATCACTTGCACAGTTTGGACATATTTCTAAGAAAAAATAAAATTTGTTAAAAAGTTGAGGGTGCTGTGCACTGCTTTATTGCTCCTTTGTTCCTAGCTTTGGTCACGGAGAGGATTAGTGACACAATGTTACATAACATGAATGGCTGGAGGGAAGGGGTACAGTGAAGCACAGACACAGTGTCTCCAGGCCCATTCAACAAAAACTGGACCCCTTCCAATGATGTCACTTTTACCCCCTAAACAATATTTCTTTAAAATGCTAAAAAAAACAATTGGAGTGAGTTTTAAATGAATTAAAAGACAGATTTATCCAATAATGTCTTAAAATGTAAAATTACACACTGAAATTTGCAGAAATGGGGTTTACATGCCAAGTAATTTTCTTTAATAACCCTCTATATATACATAGTGGTCTTATTGCCAGTGTGTCTTACATGTTCATATTTAATTTTCATTAAAGACCAAAATAAAATTAATTTCATTAAAGACCAAAATAAAATTAAGCTGACAGTACTTCATATGTTGAAATGTACATAACTGAGGTTAGATTTAAACCATTGAGATAGAATTGAGAGTTTAAGATTTCTTGTCAAAGGATTAGCAGGAAGACAATTACCCTGTGACATAACATTACATAATCAAGACTTCTCCAGTTCTCCATTCAACAAAAGCCAATCTGTTTGATTCATTCACATTTAATTTTCATGCAAACAACTAAATAAAAGGGGCTGACATTAATTTATATTCTAAAATTTACATCACTGAGTTTAGATATTAACCATAAAGTTATAATAATTGGGAGTTAAAGATTATGTGTCAACATTTTGAAATATTAACACACAAATGCATGTTTTTGAATATACTTAATTAATGCTTTGAAAGTCCATATAATTATATGAAATTTATATATTTCCTATTGATAATATTTCATGAGAAGAGGTAGCAAAAGTCAAATTTAGACATTAATGTGGCAAATTTGATTGACCACGGCCAATATTTACTGATATATGATTATCTGAAAATCCTTAATATTTATCTAATTTTGTTAATATTGACCTCTGCTGCGAATAAAAATTTTCATATTGTTCAAAATCGGCATGATGATGATGTGAAACATGTCAGGTTTATTTTGACAAAAAAATGTCAACGACTGGTATGATATCAGAAGGAAATGGAGAGTAAATAGACATTTTAATGATTTTTTGCATTTTTCAATCATACATTTCAATGGAAAAAATTGCAACAACTCATGCAATGGCTATGAATATTAGTCAATAGTGTGTCTAACTATAACAAGACCTAAAGTTAACTAACTTACCCATTACCATTTGGCTTTTCACGCAGAAATGTTGGAAAATTGGGATTTTTTCGAATTTTGGGGTTTTTATAAAAATATGTGGGACGAACATTCCAACTGATTAGAGATGTTTAAAGAGGCATAAGATAGACACCTAATTGGAAAATTTCATAGATTTAACTTCAAAATTGACTGAAAAATGTCAACGACTGGTATGATATCAGAAGGAAATGGAGAGTAAATAGACATTTTAATGATTTTTTGCATTTTTCAATCATACATTTCAATGGAAAAAATTGCAACAACTCATGCAATGGCTATGAATATTAGTCAATAGTGTGTCTAACTATAACAAGACCTAAAGTTAACTAACTTACCCATTACCATTTGGCTTTTCACGCAGAAATGTTGGAAAATTGGGATTTTTTCGAATTTTTGGGTTTTTATAAAAATATGTAGGACCAACATTCCAACTGATTAGAGATGTTTAAAGAGGCATAAGATAGACACCTAATTGGAAAATTTCATAGATTTAACTTCAAAATTGACTGAATCATACAAGTTTAAAATAATAGTATTTTTTCATATTTTTGGTAAATTGTCATCAGTTCAACTTTCTCAGAGCATTTAGACCCACAAAAAACACATCTTGGGTACTTAATACATACAATATGCAAATTTCAGTGTCAAAAGTACTGCAATTTTTTAGTTCTGTCCCAGAAACAAAAAAAACAATTTTTCACATTTTTCAATGATTGTGAGAAAAGTATTAATGTCATGGGGATTAGACCTAAGAAAGGCTCAACTGGGATAAAAGATACCGTATTTACCCAAAAAATGATGAATATGCATGCCATAGTTTTGGCTTGACACCCAATACACAAAAAATTATTTTTTCACATTTTTCAATAATTGTGAGAAAAGTATTAATCTCATGTGGATTAAACCCCTAAAAGGCACAACTAGGATAAAAGATATAATAATGTCCCAAAAATAAAAAGTATACATTCCATAGTTTTGGCATTACTCCCAATACACAAGTGGGACGCCCGTTATCCGGACGCCCGCCCGCCCGCCCGTCCGCCCGCCCGCCCGCCGCCCGCCGGACGGACAAATTTTCCCAAAGTAACTACAATACCCGTCGGCAATGTATACATTGCCGAGGGTAAAAGTTGAAATATCCTAAATATGTGCTTAAAAGTTCTGATTTGAGTTACAAGGTTTTGCACTTTCACTATTTGGAACAAATCGACATACAAGGTTTGGTGAAATCAGTCTGTTACAGCTTCCAAAAATAGCAAACTGGCAAGGTGACCAATTGACAACATGTATTGGATATTGAAATAGTCATTCCACCCAAAATCTAAAAATAGCTAAATTTTGACATACGAGGTTTTGCACTTTCACCATCGATATGTCAGTTATTAAGATCTCACTTAACTGGGCATGTGGAAGGGTCGGGAGTGCATTGGACTGGGTATGCAGAATATAACCATTTTTGAAGGTTGTATAGGTGACTGCACGAGCACCAGAATATATTAATAGTTGTGACGTTATAAGTATTTATAATACTTATATTCTCATGACATCACCATTAGAACATAGCTCCAAGTGCTCATGGGTGACTGTATTGAGTCTATTGACACTTGCTGATAAAGACATTACATAGGCCTGCTGTAAAAAAATAATTTCTATTGAGCCATTGATGTTCGGCTTCTTCTGCCCAAAAAATAAAGTTAAACAACTATAAGGCCAATGGTAATCAGAACATTTTGTCAACACATCAAAACCAATATTTTTAGCGACTACCGGGAGCTGGGGAACATCAACATCAATTGCATTTTTGTGGCCCGTTACAAAATATTTTCAAATGTATATGCGATTAACATAAATATGATAAACCAGTTCATTTTCAAATACATAATTAAGAATACATTTACCATGTGGGCAATTTGGCCTATATTGACATCTGGGGATGTCAGTGTGACGTCAGTGTGACATCAACGTGACATCAGTGTGATGTCAGTGTGACGTCAGTGTGACATCAGTGTGACATCAGTGTGACGTCTCAGACATTATCGTGATGTCAGGTCAGTTCAGAAGAATTGAAGATGTGATGGTTTTCAGTTATTTGTTCAACATGTTTGTCTTTTGTAGAGACCACTTCTGCCACTCCTGCCCAAACCACTCCTGCTGCACAAGACGTATTCAAGTGTAAGCATTGCTGTCGGATATTAATAATATAATTTATTTTGTCATTGGCCTAACATATTTGTTCTGTTTTTTTTAATGCATACATATGTTTTTATTGTCATTGAAACCAGAAGTCATGAAATCAAAGTAATACATTTCGTGATACTTTCTATGAAAAAAAAACATGCCTTATAGGGTTCACTTTGAGGTCCATTTTGTCATTGCACATTCACGTCCTCAAAAAAAAAAGCTCTGAACTTTCTGAATGCCCCTCATACCACGGGTGGATTCGCTGGTATATATATGGGCCTCTCATACCTAATAGATAAGAGTCAGAAACAACTCCATTAAAAAAAGCAAACAAAAGAACTTCTGAGGACTGAACATGATGTTTTAACCATGTTTTGTACACTGCCTGCAGTGTTTCATGATCAGGGTCAAAAGCATGGGAAAAAGTTTGTAAACATGAAAATCAAACATTTTCTGATTCTGAACAACCATAGTGTAGGTAGTTGTATTGTGTATAGCAATGGGCCTCAACTGGGCTGCAACAGGGGGAAAACGCTTAGACTGGTAATTTGATTATCAATTAAAATTACCAAAGCAGGGGCACCTCATGAGTGTTTTATTATAATGCCCATATCAGTGTAAGTTCTTGGTTGCACATCTTGTGTGACATGTAGATACATTTTTTTATAGAACTGGGAGAAAATATCTGTTATGCTGCCAGCTGGGTTGCCAGCCAGCTCAAGCATCATTCAGCACCTCCCAGCCAGCTGATAGGAATAATTTTTTTCACCAGCCAGCCGCCTCAATTGCTTTCTCATTACGTGACTGCAAATTTTATCAGTTGACCGCCAAAATTGACTTTTTGCCAGCTGGGAAAATCCCAGCTGACAGTCTGTCAGCCAGCCAGGCACCTGCTGCATAATATATAATTGGTATAACAGATCATGGGGTGCCCCTGCCCAGTAGCTCCCAGTACTCTCAATTGCCTGATTCCATTGATTTTCTTGTCAAGCAATTGAGAGGTGCTGCCCTCTCTGGAAATTCTAACTTGATGGTCAAATTACCAGTCTAAGCCTTTAAGGCCCAGTTGAGGCCCATTGCTATTAGGGTAGGTTGATTTTCCAAAAATTTCTGAATTTCAATCTTGGACATATTCATGTCAAAAGGCCATACTTAAAATTTCAGGTCTCTAACTCTAATACCTTTTTCAGGAAATCCATTAAAGTTTTGAGTTTTTAGGCATTTTTCGATAGGTTTGCCGATTCTCTGTCTTGTAGATCTATAAATGAGTCAATTTAAAAGATAGGACAATGAAACTGGTATGGTTGGACAGGGCTCAATCAGACCTTCATTTTTAATACCAACATTAATGGTCTAGGCCAAATTTGAAGGCGCAAGTAACTTCACAATCTGATAACTTTTAATTTTTTGCTTGACTGGCCAATCAAAGTACGACTATAGGTGTAAATGTAGCTCCATTGGCTGTTGAGATATCTGGCAATATTAGTGATCTTAGGTAAAGCACCCTGACCTATAGTATAGTTACCTTTGTCAATTCAATGATTGTCACAGGTATCCTGAATAAAATCACAGATATTATGAACTTGTAAATATTAATTGATTTTGTCACTGAGTCATTTCAGAATCAGGTATTATAATGTCCTAAAAAACGGAAAAGAAATTGCACCCAGGGCATCATTCTAACATAGAAAAAAGTTCAAATAGTACAACCACCTAATTGGAAATTGTTTATTTCTGTACTGGTGTGCAGAAGTTGTAACATGAAACTTCCCTGCTTTGAAAATTAAGTTATAGTACTAATAAATATTTAAGCACTTCTTTGCAGTTTCTACAGTTTCTATAATGGAACTAAGAGGTCTTGATAGATTATTAGACAGCTCTATATTTCATCACTGGAGCCTTACGGAACATATCATGCCTTTTGGATTGGGGATATTACATTTCGAAAATAATATCATTGATCAGAAAGAGAGAGAAAAAATACAATTTGCTTTTTTTGTGTGCAGTGCCATATGAAGATCTACTTCTCAAATTTTAACCTAGCTTTATGCTTGATGTTGGCTTTTAACTTTTTTGCATCAATACCACATTGAAATTTTATTTCTGAGGTTTGATTTATTAAAAATTATGCTGTGCAGCTGGAAAACTCGGCAAAGTTTCACAGGTTTGCCAAATGGAACTGTCCCTCCCCAATACCTCCGATATGGCTCATTGTAAGACCCCTGGCAATGCTTGTGAAAGTGTAATCCAGTAGACTGAAATAGGGTTGAGTATAACCCGGACTAGTAAAAAAACTTTTTTCAAGTAATTTCCTGTTTAATACTGCATTGAATCATCAGATCTGACTTTCTTTCTCAAAATTGTGAGATTTTATAAGAAGTGCAGAAGAAAAATTATCGGAAACCCTTCATGTTTGTATTCAAATTGTAGGTCTTTTTGAGATCTTTTCAAATATGTAGGTTGTATTACTGTATGATGAGAAATGACTAAGTATTATGAAACCGCGAGTTTGCAAAACAACCGAAAAATTTTCAAAATGTCAAAAATTCAATGCTATTTCCTGAAAAAAGTTTTCAAGTTAGAGACCTCAAAGTTTGGATATAGCCTTCTGATATGAAAATCTTACCATCCCAACTTGTCCAAAAGTGAAGTTCTGAAATCAACCTACCCTAATTGCTATACACAATACAACTAGCTGTACAAATTCATGGAATTTATGGAACTACGGATGTGTCAGCTCCAACCAGTGTGCTAGATGGTGAGGGATGACTGCAAGGATCATGAAACACTGCAGGTATTGTGGAAAAATTAGTTAACCACTGTTAAATATAGTGTTCAATCCCCCCAAGGCCTCTTGTTTACATTCCTAGTTTCACACTCTTCTACATGTATAATTTTATGTATCATGTCTACTGGCGAATCCACTCGAGCCTCATACTCAATCATAGTGACGGACACTGACGGTACTAGATTAACCAGCTCTGGGGTATTGGGAGAAGCATTATGCAGCACTGCTCTGCTCCTATTGGAAGCAGCTCCAACTTATAGCATCGACATTTAGAAAAAAACAACCCAAGTCAGGGTCACTGAGTGACAATATCACAAGCTGTTGTGTGAAGTAATATCACCCTTCTGGCTTGAGTGATATTGATTCACACAGCAACTTGTGATATTGTTATGAAGTTCCCTGACAAATAGTCATAAAGAGAGGCTACGAGGGGTGTCCCAAAAGTTCTGACCAATTTTTTTGGTAGACCTTTCTATTTGAAGTAGCTGTATGAAATTTTCACAGAATCAATTTCAGGTATTTCACTTTCAATTCTGAAAATATGGTACCTGTTTGAACATTTTAAATAACTTTGCTGTTGCCATGGAAACAGAAGGTCAGTGCACCAAGCGCAGCTCAATTTTTAGGCCAAATCCAAGTGTCTAGGCTTGTAAATAACCTAGGAATTTACTGTAAATATGCAATGGATGATCATGAAAAATATTATTTGGAAACCTAACAGTATTTCAAAGTTTTTTTATTTACATTTAAAGTCACTGTAAATCAGTTTAATCCATGTGCTGAGGCGATCACCTGCATCCTCCAAACTGGGCTGTTCCTAAATATTGTGGAATTTCAGTGTATGTGGCGACTGCTTCATTTCTTGTTACGACTATTATTTCTTTAATTTTTGAACTGAAATATATATTTAGGTATCACACAAAGTTACAGAAGGCCAAATATGGTAATTAAAGCAGATCAGATTGGGTTTTGAACCTAAGGTTCTTGAGAACTGCCTCTTGACATCAGATTGTTTCAGCCAAACCGTCTCAAGCGCTGTTAGGCAACTGCTGGAAAAAGCCTTTGATAATTGCCTCAGCTGTTTCGATTGAAATATAAATAAAAGTTTATAATCTAATGGAAGATATCTTGATAGACTACAAGCTTATCAGGAAATACATTTTCTTGCAATCATTTGCTTTTTTATCATAAATTCTCTAACTTTTAACACAGCTAATTTGCTGAATTTCGTGTGAGAAATTGAGCTGCGCTGGGTGCACTGACCTCTCGTAACCATGGTAACAGAACAGTAACTTAAACAATTCTTACAGTCTAGATTTTCAAAAGAGATGGTCAAATACCTTAAATGTATTCTGTGAAAATTTCATTTAGCTATTTCAAATAGAAAGGTCTGCCAAAAAAATTGGTCAGAACTTTTGGGACACCCCTCGTATTTTCTGCTATTACAAACAATCATCATGTCGACATAAAAGTCCCATTGTTTGGGACATTGTTTGTTTATGATGTCTACAGGCAAATGCTATTCTGGTGATGTCGTAACGATTGTTTAAAATATTACCCCTGAAGGGTGATATTTCTTATGATGTCACAGGCCTTGATATTTTGGCTTGACAATGGTTTTTGCAGCCAACCATACATAGATTGATCTATTTTGATTTAGTTGACCTTGTTATTTTTCATGTTTCTTTCCAGATGCATTACTGGCAATTGTACCAGTTCCGTTGGTTCTTATTGCAGCCTTCTGTACTTGCGTCTGCATCAAGAGGTGAGTCTCATGAATGGTTGTTGTAGATATTTGTACTAATTTTTATCTACTAATCTCAAGGACTCCTCTCTAATTCAAAAACTTGCTCTTTTAATTCATGAGGGAAAATATTGCGTTTGGTTGAATAACCAAAAAGTGATGTTGAGGCTGTGACGACATAACTGCCTAGGACTACTTAAAAAAAGGATAATATAATTCAATCTTTCCAGAGGACAATGCAGCAAGTGCCGACCGAACCAGCATGCTCAAATTGCACTGCCAAAAAGTAATGACGGAGGAAGTGGAAAGATTGAGGACGAGGAGGAAAGTATGTATCAACTTAATACGATGTAACATATCAACATTTTGTCCTTGCATGAAATGCAGCAACTGCTTCTCATGAGTCTAATCCAGTAAGTTAGGCCCACCAAAGGAAGGGACTAATATTTCCATTCACAGATGTCTGTCCATCTGTCGGGCTGTTTAGCAGTCTCTCCGTCTGTCTGTCTCTTAAGGAGATTGAGGAATAACTGCTTGAGACTTTCTAATGAAATTCTGCAGGATTTTTTCAATTACTAAAGCAAAGAACTGATTAGATTTTGATACGGTTCCATGGAGCAGATACTCCACAGTTACGGGATACAGTTAATTTATATTTCTCATATCATTCTTAACTGGCTAGTCACATATGCATCGTGCAATTCACTCATGACTGACCACTCAGACCACTAATTATTACACTTGCCAAAGATGGAGCCACTGCACACATTTTGACCAAAGTTCCTTTTCCAGTATCACAATGCATTCTAAATCTCTTTTCATTGGCCCTAATGACATCTGATGATATTTTGGTCAAGATGACAAGATCCATGCAGCCACAGTTTATGTATACAAATATTTAAGCCCTTTTCACACCCTGGATAAGTTTATAACTTCCTTGATACACTGCAATAAATATCTATTCTATACCTTTTTTGTTTTATTCATGGCGGGCCTTCACACTCAAAAGAGAGCTACCACATTGTCATGTCTTTCTTAAGTTTCCACCAAAATCTATGTTTAAAGTTATTTTGCTTGTGTTAAATTCCTCTCTGAATTACATTTTTTGACATTCTACTGTTTGTTAAATCTTTTATTCTAAGCGGAAGTCAGTTTCAGTAACTTGATAACCATACCACACTGCAAGTAAGAATGAAAGTAAACACTGATGCCAATAAGCTTACAAATGTTGATTTTGCTTTCAGACTATTACGAATCCATTCCTGATATTCCCGACCTTCCGCCAAGGCCACGCAATGAACAGAGTGGCATAGTCCCTCCAACAAGGCCTGGCATCGATATTCCCGACCTTCCACCAAGGCCACACACTCAACAGAGTGGCGTAGTCCCTCCACCAAGGCCTGGCATTGATATCCCTTGCCCTCTACCAAGGCCACACACTCAACCATGGTCACGCACTGAAACTCAGAGTGGCCAAGATGCCAGTGCAGATGCACCAAGACATGACACTGAACCTGATGTTGGCGAATGTCTTACCCCCTTAAGATCTAACCTTCCCTTGGAATTCGGAACACATCAAACCCTAACACGTGCTGACATTTCACAACCACAGATTGGTGTGTCAGAACCTGATGTTGGCGAATATCTTACCCCCTTAACATCCAACCTACCCGTGGAATCCCAAACATATCAACCCCTAACACATGCTGACGTTTCACAGCCACAGATTGATGTGTCAGAACCTGATGTTGGCGAATATCTTACCCCCTTAAAATCCAACCTACCCCCGGAATTAGGAACATATCAGGCCCTTACAAGTGCTGACGTTTCACAACCACAGATTGATGTGTCAGAAACTGATGTTGGCGAATATCTTACCCCCTTAAGATCCAACCTACCCCCGGAATTAGGAGCATATCAGGCCCTAACAAGTGCTGACGTTTCACAACCACAGATTGATGTGTCAGAACCTGATGTTGGCGAATATCGTACCCCCATAAGATCTAGCCTTCCCCGGAATTCGGAACACATCAAACTCAGCTCTACAGTTATGCCACTGGTGCATCAGATCAGCCAAGAAATCTCACTAAACCTGAGAGCACTCCTGTGTATTTAACTCTAGTAGAAGGCCCTCTTGCATCACCAAGACCTAACCTCCCCCCTTAATTTCGAACATATCTACCATGACGGACCCTGCCTGCCAAACCTGAGGGTGGAGCATCAGCAGATTTGACAATGACAGACCCTTCTGCCAAACCTGAGAACGGAGCATGTGATGTATGGCAAATTTTGTAAATATTGTAAATACAGTAACAGTGGATATTTTGTATCATTCCAAATGTATATGGGTATTTTCATATAAATATTACTTTCATAATGGTATGAGTATTTTTTGTTGATCATACTGTGTATTTCATGTATTTCTTAATATTACCATCGTTTACAATCATTTGCTTTTGTGTATAATTGTTTACAATAACAGTGCATGGTTTGTACATGTATGTTACACCAATAAGCACTGAACTGCTATTCTATTATGATTACATAATCAGTTAACAAAATAATTGTGTTGACATTGTGACCCAGTCTAGTTGTTAATTTCAATGTTGAATATTCTGTGGAAGACATAACATTTCTAGAAAAGTCTACATAATGAGTAATACCTTCTAGAATGTCTAGTATGGTATGGTATGGTATGGTATTTTTTTTATTAACATGTGTGTATATATACAATTATCAATTTTTGCTTCCCAGATATTTACATCTAAACACACCCAGCCCTCTTGGGCTTACATGACAAGTACTTATCTTATAAAACAAACGGAGTGGCACTGAAAAGAATAAAAATATAAATAATTAAAGTAAGTAGAAACATTTTAACAAGGAAATAAATGAAGGTTAATTATATAATTCATCCGGTTTTCAAATGCGATCTGATTTAACCAAATAGTTTTTGCTTTCTTTTGTCATATATATTCCGGATAAATTTCACTGTTTTTAAAATATTACATTTTTTCATTATTACATTGAATTTAGATTCTGTAGTGAGGGACTGAAAGTCCTGGACCTCAATACCATGAATGAAATACTGGTTTCTCTCATTTTCGTAGAAAGGACAGTTAAAAAGAAAATGTGCCTCATCTTCCACCGAGTTATCATTACATAATTTGCATGTGCGTTGTTCAATCTCAAGGCCCTTCCAGCGACCAGTTTCAATCTCCAGTGGCAGTATACCCAGTCTTAGTTGTGCAAGTACACTTCTATATTTTCTGTTCATGTTTATGGATACGTAAGGTTCAATACAAAAGTTGTTTTTAAACGTGACATATGTTCTCAATTTTTGGAAATCAGCTAAAGCATTTTTCCATTCACAGCATTTAGCTTCATGCAAGAGAGCCCATACACGTTCAATTGGACATGGAAGTGCATCGTGAAAACAACTTGACATATTAAGTTCAGTCATGATCTCTTTGACTTCTGCAGCCCAAGCTTTTGTGGGCTGATTTATGTCCCACTGGAAAACTTTTTTCGTTAAACGATTGGAGTTCATATTCACAAGATTATTCCAGGTCCTAATCATGTTTACCTTACGTCTGACACTGCTATGGGTCCAGCCCATGTCGCCTTGAATTGCTAAATTGGGTGCAAAGTTATGAACACCCAAGAAAGCCCTTATTGCTCTGTTTTGCACATGGTCAAGTTTTTCAAACACTTTAGCTCCCCAGATACCACTAGCATAATCGAGAACTGTGCTAACACAAGCATGGTATAACGTGGTGAAGGTATTATAGCCTAAACCATTTAAATGCTTATGTTTTGCCAGAATTGCTCCTAATGCTCTGCTTCCAGCTCCTGCTAATGTTTCAGCAGTCACATTATAATCAAGGTGTTGATCAAGGACAATGCCAAGGTATTTGTATAAATTTTCGATCATTTCGCCATTAAGCAGGAAGTTTTGTGAAGTTTTGGGCAGGGTTGGGCACGAGTACACATGTACTCGTGTACTCGTGTACTCGAGTACATTTTTCAAAGTACTCGCATGTACTCAGTACTCGTGCCAATACATGAGTACAGTACTCGTACTCGTACTCGAGTACATTGCTAAAGTACTCGTACTCGTAGTGAGTACATCACGAGTACAAGTAATGCTTCAAAAGAACAAAATTGAACACAAAGGCAACTAAATTATGAAAAATCAAATAATTTTTGAACAGATAAATTTATATAGTCTATAGATCTTCGATTCCAAGCCATCCTTGCCCTTTGAGCAATGTTCTTCAGTCAAAAAGGTCAACCTAAATTTAAGAAATGTGTCCAACATGACAAAAAGGTTTATTTAATGCCACAGTTCAATTTTTTAAAACCTTCGAAGATGCTTTTTAAGTTATTATTTATAAAGTACAATGTCTGATTTTCGTAATCAAGTCTTTACAATTATTCGTTCAGTACAACAAATACTTTTGATCATACATGAAGCACTTCAAGGAAATACCATTTGGATTTAGATTAATTTTGATCACATAGCCGCCATTTGCATTTTTCACACCTTTGGCGCAAATCAAAACATCGTAACTGACAGGCTTATACTGGCCTTATTGTGGAAGATATAGTATTTTAACTTCAACCATTGCATTCAGCTACTTCTACATCATATATCTAAGTTTTTAAACTATGTGTCTAGCCCTATTTTAACCACAACTAGAGCCGTTTCGTTTTAACCTTTTATTGGTTAAATCGACGCTTTTGCGGAAATTGGAAAACAATATTTAGTCTAGAGGCTCACCCTGGCTCATTTTAAATAACAAAATCCACACCAAAGTGTACATTCTGAAGTTATAAAAATTTTACATATAAATTATGTTACTTATATGAAATATATTTTCAAAAAAAGGTCAACAATACGAATTTATGGATAGAAAGACAGGTAGTTGACAGCATTTAATTGCTACTATAAATCATTTTTCAAGTCAAATATCATGTCACCAGAAAAGCTTATACTTGTCTTTCACCAAAACTAATCACTATGTTATGATTTTATCTAACGAAAAATGTTCTTAGCTGAACGAAAAAAGGATTTCTCATTTTTCTATACTTGATATTTATTATAAGTTTATATTGTATTTAATTGTATTTTTCTGCCTTTCCAAGCTTTGATATGTGTTTTTAACGAATTCTTTGCACAAAGAAAGGACATTGAAATGAAATGAAAACTGGCAATTACAAGATACATTGTGCTTATAGAAGCCATGGATGCATGTCAAGTAATTTGTTTCAAAATTATTGTTGCAAATAGTTGCCCTCTTCTTCCTAACACCATTCCGTCTAAAATAGGCCTAAAAATAGTTAACTTAATATAACTTAATCCTTCATTAATTTTCTCCACTGTAGTCACTTAGGGTGATTGGGGCTTTACATCCTATATTTATGCATTGTTAGGCTAATTAAGACCTGGCAATGAGGCGACGGATGATTGAATCTGCCCTTTAACATAGGTCCAGGTGACCCGGCTGGAGCTGGATTCGAACCCTGGATTCAACGATTGGCAGCCCAGCAAATAGTTTCTAGGCCATTTTAAATTAACTTTCGATTGACAAAGGGGCATTAGTAGTAGCATTCACTGATAATCTATATTGTTACTTAATTATTTTATCTTAATAATGCTTTTATCTCATTAAATATTGCCCAAATTAGGTTCGAAACTGCATAAATGTACTCGTACTTGTACTCAAGTACATTTGAAAGTACTCGTACTCGTACTCGAGTACATTCAGAAAAGCTGTACTCGTACTCGTACTCGTACTCATGGATGTGGCAAGTACTCGTACTCGTACTCGAGTACATTTACATGTACTCGTGCCCAACCCTGGTTTTGGGCAACTTTTTTGGTTGATAATGTACAACTTTTGATTTCGAGCTATTTAATTTAATATGCCATTTTCTTCCCCATTCTGAGACTTTATTTAAAATCACCTGTAGATCTTGTTCTGAGTCTGCTAGGAGAACTACATCATCTGCATACAGCAGGATGCTTAGTTTTTCTGTACCTATTGACATCATCAACAAGGTCATTTGCAAATATATTGAATAAAGTTGGTGAAAGGGTATCACCCTGTCTGACACCATATCCAATATCAAACCAATCAGTCAATCTCCCATTTATATTAACAGCAGATAAGCATCCCGAGTACATACTGGTCAGGTTTTCATAGAATTTACCATTCACTCCATACTTGAGCAGCTTATAGAAGAGCAAATTTCGATCAACCCCATCAAATGCTTTTTCTAGTCTAGTACCAACCGGAAAACGTATGAGCGAATAAATACGGCTTGGAGCTGACATTGAGAGTCAGTTTCCACCAAGATGCTATACTGTGCATATCATTGGACTGGACATTTGATTAACCTGTACCATATAGGATCACACTGTTGGACATTTATTAACCTGGATATTATACTGGATCAGGACTCACGGACATCATTGGACTATTGGAAAGACCAGCTGATCTCTCGATTCTATAACCTTCTATGGACACTTAGCCATAGGCTTACATAGATAAGTGGTTTAAAATTACTCTGGGTCACGAATGGTTTATTTGGAGTAAATTGAAAACTTGTAAATATTGTAACAGTTTATAATTTTGCTGTTTTATTAAAATTGTAAACATTAACTATCTGTGTGTGTTGTTTATTGCTGCTGACCCATAACAAGCATCTGCAGATTTAACATTGACGGACCCTCCTGCCAAACCTAAGAGCAGAACATCAGCAGATTTTTAAAACAATGAGTGACCCTTCTGCCAAACATGAGAGCAGAGCATCAGCATATTAAACAATTGACATGCCCTCCTGACAAATGACATTGTGACAGCGGAGCATCAGCATATTTAACGATTACTCTCCCTCCTACCGAACCTGAGAGTGGAGCATCAGCATATTTAACGATGACCGGCCCTACCACCAAACCTGAGAGTGGACCATTAGCATATTTAACGATGTCCGGCCCTCCCACCAAACCTGAGAGTGGACCATCAGCATATTTAAAGTTGATTGGCCCTCCTGCCAAACCTGAGTGCAGAGCACTTTCATATGTAATGCTGATGATGATGAACCCTCCTACCAGTGGAGCGTCAGCAGATTTGACAATTACAGACCCTCCTTCCAAAATTGGGAGTGAAGCACAAGCGTATTTAACAATGACAGGCCTTCCGCCAATGAAAGCGGAGCATCAGCAGATTTGACCAAGAGAGACCCTTCTACTTAACCTGAGAGCAGAGCATCAGCATATTTAACAATGACGGACCCTCATGCCAAACCTTGGAACGATGCATCAGCAGATTTAACTGCGAAGGACCCTTCAACTAAACCTAAGAGCGTAGCATCAGCATATTTAACAATGACGGACCGTCCTGCTAAACCTGGGAGCACAGCATCAAGAGATTTTACAATAAAAGAGTGAAGCATCAGCAGTTTCAACAATGCCTGCCAAACCTGAGAGCAGAGCATCAGCATATTTTAACAATTGACAAGTCCGCCTGCCAAATAAGAGAGCTGAGCATCAGCAGATGTAACAATGGCGAACCCTGCTGCCAAACCTGAGAGCATAGCATCAGTAGATATGACAATCATGGACCGTTCTGCTAAACCTGAGAGCGTTGATCAGCATAGTTAATGAATACAGGCCCTACTGCCAAACCTGAGAGTGGAGCATCAGCTTATTTAACGATGATGGGTCCACCTGCCAGACCTGAGAGAGCAGCATCAGCATATTTAAGGAAAACTCGCCCTCCTACCAAACCTGAGAGGGAAGTATCAGTATATTTAACGATGACAGGCCTTCCTGCCAGACCTGAGAGCATAGCATCAGCAGATTTGACAATGATGGAAGCTTCTGCCAAACCTGAGAGCGGTTATCAGCATAGTTAATGATAGCAGGCCCTCCTGCTAAACCTGAGAGTGGAGAAGGCTGCCGGTCTAAGAGTGGAGCATCTGCATATTTAAGGATGATGGGTTCTCCTGCCAAACCTGAGAGCGATGCATCAGCCCACTGAACAAGGCAGGCCCTCCTGCTAAACCTGAGAACCGAGCATCAGCGTATTTAATAATAATGGGCCCACCTTCCAAACCTGAGAGCGGAACATCAGCAGATTTGACAATGACGTACCCTCCTGCCAAACCCGAAAGCAGCTGACTGACAAGTCAGTCTGCTGTAAAGCAGGGGAGCGAGTGGACTGATGAAATATACATCAAAATGGGTATCGAATTGGCTTCTAGGTCACTAGAAGTGCTGCCTCTAAAGTCCGCGCTGTTGTCCCTGAGGTCCGTGCTCAGCAGAACTCAGCAGGACTGAGCTGGGCTGCTTCAAAAATGCATGTTTGCGAGGACGTAAAATAGAACACCCGAAGTGAAATGTTGTAGCCTGCTCGCTTACGCTCTCAACTGATTTAGCAGGCTACTGTAGCCTGCGAGAGCAGAGCATCATAATATTAAACTATGACAGGCTATACTGCTGGTTCTGAGAGAGGAGCATCAAGATATTTAAGATGACAGGCCTTCCAGCCAGACCGCAGAGCAGAGCATCAGTATATTTAATGATGACAGGCCCTCTGCCAAAACTGAGAGTGGAGCATCAGCATATTTAAAGATAATTGGCCCTCCTGCCAAACCTGAGAGGGGAGCATCAGCATATTTAACGAAGACTGGCCCCTCCTGCCAAACCTGAAGTGAAGCATCAGCACATTTAATGATGATGAAGACGGAGCAAAACTGTGAGTAGAGCATCGGCATATCTAACAATGACAGGACCGGCTAAACCTGAGAGTGATGCAATGCGTTTAACTGCTGTATGCAAAACCCAGCCAAGGTATTTCTTACAGTTATAACAAATTTCTCAATTCCTTCCTGTCCAGACTAATGTATGACAGATAATGGAGAAACTGAATAACTAAGCATGGTTGTATAGTTATTTTCAGCAGACGAATGAAAAGTGCTTTCAGAAAAACACTTTGATGTTTCTTGTCAGGACATGGCCCTATCTCTGCCACGTTATTCTGTATGACACATAAGCAGTTTGTCTGATCATATCCCATACTTGCAATGCTAATAGGAAAAGTAATTTAAAAGGTCACACCACAAACGTAATGAGGCAACAAATGATTTTTACCCAATGAAATATTGATACTTCATATCAATATATTTGATAGGGCTTCTGGTTCCTTTAATTCCTTTGGAGTGGTTTATTTAAATCACGTTTAGCCAGTTAAGTTGTCCTAAGCTGTCATTTGGTGAAAAGGACATTATGAATCAAAATATGTATCTCACTCAAAGTGATATTTCTGGTTAATCAGTATTTGTTATAATTCTGGTTTTGCTAGTTTTCCCCCTAACTATTGTCACATCATACAAATTGCCAAATTGATTTGAATTTGCCTGTGTCAATTTTTAAAATGTTTTATTGAATTGTAATATTACATACCTGCATACCATATAATCAAATTCTATTGAGACAGCTCTTGGTGTCATCACATGCCTTTATAATTTGTGAATTGGATTTGGCATTAGAATATTATGCGTGCTGATTTTAGAGACAAAACAGTTGGCAACAAACAATTAACATGAGTCTGGATAAGACAATACCTTTGTTTTTGACAATTTGCTGTCTAATCCTTTATTGGCACATTTTGAGTCAATGCTTCTCATCAGGTGTGAGAAAAGTAGGGTAAGGTGGGGTAAATCCGGCCCCGGGCAAGTCCGGCCCCTTGAGGATAAAGCATTGTCTCATGGCCCAAAATATGATTGGCAACAATTTTTTTTTCTCAAAATGCATTATTACCAGGTCAACAGATTGCCCAAAAACAGAAATTGGCCAAACATACTTTTGTTTGTACTAAAACTAGGAAAGAAAACATACAACTCACGACTGACCAATTTCAATGTGCAATTGAAACTTTTGAAACTGAGGTATTTCACCAGGCCATTTTAGACGAACATGTTACTTTCTGTTATGAAAAGCAACGTTTAGTCAACAACTTCAAATGTACAGAAGATTTCACCAATCAGTATAACACATATTTAGAAAATGACACTTTCATAATTTTGCAGCATTCGGGGAAATTCCGGCCGTCGTTGATGGGGCAAATCCGGCCCCTCTGATTCTGATGTTAAAAGCACATAAACATAATTTTTGTCTTGAAATTGCTCTGCTGTGCCATTCAAACACCAGGTTATTGAGATTATAATTCATTTGAGTTGCTTTTGATGATTTTGCTTGGATAAATGGCTTGTTGAACATGTCAAATATATAAACTTTTTAAATCTCCCAAACAAAGTGATCAAATGATCCTTTGACAATGATTAAATAATTATTATATCCTTTAGATTCAATTTGTTATTTAAGAATAAAATTGTGGGGCAAATCCGGCCCCTGAGGCTGAACATTGATTTGGAGATGTCGGCTAAAAGGCTTCAAATTGAAATCTGTACGTTTCCTGGTAAGTTGGGAAGTATGAATTCCATCAATCCATGCATTGACATATTGATTTTTCATAAATATGAGTGTTTGAGAAAGGAATATTTATGTGAAAAGGGGGCCGGATTCCCCCCACCTTACCCTAATATCATACTTGTGACCAACAACAAAAGAACACTGAGATAACATAATATAATAAAATCCAAGTATTATTTGGAGCAGCAAAGAAAAGTCAATTCCTCAGCATCACATCTTCAGTGAATGGACAAAAATAATAATGATAGAACTTACTAAGCTGTAGAACCTTATTTATAACGGCAATATCAGGTAAGAATTTCTGATTCTTTCTAAACCATGTGAAAAACATAGGCTGCGCGGCAGCTTACCCTCGGCTATTCAGCAGGCTATTCTGGAGCCGGTGAAATCAATTGACTTACTGGCAATAGATTATGACCCTCAACTACAGTTTTACCAACCCAATCATATTAAGATGGCCTGGGCCAAAATTTTTTTATAATTTTCATATTGCGTTAGCTCATGAACATATATATCAATGCCCTCTTCAGATATATTCTTACTATTTCTAGAAGCAATCAATGTATCAAGCATGTTTGTATAGGCCTAATCATAATGGTCAGCTGGAGGTGCAAGAACGTACAAAGTGGCCCAACTCTCTCAAGCTTCCTCACTCTTTCTGGCTGACGGAAAGTGTTTTTAGATCAATGAAATGTCCGTTTCTCTATTTTATATGTTGTTTTATTTATTTAATTTTGACAAATTCCCAGCCTTAGCATTCAACAGATTCAAGGTACTGAAAAGAGATGTTGCAATGAAATATAAGGGTCACCTCATTGCTATGCCCTCCTCCTGTCCTAATTAGCCTACCAAGTGCATAAATACAGGAGGTAAAGTCCCAATCATCCATCCATCCATGATTCTCTGAATGTATTAAATTACATAATTATACATGATCAAACAGTTAATCAATCAATCAATCAATCAATCAATCAATCTATCTATCTATCTATCTATCTATCTATCTATCTATCTATCTATCTATCTATCTATCTATCTATCTATCTATCTATCTATCTATCCATCTATCTATCTATCTATCTGTCTATCTATCTATCTATCTATCTATCTATCAATCTATCTATCTATCTATCTATCTATCTATCTATCTATCTATTTAACAACTAATCAATAGTGCAACATGAAAATCTATTTGCTGGGAAAAATTCACAGTGGATCTATCAGTCAAACAATTAATTAATCATTCATTCATTCAATCAGTCGAATCAGTCTTGAAAGCAATCTTCAGTCATTTAAACACCTAATCTAAAACATCTAATCTCTCTATCTGGCTATCTATCAATGAATCTATCAATCTATCGATCTATCAATCTATCAATCTATCAATCTATCTATTTATCTATCAATCAATCAATCTATCTATCTCTATCTATCTATCTATCTATCTATCTATCTATCTATCTATCTATCTATCTATCTGTCTATTTATCTGTCTATCTATCTACCAATCCTACCTTTATCATAAATTATGAATAGAATAAAGGCCTGCCTAAAAACAGAAATAATAGATAGGTTGTCTATCTATCCAATCTATCTATTTTAGATATTAAACTTAAAACAGTGTGTGGCCTACAGAATGCTTTTTAATAAGACCAAAAAGGTTAAATGCTGTCCAAACTTGGCTGTATTAGTAAAAAAAAAAATAGCTGAAATGTGAAAATGCCCCAAAAAAAAGGCTGCATGGGATATAAAAAGTCAGATCTCAACTTCTACTTGGCCTATATTTCTTATTTAAATATAGGAAATTTCATTATAATATTAAAGGCTATCAATGCAGTTTGAACATATTTCTAAGAAAAAAGGGAATTTTGTTAGAAATATAGGGGTGCTATTTAACTGCTTCTGTACTCTCCCCTTTGTTCTTGGGTTTGGTCATAGGGGAGGATTAGTGACATCATGTTACATAATGCCCATTCAACAAAAGCTGCACCCTGTTCCCCAACAAAGTAGTGACACTTATTGTCTTCAAGGTGCTAAAATATGCTTGTGTTGAGTTTTGTCATTAATTAAAATTCAGATTTATCCAACATTACATATCTTTGGATATAAAATGAAATATTGAAATTCGTAGAATTAAGGTTTTGTTGCATGCCAAGTAAATTTATAAATAACCTTGTATTTAGTGGAATCATTTCTGCAATCATTGTTTGATCACATTTAATTTCTTTTTTTTTTTTTTTTGGAAAATTTTTTTTTTTTTCGGAAATTTTTTTTTTTGGAAAATTTTTTTTTTTTGGAAATTTTTTTTTTTTTCGGAAAATTTTTTTTTTCGGAAAAAAAATTTTTTTTTCGGAAAATTTTTTTTTTGGGGGGGAATATCAAACAGAAGAAGAAGAAGAAGAAGGTAGTCACGTTGTAGTCACGCGTGAAGAGAAGCAAGTGCCAGGATCATATTATGGGATGTCTGAATCACTTTTTTTGATTGAACCATCTGGAGCACTCCACTCGCCTGATAGCCATAAGGGACGAGACACCTCGCTTCGCTCGGTCAGCCGGTGGCTCTGTCCCGTCTATTATGAATTTATAAAAGCAGGCTGACTTTAATTAATTTTCTTTCCTTTAATTTACATCACTGAGGTTATATTTGAGCAAAGGGGGTTTTGAGATTTCTTGTCAAAAGTTTAGAATGGTAAGGCCCCCTGAGTCAGAACTACATAATATTGTATGTGCATAAAGCATATATATAATTTATCATATTTAACCACATAAATTCTGAAGAAGAATGTCATGAAAAAATTATACTTAGGGCACATTGTATGGCACTTTGAGTAACCAAGATCCAAAATTGACTGAAATGTGACAATTCAAAGGTCTACAGTAAGTGTTGTTTGCCTATTTTTAGCAATTGCTGTCTTTTCATGTTCAAAAACCTAATGATATAACAGATATATGCATGAAAATTGTGTGTTTCTTTCATGTTTATTCAATTTGTTCATATTCAAAAGCATTGCATGACTTTATGAGAAACGAAAAGGTTAGGAAGTTGACATTTTCACATTTTGTGAATTTTAAACTTCTTCTGTTGGCCTAAAAAGTGCATAAACTACATGCACATAAAAAAAATTTTTAAATTATACTTGGGGCACATTGTATGGCACTTTGAGTAACCAAGATCCAAAATTGACTGAAATGCGACAATTCAAAGGTCTATAGTTTTTGCCAATTTTTAGCAATTTCGGTCTTTTTATGTTCAAATATATGATGAAGTACCATATATATGCATGAAAACCATTTATTTCATTCATCTTTATTAATTATGTTCATATTCAAGAGCATGGCATGACTTTATTAGAGACGAAACGGCCAGGAAAATGATATTTGCAAATTTTTGTGAATTTTAAACTAGTTTTGTCGGCCTAAAATATTGCGTCAACTACATAATGGCCATGAACGTTCCTTCTTGATAGGTTTAACTATAATACATTTTGGTTTTTACCAATATAGTTATTACTGTTTTGGTGTGAGAGACCAAAATTCAAGAAAAATGTAAAAAATTACACATTTTTCCAGGATTTTGGTTTTTATGTAAAAGTCGTTAGATGGACCCTCTAAATGATTCAAGCAAGTAAGAGAGCTATATTTTAGACAACTAAATTCTCAATTTCAAATGTCTAACTCCAAAATTGAGGGAATTGCAGAGGATTGAAAAAAACCTATTTTTTCACATTTTTGGTTCATTCTTTGAAATCTATTTTAGTTACAGCATTCAGACCTCAAAAAGGCACAACTAGGGTATTTAATACATGTTATGGTAGATTTTCATACCCATAGGTATAACCGTTTCCGAGTTCTGGTCCGGAAACGAAAAAAATTAATTTTTTTCGAATTTTCAATATTTAACAAAAACTGTGGTCATTACATAAATATGAACTCCAGAAGGCACATTAACACTATAAGACCCATTTATGTGTCAGATTTCATAATATATAGGTGTAATAGTTTTGGCACAGAGGCCAATACACATTGTGTGACGCCGCCCGCCCGCCCGCCCATCCGCCCATCCGCCCGCCCGCCCGCCCGCCCGTACTAACTACAGTACCCGACGGCAATATTCATTGCCGAGGGTAAAAAGCCAGTTATGATAAACCAGTTAAATATCAAAGAAAACATATTTAGTTCTAATTTGCATTGGAGTGGTCAACAAAGATAAATCATATAATGTTGCAGAGAAAATAATGTAACAATGAAAATTGTGTGAACTCAGCTGCTACAAGTGCTAGGAGGGTCAGTCATTTTTTCTGAATTTTAAGTGACCTCTCAAAATTGAAAGTCCAGTCATCACTCATTTGTAATATTTGTTTCGGTGTTAAATTGGTGTGTAATGAAACTTTGAATAACATATTTTATACAATTTATGAATATTGTATTATTGGAGCTTTGCATGACAGGTACTAAATTTTGCAGTAAAATAGGTTCTGCATTTGACCAAAACAGAAAATGGTCTAATGCATATTGTTTAACATTTTTACTCTATTGTTCTTCTAAGTCTACAATTTTATTCTAAAACTTGCAAGTTTCGTAAGATTATTGGACCTTAAAATGGACAGTCCTTCTTTCAAAAGCCTGTGTTGAACTGGTATGAGACTCACGGGCAGGTAATTTGTGAGAACTGTCTATTTGTAGCTTATTCTTAAACAGACTTTTTTGTTTATCAGAACAACAGAAATTTCATATTCTTTCTTTGAAGATAGTTATTTCAATCACTGCTGGTGAGTTCTAAATGTCCAGGTCTGATAAAGGTATCGGGTAGTTGAAGAAATAGACCGAACATTAAAAAAAAAATTGCTACTACAGTTTTGCAGTCAAAATGTTAACTGTTGCAGTGCGATAATGGTTTGTTGGCTCTCCTTTGTATACAAATACATTATTCTGCGATTAGTACCATATTTGATGTTCTTGATGAGACAGTGAATTTTCTGCCCTTTCTGGAAGCCAATCAGTTTATTGCCATTGAAGGAAATGAAACTCTTTCTCATATTCTCCATTAACAGTAGTGATTTAAATAAATAAAAATGACCATCTTAAGCTGGAATAATGTCTAGATTGGATAGGATATTTATTTTTTCATTTCACATATGCAATTACAATATTCAGTCAATGCTATTAGAATATTCGATATATACATGGCATATGGATTGCACAGTAATATTGGTACCTGCTGGAATAATGGTATTATAATAGCTTATAGTTACATTAATTTTGTTTTAAGATTGTCTTGAGATTGTTCTAAGATCGATATTCTTCAGCATGTTCAGTCAAATGCGATGCCACTATGCTTAAATTCAACATTCCTGTGTGACCAATAAATTCTATTTTGTTATTAATTGTTATGTTAATAGCAATAGCTTCCTTTCCTGCAGCAGTGAGAGTAATTGACTTTTTGTAATTGACTTTTTGTAATTGACTTTTGAGATTATGAGTATGTCCAGATCCAAGTGTGAACCTGAATTGCACTTGAGGAGAAAGGCGATTCAGTGGCTTTGAATTGATCATTGCCTTTCACCAATTACGAAAGTTGGTTCTTGGAAGTGCTCACAGTCAATGGCAATTAGCAGACATGGGTAAACTGGGTTCCCAGAATTGCAATTCACCTTAGTACATTCTATTGAAGAA
Organism: Platynereis dumerilii; assembly: GCA_026936325.1. Taxonomy (NCBI): domain Eukaryota; kingdom Metazoa; phylum Annelida; class Polychaeta; order Phyllodocida; family Nereididae; genus Platynereis; species Platynereis dumerilii. The sequence continues at coordinate 326,181 of JAPTHN010000140.1, forward strand.
GGACAATGGCACTTTTGTATCTAGCTCATTCATGGCCGCCTTTTAAATTAATATCCTTAAAGGATATTCAAGGTAGCTTGCTGATTGACTTGGAAACTTTACACTTTGCAAATGCGCTGCGCTACTGCGCTGCGCCGATTAGTCAAAGCCAATGATTGTGTAGGGTAGTTTGCTGATTTATTTAGAAAATTTACACTTTGCAAAGCCAATGATTGTGTAGGTGTAGCCTTTGAATATTTTGAACATTTTACTGATTCGATAACCATCAGTGACATACAATCTGATCATGGATATACACTGGGGTCTGGTGTCTGACTTGGTCTGTGCATTATAATGCATGATAAGAGACAATAATGCATTAGGAGTCATTTGGAACCAGAGCATTATAGTTCAAAATGCACTTGAATTGGGACTGGAACATATTTTTTGGCTGATTTTCCTTCCTCTTTTTTCCAACTGATTTTTTGGCTGTTTCTCCTCCTTTTTTCCACCTGATTTCAAAAATTCAAAAATAGAAAAGTTTAATTGAATCTCTCTTATAAATTTGTCAATCCCACTCTTACTAACGAGATGCACTGGACCCAATTGCACACAAGAAAAGGAACCCATGCATATCTCCTATTTGTCTAAAGGCCTACTGAGGTAAAAAGGTATTCCATTGCATTGTATTGTATCAGTCATGTACCATAATGCATGCAGGCACAACATTTGTAGTGAGCTTTCCACAATGATACAGCTCAATGCAGCAATAGAATGGCACCCATGACTGCAGGGGCGGACTGGCGGCATTTCGGGCCGCGTGGCAAATAAGTCAAGGGGCCCCCAAAGTTCCTGCCACCGGTGTTATTTCAAATAAGAAAAGCGACATGTGATAGCATAGGCTATATATAGGCTGATAAAGTTCTGTCAGGATGGGGCCCCATGTCAGAGGCTTCCGTCCCATTAAATTTATCTTGTTTCATCACAAAATCTTAATACCTGATGGCAAAGTTTTGCTTTTCAGCTTTTTCTTGATTTTTTTTATTGACATCTTGAATGGGCCCCCCTGATTGGATGGGCCCGTGGCAGCTGCCACTTTGCCACAAAGGGCAGTCCGCCCTTGTCCATGAGCTGAGACAAACGGAAGATCGCCCAAGGTTCCCATGTCATAGCATTTCGATGGTGAAAGTGCAAAACCTCGTAAGTCAAAAAAGCTGTTTTTCAGAAATTGAAAAAATCTGTAAAGTGTCTTTTTTTAAGGTAATGTTTATTAATAAGTGAGTTATGGCCAACTAGATACATAGAAAGTGACACCCTGTTGTAGCAAATTTTTTATCAGAGGTCGTTTACCCCTTGCATTGATGTCACCATCAGATGTGATTGAAAATGTCAACTTACGAGGTTTTGCACTTTCACTTTCTACCCGTGCAAAACCTTGTAACTCGATCATTTATCACACTTTAAAGCAACTTGCAGCATTGAATATACTTTCAATCTATGTATATACAGTGAAAATTATAATTTGCCTATGACAGATTGCAATAACAAATTTTATTGAGTGGCTACAATGGCAAGAATGAGGAAAATGACAATTTTTTCATATTTTCGTGCACTCTATTTTTCAATAGCCTACATCACCAAAACAAATATAGGGAGGTAAATTTTTTTTAATCAGGAAACTTGCTGGGAGTCATAAAAAAGTAACACAGTAATTGTTTTTCAAAAAAAGTTGAAATATCCCGCAATATGTGCTTCAAAGTTCTGATTTGAGTTACGAGGTTTTGCACTTTCACTTTTTGAAATATATCGACATAAAAGGTTTAGTGAAATCATTCTGTTACCAGTGTGTTACAGCTTCCAAAAATAGCAAACTGGCAAGGTAATCAACTGACAACGTGTATTCGATATTAAAATAGTCATTCCACCAAAAATCTAAAATAGCAAAATTTTGACATACGAGGTTTTGCACTTTCACCATCGATTTACTCCAGTGTTGGTGATCACCATGTGATGATGAGCACTGAGAACACTGTGAGTCTATAGCACATACCCATAACTTTATTTCAAATTTTAGTTAGTTATTTTGAAGAGTCTTATCATTTGAATGATTTCAAGAGGCCCACCTTTTAGCTAAATAGGCCTACCACCTGCACACATTCATACATTAATTTTGGATACAATTCTTGTATATCCCCAGGTGAAAAACATAGGGCAAAAAAATGATAAGGTCAGTAATACTAACACTGAGTGTCACATTATAAGTGTATGATTATGGTAGTACTACACCATGTACAAAGTTGTTTTGTTTTTTTGTGGAGGTTATTGAAAAAACAAAATAAAACTTTGGCATCAGTATGGCACACTGCTTAAGTATTGCAAATTGGCATGAAAGCTTTAATGGGTGAAATTTCCAGGAATTTGAACTTAGGAATACCCTTTGACATCAAGGCATATATTCCATGATGTCATATTTACTTGTGAGAGTTCAAAATGACAAACTAGAACAATAATTATCAGCATTGCATGCTATGGTGATATCAGTCATTTTATATGTAGCCAGGATACTTTCCAATAGCATTTTCTGTAAATGGACCATAAAGAACATTGATGTGACTTAATTATAGTTATCAGCAAACTTGTGTATATATTGGTAATGATTCATAGCTCACAAGAGGCACTAAAAAGGTTTGAAACGTTCACTGTTCAAAATGGATTATGCAGATAATGGATATAACATAGGATAACATCTGATTATGATTGGACAGGGTCCTCTATGGATATAAAAAAGAATATGTAAAGGCACCTTAATGACTTTTTTAAAGCTAGCTTTTGTGTAATTACCTTATGTCAATTTTGAGTGAAATTAAATTTAAATCCAGTGGTATGTAAAATCAGCAAAATACATGAAATGGCCTCTTGCCGTCTGAAGGCCAACTTTACTTCCCTATTTCATACTGTACACAATGCGTAAAGCCCCTCACATGAAAAGAACAGAGACAGAGCCTCACAAAGGACATGATTTGAGAACATGACAAAGATCACATTACAAAATGCTGAAATGAAAACAAATTTGATTTGGTTGTATAATAATATCTCATCCAAAGTTTTGATCTGAAAGAATCTAAGAACATGTTTCATGCCCTGAGAGGACAGCACACAATTTTGAATAATCTACCATGGGCTATTACCTACATATATAATGCAGATGTGGCGAAGATGCCAATGACCGACTGACCATGTCTAGTGGACTTTAATGGTTGCAAACTCAGCAACATTAACATTCCAAAAAGACTAAAAATAGTGTTTTTGTGTTGAAGCACAGTTTGTAACTTGCATTTTCGGCAGAACTGTATGACAATTAATTTGACACAATGCCATTGCACTTAGAGATTTGTAAATTTTTATGAATATACCTGATAGCAATTACTAGAAGTGCACATGTGGAAACATTCATCTTGAAACTTTAAAAAGAAGTACTACTTTTAGCCTTTTTGGAATGTTGCGTTTTTAATGTTGGTGATTTTACAAGAAGGAAGACCTTTCGACAGAACAGGAAGAAGAATGAAACGGTCTTGAATTATCGGCGCTTTCAATAGAAAGTACCAACTCGAGTGAATTGCAATTCTGGGAACTCAGGTCACCCCAGGCTCAGTCTGTTGAAAATGAGAACTGCATGCTGCTGCCACCTGGCACAAAAGTTGATTTTGTATGCTTTATCACCTGGTTGGCTGTGAATATCACTATATGCAGTCAAAATATCATGGCGTATGATATTGTATAAAATATCACCTTTCAAGGGCGATATTTTTTAACAATGGTTATGACATCACCAGCATTTCAGCTGCCTGAAGATGTCACAAACCAAACAATGGCCAAAACAATGGGATTGTGACTTCATATCCATTGTTGCTCCATGGTGATGTCATGTTTTTGTAATGGCAGAAAATAGTCTCGCTTTATAACTAAAAATATGAGGTAAAACCAGGTGATAAAAACAAAACAACCACGTGTCAGGGCACTTCGTACAATATCACTCGCTGTTGTGTGAATTAATATCACTCTCGCCCTTTGGGCTCGAGTGATATTAATTCACACAACAGCTCGTGAAATTGTTACTCAGTGACCCTGACTTGGGTTATTTTGTTATAACATCATTGCTGTCCCAAGAAATAATTCCAATTTCATTGCAGATTCACACAATTTCTATTCAACATTGATGTATACCAGAGTCAGACTCAGCAATCACATTCTCTAAAGAAGTAGACAAGGCCATCAGCACACTCAGAAACAGCCCCGGTGTCTTCCAGACAAAATTGTGTATGTTCCTCTGATCGAAATGATGTGGACGCTCGCAGGAGCTCGCGGAATAGCACACTAATCACTAGGTGGCAACACAAGACAGCATGTTTTGATCTGTGGCAATGTTAGAGCAATGTTAGAGCAGTCCACTTGTAGACAGCCCCAGGCTGCTAATTGCCATTGACTGTAGGCCCTTCCATGAGTCAACTGAACCTAATTGGTGATGAAGGCAATCATCTTTTCAAAGCCACTGAATTGCTTTTCTCCTCTTAACGTGCAATTCAGGTTCACACATGGATCTGGACATGAACTTATTACTCAAAGCCATCACTTTCCCCAAGGAAAGGAAGCTGATTGGTATTAACCTTAAAATTTAGAATAGAATTCATTTATCACACGAGAAACATGAAATTTGAGTTCCCAAGTCAAGACATGGGCAAGCAGCACTGAGTTGACCAATAGATAATAATAATAATAATAATAATAATAATAATAATAATAATATGGATTTATAAAGCGCTAATATCAGTAAACTGCTCATCAGCGCTTTTCAGATCAATCAATTGTAGGAATTCTGAAACAAATGTGTTTTTAGATTCTTCTTGAAGCTTTCTAATGTCTGTGCAGTTCTCACTTTTTCAGGCAAATTGTTCCATAGCTTTGGTGCTGCATAGGAAAATGCCCGATCTTCAAACTTATTTTTGTTGCATGGGGCAGGTTCTGCTAAGAGTAGCTTGTGGTTGCTTCTTAGGTTATGCTCCTGTTGAGATTTGATTTGAACAAGTTCTTGAATGTATTGTGGAGCCTGATTGTTCATTGCTTTCCATGTAGTTGTCATCAGTTTGAACTGAATTCTTGCTGTGATTGGTAACCAGTGCAGTTGTTTCCTGCTATGGCTAATACTGTCATGCTTTTTCAATCTCTCAATTAATCGAACTGCTGAGTTTTGAGCAACCTGAAGTTTATTTAACAACCGGGTAGCAGTGCCATGCAACAGTCCATTTCCGTAATCTAAATGAGGAGTGACAAGTGCATTGACAGCAGTTTTAACTGTTTCCTGAATAATAGATAGGCCCAGATAGGTCAAGATAGATGGAAAAATATGCCTAGAAGGATAGATAGACCTAAATAGGCCCAGATAGATAGATAGATAGATAGATAGATAGATAGACAGATGGACAGATAGACAGATAGAGAGATGGATAGATGGATAGATAGATCTAGATAAGCCAAGACAGATATATCTAAATATATAGATAGATAGATAGATAGATAGATGGATATATGGATAGATGGATAGATAGGTCTTGATAAACAGATGGGCCTAGACAGATAGATAAATAGATACATGTATTTAGATATAGAATAGAATATAACATAATAAGAATAATCATTATTTCTACTCGAGTATATATAACAAGAATAAACGAAATCAGCTGCAGGGTGGTATAAAAGTAAAATGTAAAATGTTATTTACAATTAACCAATTAAAACAATAAAGACAGGATAAAACAAGGTGTGACGTGCAAATATGTACTTGTAAGTATGCAGAGTCTACTCATATATATTATATAAATATTTGATGGTGAGGAGTCCAATATAGAGCATAATTGGATGAAGAAAAGCTATATTGGACGAGGCGCTTGCACTGATTAATTATACTCTATATTGGACTCCTCACAATGGACTATTTATATAATATTTGATCCTAAAAGTCAGCAGATTTTACAAAGAAACGTTATAGTACACAAATCTTGTAAGGGACCGTTCAGAATTTATGACTTGGGGGGGGGGGAGTGGGGGAGTTTTTGCCAGAACTTCCTGTAAAAAATGTATACCTCCCCTTGAGTAAATTGAGTTCCATGTGGATTTTTATTACCCACATGTGGATTTTTAAATTTTTTGTCTAAGGATGACACTCATAGACGAAAATATTTTGCAGAGTAAATTATTTTGAATCCATTAATTTTTAATTTTGCAAGTAATTCTCGACACTGCAAGTTGATCTAAGGATAAATGAAAGGTGGTGGTTACACCTAATCTGCTGATGTTGAAGGAAAATTGAACTCTCGCAAATTTATCATATAAATTTAAAGTTGTCACATAAATGTTTAAATTGGGAAATAGAGGAAACACGTCGCTCTTTGTTTTGGTTCTTTATTATATCTCTCAATAGGCATGAAGTTCTGGCAAAAAACCAAATGATTCACACCATGTGGTTCATCGTTGTGAACCACATGCATCTCATTATCTGACGTTGTTATGTAAACAATGGGCAGTGAAGTGATGATGTCACAATGTTTTGATGCCCTCATTGGTCAGTGTGATTGCTAGGGATCTTTTTGTGGCTATTTAAACAAAATAGTACCTCTTGCAATTATTAATTCTTTTTACTGGATGTCAGCTTTTTATTGTGAGATATATATATAAAATTTAACGGGAGTGTGGTTCACAGCGATGAACCTCACTCATGTCAGGTCTGTTGCAAAATAAACACTCGTCCTTCGGACTCATGTTGTATTCTTCCGCGACCTGACATTCATGAGGTTCATTGCTGTGAACCACACTCCCATTAAGTTTTATTATAGAAATGTCTGTATGACGTGATTTTGGAAGCTCATTTTGTTGATTTAGTCATATATGACATTGGTGTTCATAAGACATGTGTAGGCTAATATTAAAGGCCGTAGGGTTCGACAGTTCAGGACAAAAAATTTGGATACTTGTTGAATTTTGTGAATTAGCCAAAACGTTTGCTTCGCACCGCAATGGGATTTGGGAAGTGGAACTCGATCTTGCACTTTACTTTTTTGCGATTATGTACTCAAAACCAATAAATAGAGAAATTTGCATTCAGGTGTCACAATTCAGTTTGTATATGTTGAAACATATCTCATCATAAATAAATCACATTGGACTCTTGAAAAATATATTTTTCCTTTTTAAAATCTGCATAAACTGCCCATGATGATGTATTAGCTTTATTTTATTATCTCATATTGTATAGCAGAATTTAAAGCTCAACAATATCTGAAAAAAATTAAAAAAATCTGCATTCTGGCGTCACAATTTAGTTTGTGCATGTAGTAACATCTTTCTTCACAAATAAACATCTATTGGACTTAAAAAAAATTCATTTTAATTTTTTAGAATCTGCAGGTATTGCCCATGATGATTGATTTGTTTGAAAATCTTTCTCAACCTTTAAAGTAAGAGCCCTGGACTCCTGAATTTTCCCAAAAAAAAGTCAAAAGTTTGCATGCTGACGTCACAATTCAGTTTGTGCATATAGGAATGTATCTCTGACTCGTGCCTGTCCACATATCAGCGGACAAGCATGTAGTGGGTGACGTCACAGAGCAATTGTGAATGAGCGGATGTTGATTGCATTGTTGTTTCAACCAATCAGATTTGAAAGATCAGTACTAGCTACCTAAGGTCATTCATCGACCGTGGATTCCAGATTGATGTATCTCATCATAATCAGCATTTATTTGACTGAAAAAAAATTTTAACCTATATATTTTTAGAATCTGCGGGTATTCTCCTTCATGACAGATTTGGTTGAGTTTTTTTTCTCAAACTTTAAAGCAAATTTTTAGTCCCTGAAAAACAAGAATTAAAAAAAAATATTGAAAATTTTTTGGGTCAGTTAATGCTTAATATTGAAAAAACCAATTCCGTTATAGCAGCATGAAATGTTCACCCAACGTGTCCCTTTAATAGAGACATCTTTTGACATAATTACCATATTTTTAGCTTTAGTCATTGCAACGCTATGAATTTTTTGCAAAAGTGAAAAAATTCTAACAACATTCAGTCGCTGACTGCATAAAACATTTTTTATATTGACTAGTCTAGGTGCTGGGCATTATTGTTTTCTCCGTGATGCTTTTTACATTTTGCAGATCAGGTAAATGCTAACTTAATTAAAGTCTGTAGGTCCGTTTTTGTCTGAAAAGGCTGAAAAACCATGCAGCTTTGATGTCATTCCAGCATCACAATAGTTCTTGGGCTCACCGTCAGATTATATCAACACTTAATACGGGTTATCCTAAAGTGGTTAAGTCATTTTACAGAATGATATTGTGTCAATGCTGAACATTAGTTAGACAACAAGTTTTAATAAACTAAACTCAACTGACAAAATTTTTGGCCAGTAGCCCAGTTAGAAAATAAGTTACAGTAGTTAACCACTTTAGGATAACCCGTGTTATATTAAGGCTCCATACAATCGGGTACAGGTAGCGTCATGATTTTGGATTTACCATTGGTCCTATGGTGGCGTCCGTTCTTGTGCTATATTTTCTTTGACGTAACGTCACAAGCTGGCCTGGTGCCGCCATGTTGTTGGGAATCATTAAACGTCAACAAAGGCACATAGGTTGACAAATCCTGCTCTCGCGACAGTTAGGGGCTAATAACTTCTTTCAAGTTTCCCTCACTTCAATAGAACGAATGCATTGACAACAGTGGTAGGAACGGCCAGCACTGGCTGAAAACAGCGACGGCTCCAGACTTCAAATAATCTAAGTAAGTGGTTCTTGACATGGTGGGACGTGGGATGCTTCTGTTGCATTCTGTACTTCGTTCTATTGAAGTGGGGGAAACTTGAAAGACATTATCAATGGCAACCAATACCAAAATAGACTTGACACATCACTGAGTTAAAGTGCATCAGGACCTGACGGTCTCACACCTCGTGTATTGAAAAACTGTGCATCCCATTGAGCCGAAGTCTTCTCAACAATCTACAATTGGTCATTACAATCAAGGAAAGTCCCTTGTCCATTTAAAAAAGCCACTATAATTCCTGTACCAAAAAAGGAATACAGTGTCCTGCTGAAATGACTACCGGCCTGTTGCCCTCACAGCTGTTCCCATGAAGTCGTTTGAAAGAATTATGCTGTAGCATATCAAGTCACTGCTGCCATCTGATTTCGATCGCCATCAATTTGCCTACAGATCCAATCGTTCAGTTGAAGATGCAATATCATCTTGCCTTCACAACATACTGCAAGATCTCGAAACACCATCATCATATGTGAGAGTTTTGTTCATTGATTACAGTCCAGCATTCATTACCATCATTTGACAGGAACTTCAGAAACTTCATCACAAACTGCTGAACAACCTGAATTTCCCGCCTACTCTCTCTGATTGGATATTAGACTTTTTAATAAATCGGTTACAAAGAGTCAGCATAGATAAGCACTTCTCGAAGTCAGTGACATTGTCGACAGGCACCACTCAAAGTTGTGTGTTATTGCCAATGCTTTCCTCGGCATTCACTTTTGACTGCACTGCGAATGATGAATACACACTTGTCCTTAAATTTGCAGATGATACATGTAACCATCTGTGGCTTCATCAAGGGAAACAACGAAACAGCATATAGGACACAAATTACCACAACTGAAAACTGATGAAAACCGAAACAACCTCCTGCTTAGTGTCACAAAGACCAAGGAACTCATTATTGACTTTCGTGTGAATAAGAATGAAAAGGAGCCACTGATTATTAACGACCAGCACCAGTTGAACCAACTGAGCAGTTACAAATTCCTTGGTACATATATTTCAAGTGATCTCATGTGGCATCAGAATTCAGTGGACATTATCAAAAAGACTCGCAAGAGACTGTTCTTTTTGCACTCACTTAGTTCCTTCAAAGTGCAGCAAAGGATTTTAGTGAATTTCTATCGCCCAATAATGTCTTTTGACAACCGTGTGGTTTGGATCATCCAACAAAAATGACAACAAGAAAATGAAGTGTTATTTGATCAGCCCAAAAAATTTTCAGAGCAGGTCTTCCATCGCTACATTCTATTTACAATGAAACAACTGTCAGAAGAACTCAAGCAATAATCAAAGACAAGTTTCATCCTGCTAACTATTTGTTTGATTTTTAAGGTCGGGTAGAAGAATTCGAACTTTTTATGGTAACAAATGATTATTAAACAGTTTTTATCCATCTGCTGTGTGTATTTTTAACTCTTCTTAATCACTTTACATATAAATTTATTTTACATATTCATATATTTATTATTTATTGCTACTATTTTTTGTACATTATTTGCTTCATCTGTTATATCCTTGTCCACCTTTTCTGTCTAGTCATTGATGTTTTTAAAAAGGATCTCAAGCAGCAAAATACATTCCAATGTATATTTTAAATATATATTGGCTAATAAAGATATGCCATACCATACCAATCCACTTGTGTGGAGATCTGTAGTATTCTGTACAAAAGAACCCTAAAGTGCTGTTGGCTGTGGTTATCCTAATTACAATCAAGTGAATCAACAAGCTTTTTAGAACTCTACTAGTTGGATGGGGTAGAATTTTAATAAGGCCCTAATGTGCAATTGCCTATATCATGTCAAGTATATACCCAACAAAACATTCCTTGTTTTCCAATTTAAGGAGATGACCATTTTATGTCAAGGAATGGGAGTTTTTTAAAATAAATAATTTCCTGTCATGGAAAACTCCAAGTCCCCCCCCAATTAATTAATGGTCGCCCCTAACTCTTTGTTCCTGTGTGTAGGGCAGGGGCAATCATTTTACAGGCCTAGTTAGCTAACTACTTGCATAATTTCAACTTTTTCAATTAGGTCTAGGGGAGAGCGGGGCACCATGAGCCACGGGCACCATGATCCATGGCCCCTACAAAACAAACGGCGTGATAGAACTGCTCGATAGGAAGACCATATATTCCTTTATTAGTGTAGAACTAGCTAGGGTAGCAATCATAATCTTTCTTTTCAATGTAGTACCAAGAATTGAAAAAATAATTTTGACCAGTGAATTTGAGTGAAAAGTAAAATATTGGGTGGTGAATCTTTTTCTTCTGGTACTTTAAATATTTAAGACATCTTCATAAAACTTAGTCTTCTTAGAGAAGGTAAAGCATGTTCTAGGATGATGTCATAACATTGATACTATGATAAATTGGAAAATGGTTAAGAATTAAGATATAATGTAACAACGCTGAATATTGTAGGCAAGAGGTCTTGCTATGATCATATATAAAGCAACCAGCTATTTATCATTTAAACTTTATAGGTTCAGGAGCTTAAAATGAGAAAAGCGGCTCATGGTGCCCCACTCTCCCCTACTTGATCAGTGTACAGGGCCGTAGCCTGAAAGGAGCTGCAGCTGCCTAGGGAGGGGTTCATATATATATATAGGTGTACAAACCAGGGGGCAACTGCCGCACTAAAAATCGTTAAAATTGACATCGAATTTGGGAAAAGAAGTGGCCAGCGACGCTCGGGTATCCTCGGATCAGACAGGGGTCGATGACCTTTTGACAGCTGGGATGGATTCTGACAGCGGACCAGGTGCAGCCTAATCCCATGCAGGGCAAACAACAGCAAGGTTTACAGGCGGCTACAGGATGCCCTCAAGGACAGCTTCTTACTGGACTACAAGAAACATCTCTTTCTGGACCTCGGTGATCGGAGGAGTTGTTGCTAGGCTGATTCTGATGGTGATTATCTTACTTATATTGAACAGAAAATGCAGAGGAACCGATCGTGACCCTGTGTGTGTAGTAATGGGGTGTAAGAGTTTGTGTAAAGGCTGCTGTGTGGACCCTGCCAGAGCAATAGGGAACCGCTTCTGCAAGAAGAATTCAAAGGGAAGAACACAGTATCATGGTGGCTCAGTGTGTAGCCTTACCAGTGGGTCATCTGTTGAAGAATATTCAAGAGTTTAACTTTCAAAAAGGTAAAAACAGTTCTTCTGACAGCTGAATGAAATTGCTTAAAATACTGAATACTAGTCTATGTTACCTTCAATGTTATACAGTTTAGATATTATTCATGAGGTATTTATTGAGACTGACATTGAGTTCATTTTGTATCTTTTCAGATTTCCTGGAGGGTCGCAGGGTTCAACAGAGAGGACCTGTTGGTCATGCTGAAGACAGTGCTGGCCTTTTTCCCGCCCCCCTGGAATCTTCTGCCCCCTGCTTATGGACTTATTCCCCCTGCCAATGCACATGCGTACCAAGGAGTGCCCCCTTTCCAGCCCGCCCCCCAGAACGTTGGACCGTTGCTGCTCCCCGTCCTGCACCACCCCTGAGAGCGCCCCCTGCAGGTCAGCCCCCTCACCCAGTCGGTTTCCCTGCACGAGGACAACCTGCAGCTCGAGGGCAACGTATGATGAGAGACATTGATGCAAATAACATTATCCATGGTCAGCCGAGACTTAGACCACGTCATTGATTTGGATTAACCAATTAAACTGTGACTCTTTTTTAGGAGCCCTGACAATCATGTAGAACTATAATTGAGATTGGGCTCCTTTTTTTACAAGCTAGTCTGTGGAAACATGCCACTTCTAAATTGCTAATTGTGATGTCTTTTTCAAGAAACACTTGGCTTTTCAAGAAAACAACTTTTTAAAAAGAAATTTTATTTCACTTTTTGTGCCATTTTGTATTTTGTGTATATATATTTAGTGTTATATTCAGATACTCAAGACTGAGTGAATGTGACTGTGTGTATGAGTGGATGTGTGAGATATCATTTGTAGTTGATGCATTTTTAAAATAATTTCATGTAAAGCACATTGTTTATTTGGAAGTTGGTGCTTTTAAAATTTCAAGTTCTCAAGAACTTATAGACTGTATATATATATATATATATATATATATATATATATATATATATATATATATGTTGTTTTTCAAGAGGTAGTAAGATATATTCCAGGATGTTAAAGTTGGAGAAGAAACAAAGATGACAGTTTTTGAATTTACAGTGTGAAAATGTCATGATAACATGTGCTGTTTGGTTTGATCAAGTTGATGAGATTTTTAAAAATACATTATTAAAAGTATTGAAACTGGAAAAACTCTTGAGTTTCTTTCAATCAATTTAGTAGAAGGTAGCAAACCAGAACAGTTGATTGTTGCTGGGATGGCTAAGTTATATTAACCTACTTTGCCAACCACAATGGTTTGAGCGTAGTGTGACTAATGCAATATTTCATGTTTATCAGTTTGTGCAGAAATGAAAGTGGTAATTTCAAGTTTAAGAATTTTTTATTTTGAACATGATATAAGTCAGATACATATCTTTTTCAACAAGTACAATCATTAATTTGAGCATGATTTGAGACAAATACATATATATCTTTTTCAACAAGTACAATCAGTCAATAATATGCAGCTTATAACGCCTGCAGTAACAAGCCACAAATTTCTCAAACATGGCATCCATTACAGAGTTTTTGTGAGACATCTCTTCGGTGTCACATGTCAAATTTTTAAGATCAAACAGGCCTGCTGTATAGAGAGACAGTTCATCGGTGCTTTGTAGCATCAAGGTCATGAAATCCTCAGTGGGGGTGTTCAAAGTAAAATTCAGGGCATCTAACATGTCATTGAGGAGAGATTGGATGTGAAGTCTGTTCCGTAATAACACGTCCATGGCTGAATCTGCTGTGTATGTGCAGTAGCGTTCGGGGAGAGAGCTGGCCAATCTGCTGTGAATGTGCAGTAGCGTTCGGGGAGAGAGCTGGCCAATCTTTGGATCATAAGGCTGAACAGCCTTTTGATCACCGAATAGCACAGATCATAGGGGCTTGGCCTGGGGACTGCGATCTCAGTCAGCTTGTGAGTGGGACCGAGAGGCTTTGTAGGGGGAGGGGGTTGAGTCGATCCAGGTCGATTTCGTTCAGCAGATTGGTGGGGGACAGTGGCCTGGGGGGGTCGGTGTCGGGGGTGGAGGCACATGCAGTCCATGGTGCATAGCGTTGAGTGTCCATGGCTTCTTCTTCTTCTTCTTGGGTGTGATCCAGCATTGCCTGGTGATGCTGGACGAGCTTCTCAAAGGCGGCAATCTGCCAATCGGGCTCTAAGAGAGTGTTGTCTGAAATACAGTTAATAACATCCTGCCTGCTGATGAAGTGGAGTCTGGAGTCTGGGTCCCTAGATGCTTCTTTTCTGTTGCAAAGTAGTGAACAATCTTGGATGTCAAACATTCTCTCTTGAAGATGGGGATGGAAAAGGAGTCGATTCGATGCAGCGGGACCTCCTCGAACTTTCTCATCGAGACTGGAGGAGTGTTGGGGATGTCGAAGAATGGTCTGATTTCAACAATGGAGGTTTCCCAGATGCCATGGTAGCTGCAGTGCCTCTGCAGTTCTGTGTGTGCAGAAATTTTGGTTCTGAAGGTGGCCTCCTGGTCGATCCTGTTGGAGAAATCCCACATCTTGTCATATAGCCTGTCCAGGTCTTGCCCTCTGATCATGATTGTGTCTGTGTGACCTCCAACTTCGAGCCTGATTTTCAGATAGTGCCTGTCTCTGGAAGGTCCCATCATGAGATCAAACTTCAGGTTGCTGAGCCCTTCTCTAACAGCAAATGAAGATTCGACATACTGGTTTTTGTCAGTAAAGTAAGCCATGTCTGAAGAGTTTTGTATTAATTGAGTGATGAAAATACAGTTAATTGAGTGATGAAAATACAGTATGAATGTGAAGGAGTTGTCTTGTGCCATTTATACATTATCCTTCTGGAAGGGGGGTAGCTGGAGAATGAGGGGGGCAGCAATGTCTCAGTCCCGTGACCATCGATGCGGATGACTGCATATCAGTTGAGAAAGCCAAAGTGAGAAGGTGGACTGTCATGGGGAATAAGATGGGAAATGGAAGAGCAGAGGTGAGTTGATTCTGTGATGCTTTTTAGTCCAGAGGTTTAGTGGTCTGTCTGATGGGCTCAGTCGGCCCCTGGGCACTGTCCAGGACAGGACAAGGGAGGAGAATACCGAGGGATGTAGATAATATTGAGACCCAGAGATTGCTGTTTTCATGTCCAATTGATAAGCAAGCAACACAGGTGACGATTAGGAAATAAAGCATAATTACTTGAGTAAAATATTTTATCTCATTGCGGGGTAGAGTGTGTGCGAATATTTCCCACAGGCTCCTATTATCCACGGAGTCTGAGGTCAGAGTGTCCTCGTCCTGGTGTTCAAGAGCAACTTGGCCAATGGAAGAACTTTCCAGGTCCAGTGAGAAGATTTCTGGTAAATCTGAGGCAGAAGGGCTGTCGGTTTGACAGCTGCTAGAGGGGTGACTATGATTTTTATTTACTAGAGTAGGATTCTGATGTGAAAGCCTATAGAGTGATCAGATTACAAGTTTGGTTAGCACTTAACAGACCAAGAGTGGGCAAGCTCAGAGTGCTTTGAAAGGCAAACTAGTATCATTGTACAGGTATAAGGTTGTTGACAAGCTAACACTGATTCTCTTTAAGAGCAGAAGTTTTTTAAGGAGCATCATGACAGCAGGGAGTGTTTTCTTAATGCAGAATGAGCTTGGGTCCAAACCTTGACATTGAGAAGGATCATTAAGAGGACACCATGGGGTTTTAGCATCTGAGGGTAGTGTGGCAGTCAATTAAGAGAATGCCGACTGCAGGGGTGCTAGAAGGATGAGCGGGACCTTTAAAAATCAAATTCTTTATTTTTCAACTTTGGTAAGATTTTAATAACCTGGGTCTAGATAAGTGGAAAGGCAAGAAACTAATAAGTAAAGTTTGTTTTGAGGAAAAATAGTGTATGTATACTAGCAGGAACTTATAAACCTAAACAATTTTAAATAAAGTGGAAATATACAAAACAAGTGATGATCAAAGGGGTTCAGAGATTAGTTTTCAGAGCATGAGGTTCACTGAACTTTCTTAATGTTCTGATCTCCTGCAGTTAATGACCTGAGTTTATGCTAATTTATACAGTTAAAGTAAACATGTTAACATTGATGGATCACTTGTGAATCCATTAAAAATTGCTAGGGAGGAGGATGGCAAACTGGACTGACTAAATAATGATCAAAACTGATTATATAACGATGGCATACTGATCCTGTAGTAGTGTCATCACATGCCTCTATAATTTTTGAATTGGATTTAGCATTAGAATATTTTGTGTGCTGATTTTAGAGGCAAAACAGTTAGCACCAAACAATTAATATGAGTCTAGGTTAGACAATACCTTTGTTTTTGACAATTTGCAGTCTAATTCCTTATTGGCACGTTTTGAGTCAATGCTTCTCATCAGGTGTGAGAAAAGTAATATCATACTTGTGACCAATAACCCTAGAACACTGAGATAACATAATATAATAAAATCCAAGTATTATTTGGAGCAACAAAGAAAAATCAATTCCTCAGCATCACATCTTCAGTGAATGGACAAAAATAATAATGATAGAACTTACTAAGCTGTAGAGCCTTATTTATAACGGAAATATCAGGTAAGAATTTCTGATTCTTTCTAAACCATGTAAAAAAAGCCAGTTGTGATAAACCAGTAAAATATCAAAGAAAACATATCTAGTTCTAATTTGCGTTGCAGTGGTCAACAAAGATAAATCATATAATGTTGCAGAGAAAATAATGTAACAATGAAAATTGTGTGAACTCAGCTGCTACAAGTGCTAGGAGGGTCAGTCATTTTTTCTGAATTTTAAGTAACCTCTCAAAATTGAAAGTCCAGTCATCACTCATTTGTAATATTTGTTTCGGTGTTAAATTGGTGTGTAATGAAACTTTGAATAACATATTTTATACAATTTATGAATATTGTATTATTGGAGCTTTGCATGACAGGTACTACATTTTGCATTAAAATAGGTTCTGCATTTGACAAAAACAGAAAATGGTCAAATGCATATTGTTTATCATTTTTACGCTATTGTTCTTCTAAGTCTACAATTTTATTCTAAAACTTGCAAGTTTCGTAAGATTATTGGACCTTAAAATGGACAGTCCTTCTTTCAAAAGCCTGCGTTGAACTGGTATGAGTCTCACAGGCAGGTAATTTGTGAGAACTGTCTATTTGTAGCTTATTCTTAAACAGACCTTTTTTGTTTATCAGAACAACAGAAATTTCACATTCTCTCTTTGAAGATATTTATTTCAATCGCTGTTGGTGAGTTCTAAATGTCCAGGTCTGATAAAGGTATCGGGTAGTTGAAGAAATAGACCGAACATTTAAAAAAATTGCTACTACAGTTTTGTAGTCAAAATTTTAACTGTTGCAGTTGCGATAATTGTTTGTTGGCACTCCTTTGTATACAAAGACATTATTCTGCGATTAGTACCTTATTTGATGTTCTTGATGAGACAGTGAATTTTCTGCCCTTTCTGGAAGCCAATTAGTTTATTGCCATTGAAGGATATGAAACTCTTTCTCATATTCTCCATGAACAGTAGTGATTTAAATAATGTATTTACCTTATTTATAGTGGCAGGTACATGTACAGAACAAATAAATAAAAATGACCATCTTAAGCTGGAATAATGTCTAGATTGCACAGTAATATTGGTACCTGCTGGAATAATGGTATTATAATAGCTTATAGTTACATTAATTTTGTTTTAAGATTGTCTTGAGATTGTTCTAAGATCGATATTCTTCAGCATGTTCAGTCAAATGCGATGCCACTATGCTTAAATTCAACATTCCTGTGTGACCAATAAATTCTATTTTGTTATAAATTGTTATGTTAATAGCAATAGCTTCCTTTCCTGCAGCAGTGAAAGTAATTGACTTTTTGTATTATGAGTACGACGCAGTACGTCCAGATCCAAGTGTGAACCTGAATTGCACTTGAGGAGAAAGGCAATTAAGTGGCTTTGAATTGATCGTTGCCTTTCACCAATTACGAAAGTTGGTTCTTGGAAGGGCTCACAGTCAATGGCAGTTAGCAGACATGGGTAAACTTGGTTCCCAGAATTGCAATTCACCTTAGTACATTCTATTGAAGAAGGACAATGGCAATTTGCATCTAGCTCATTCATGGCTGCCTTTTAAATTAATATCCTTAAAGGATATTCAAGGTAGCGTGCTGATTGACTTGGAAACTTTACACTTTGCAAATGCGCTGCGCTACTGCGCAGCACCAATTAGTCAAAGCCAATGATTGTGTAGGGTAGTTTTACTGATTGACTAGGGATTTTTCCCGAAGGGACTGAAAATTTAGGGAGGATGCCTTAAAAGTGCCTTAAGAGGTACTAAGTTAAGGGAAGGCCTTAAAGAGTCCCTATGCGTGGCCTGAGGTGGATTACCAGTTGTAACAGCAAACATCCAAATTACAACAGTTATGATCTATCTGAAATAAGCAAAAACATTATAACAAGAACTTAAATTGTGTAAACACATGAAACAATCGATTATAAATTGTACAAGCACACAGGTACATGTAGACATGCATGCAGCATTGCACATAGATGGAAAGATAGAAAGAAAAAAAGAAAGAAAGAAAGAAGGAAAAAGAAAGAAAGAAAGAAATAAAGAAAGATAGATAGATAGATAGATACATAGATAGATAGATAGAAAGATAGATAGATAGATAGATAGATAGATCAGACTGCCTTTCAGGTTCGCGCTGCTGCTTATCATTAATGGGAATTGTTAGACTGTTGAGGATCTCTTTGTTTATTGGAGGCTTTGTTTTACACATCTATCTGTCTATCTGTCTATCGCTGGCTGGCATTTCTATCTATCTATCTGTTTATCCATCCATCCATCCATCCATCCATCCATCCATCCATCCATCCATCCATCTATCTATCTATCTATCTATCTATCTATCTATCTATCTATCTATCTATATATCTACAGTGCCGCCTGTAAGTAAGTGAAACGCATGACATTGTGCCATTGCATCAATGTTAAACATCCTTAACCAATATGCTTCTGGAAGAACGAATTCTCATCCGATGAGAGGAAAACATTTTGGGTCATAAAGGCCGATATGTGAGGCATGTGGGATAAAAATGGCAGCCAATTTTCTTTGCTGTTGTCGGAGTTAGGTATGGGTCAAAGTCTTTGATAAGTACATGAAACGCAGCCCAATGTTAAAACATAGAGAAGGGTGGTTCACTTACTTATCAAAGACTTTGAACAATACATAACTCCGACTACAGCAAAGAAAATGGGCTGCTATTTTTATCCCACTTGCCTCACACATCGGCCTTTATGACCCACTTTGTTTCCCTTTCATCCGATGAGAATTCATGCCTCCACAAGCAGTTTGGCTGAGGATGTTTACTGTTTAGCATTGATGCAATGGCACAATGTCATGCGTTTCACTTACTTACAGGCGGCACTGTATCTATCTATCTATTTATCTATCTATCTCTTATTTGATATCAATTGCATGGCCAGTGTTAAATTTTGCATTTATGCTGCAGAATACATAGCTGTGAACTGCTGACTGACCATCCTTTACATTTGCTTTTAAAACACCGCGAAACATCAGTCTATTTTAGCTCATGTCATTTGATTTAATCTCATTTGAGAGATAACATTATACAGATAATCCCATCTAGGGACTGCCTAATGGGTCTAGGGAACCTTTAGGCACCATTTAGGACCTTCCCTAAGCTTAGTACCTCTTAAGGCACTTTTAAGGCATCCTCCCTAAATTTTTAGTCCCTTCGGGAAAAATCCCTATTTAGACACAGAATGCCCTAAATAATATGTAAAGCCAATGATTGTGTAGGTGTAGCCTTCGAATATTTAGACCATTTTACTGATTCGATAACCATCAGTGACATACAATCGGATCATGGATATACACTGGAGTCTGGTGTCTGACTTGGCCTGTGCATTGTAATGCATAATATGAGACAATAATGCATTAGGGGTTATTTGGAACCAGTGCATTATAGTTCAAAATGCACTTGAATTGTGAGTGGAACAGATTTTTTGGCTGATTTTCCTTCCTGTTTTTTCCAACTGATTTTTTGGCTGTTTCTCCTCCTTTTTTCCACCTGATTTCAAAAATTCAAAAATAGAAAAGTTTAATTGAATCTCTCTTGTAAATTTGTCAATCCCACTCTTACTGAAATTTCTGCAAAGAGATGCACTGGACCCAATTGCACACTAGAAAAGGAACCCATGCATATCTCCTATTTGTCTAAAGGCCTACTGAGGTAAAATGGTATTCCATTGCATTGTATTGTATCAGTCATGTACCATAAGCTTTCCACCATGATACAGCTCAATGCAGCAATAGAATGGCACCCATGACTGCAGGGGCAGACTGGCGGCATTTCGGGCTCCGTGGCAAATAAGTCAAGGGGCCCCAAAGTTCCTGCCATCGGTGTTGTTTCAAACAAGGAAAGCGACATGTGATAGCATACTATTAGGCTATATATAGGCTGGTAAAGTTCTGTCAGGATGGGGCCCCATGTCAGAGGCTTCTGTCCCATTAAATTTATCTTGTTTCATCACAAAATCTTCATACCTGATGGCAAAGTTTTGCTTTTCAGCTTTTTCTTGATTTTTTTTTATTGACATCTTGAATGGGCCCCCCTGATTGGATGGGCCCGTGGCAGCTGCCACTTTGCCACATAGGGCAGTCCACCCTTGTCCATGAGCTGAGACAAACGGAAGATCACCCAAGGTTCCCATTTCATAGCATTTACTCCAGTGTTGGTGATCACAATGTGATGATGAGTGCTGAGAAGACTGTGAGTCTATAGCACATACCCATAACTTTATTTCAAATTTTAGTTAGTTATTTTGAAGAGTCCTATAATTTGAATGATTTCCAGAGGTCCAACTTTTAACTAAATAGGCCTACCACCTGCACACATTCATACATTAATTTTGGATAAAATTCTTGTATATCCCCAGGTCAAAAACATAGGGCACAAAAATGACAAGGTCAGTAATACTAACACTGAGTGTCACATTATAAGTGTATGATTATGGTAGTACAACACCATGTACAAAGTTGTTTTGTTTTTTTGTGCATGGAGGTTATTAAAAAGACAAAATAAAACTTTGGCATCAATATGGCTCATTGCTTTAGTATTGCAAATTGGCATGAAAGCTTTAATGGGTGAAATTTCCAGGAATTGGAACCAAGGAATACCCTCTGACATCAAGGCAAACATATATTCCATGATGTCATATATACTTGTAAGAGTTCAAAATGATAAACTAGAACAACTATTATAAGCATTGCATGCTATGCGGATAGAAGTCATTTTTATGTAGCCAGGATATTTTCCAATAGCATTTTCTGTAAATGGACCATAAAGAACATTGATGTGACTTAATTTGAGTTATCAGCAAACTTGTGTATATATTGATAATGGTTCATAGCTCACAAGAGGCACTAAAAAGGTTTGAAACGTTCACTGTTCAAAATGGATTATGCAGATAATGGATATAACATAGGATAACATCTGATTATGATTGGACAGGGTCCTCTATGGATATAAAAAAAGATGTAATGGCACCTTAATGACTTTTTTAAAGCTAGCTTTAGTGTAATTACCTTATGTCAATTTTGAGTGAAATTAAATTTAAATCCAGTGGTATGTAAAATCAGCAAAATACATGAAATGGCCTCTTGCCGTCTGAAGGCCAACTTTACTTCCCTATTTCATACTGTACACAATGCGTAAAGCCCCTCACATGAAAAGAACAATGGTTATGACATCACCAGCATTTCAGCTGCCTGAAGATGTCACAAACCAAACAATGGCCAAAACAATGGGATTGTGACTTCATATCCATTGTTGCTCCATGGTGATGTCATGTTTTTGTAATGGCAGAAAATAGTCTCGCTTTATAACTAAAAATATGAGGTAAAACCAGGTGATAAAAACAAAACAACCACGTGTCAGGGCACTTCGTACAATATCACGAGCTGTTGTGTGAATTAATATCACTCTCGCCCTTTGGGCTCGAGTGATATTAATTCACACAACAGCTCGTGAAATTGTTACTCAGTGACCCTGACTTGGGTTATTTTGTTATAACATCATTGCTGTCCCAAGAAATAATTCCAATTTCATTGCAGATTCACACAATTTCTATTCAACATTGATGTATACCAGAGTCAGACTCAGCAATCACATTCTCTAAAGAAGTAGACAAGGCCATCAGCACACTCAGAAACAGCCCCGGTGTCTTCCAGACAAAATTGTGTATGTTCCTCTGATCGAAATGATGTGGACGCTCGCAGGAGCTCGCGGAATAGCACACTAATCACTAGGTGGCAACACAAGACAGCATATGTTCTGATCTGTGGCAATGTTAGAGCAATGTTAGAGCAGTCCACTTGTAGACAGCCCCAGGCTGCTAATTGCCATTGATTGTAGGCCCTTCCATGAGTCAACTGAACCTAATTGGTGATGAAGGCAATCATCTTTTCAAAGCCACTGAATTGCTTTTCTCCTCTTAACGTGCAATTCAGGTTCACACATGGATCTGGACATGATCATAACTTACTCAAAGCCACCACTTTCCCCCAAGGAAAGGAAGCTGATTGGTATTAACCTTAAAATTTAGAACAGAATTTATTTATCACACGAGAAACATGAAATTTTGAGTTCCCAAGTCAAGACATGGGCAAGCAGCACTGAGTTGACCAATAGATAATAATAATAATAATAATAATAATAATAATATGGATTTATAAAGCGCTAATATCAGTAAACTGCTCATCAGCGCTTTTCAGATCAATCAATTGTAGGAATTCTGAAACAAATGTGTTTTTAGATTCTTCTTGAAGCTTTCTAATGTCTGTGCAGTTCTCACTCTTTCAGGCAAATTGTTCCATAGCTTTGGTGCTGCATAGGAAAATGCCCGATCTTCAAACTTATTTTTGTTGCATGGGGCAGGTTCTGCTAAGAGTAGCTTGTGGTTGCTTCTCAGGTTATGCTCCTGTTGAGATTTGATTTGAACAAGTTCTTGAATGTATTGTGGAGCCTGATTGTTCATTGCTTTCCATGTAGTTGTCATCAGTTTGAACTGAATTCTTGCTGTGATTGGTAACCAGTGCAGTTGTTTCCTGCTATGGCTAACACTGTCATGCTTTTTCAATCTCTCAATTAATCGAACTGCTGAGTTTTGAGCAACCTGAAGTTTATTTAACAACCGGGTAGCAGTGCCATGCAACAGTCCATTTCCGTAACCTAAATGAGGAGTGACAAGTGCATTGACAGCAGTTTTAACTGTTTCCTGAATAATAGATAGGCCCAGATAGGTCAAGATAGATGGAAAAATATGCCTAGAAGGATAGATAGACCTAAATAGGCCCAGATAGATAGATAGATAGATAGATAGATAGACAGATGGACAGATAGACAGATAGAGAGATGGATAGATGGATAGATAGATCTAGATAAGCCAAGACAGATATATCTAAATATATAGATAGATAGATAGATAGATAGATGGATATATGGATAGATGGATAGATAGTCTTGATAAACAGATGGGCCTAGACAGATAGATAAATAGATACATGTATTTAGATATAGAATAGAATATAACATAATAAGAATAATCATTATTTCTACTCGAGTATATATAACAAGAATAAACAAAATCAGCTGCAGGGTGGTATAAAAGTAAAATGTAAAATGTTATTTACAATTAACCAATTAAAACAATAAAGACAGGATAAAACAAGGTGTGACGTGCAAGTATGTACTTGTAAGTATGCAGAGTCTACTCATATATATTATATAAATATTTGATGGTGAGGAGTCCAATATAGAGCATAATTGGATGAAGAAAAGCTATATTGGACGAGGCGCTTGCACTGATTAATTATACTCTATATTGGATTCCTCACAATGGACTATTTATATAATATTTGATCCTAAAAGTCAGCAGATTTTACAAAGAAACGTTATAGTACACAAATCTTGTAAGGGACCGTTCAGAATTTATGACTTGGGGGGGGGGAGTGGGGGAGTTTTTGCCAGAACTTCCTGTAAAAAATGTATACCTCCCCTTGAGTAAATTGAGTTCCATGTGGATTTTTATTACCCCCATGTGGATTTTTTAATTTTTTGTCTAAGGATGACACTCATAGACGAAAATATTTTGCAGAGTAAATTATTTTGAATCCATTAATTTTTAATTTTGCAAGTAATTCTCGACACTGCAAGTTGATCTAAGGATAAATGAAAGGTGGTGGTTACACCTAATCTGCTGATGTTGAAGGAAAATTGAACTCTCGCAAATTTATCATATGAATTTAAAGTTGTCACATAAATGTTTAAATTGGGAAATAGAGGAAACACGTCGCTCTTTGTTTTGGTTCTTTATTATATCTCTCAATAGGCATGAAGTTCTGGCAAAAAACCAAATGATTCACACCATGTGGTTCATCGTTGTGAACCACATGCATCTCATTATCTGACGTTGTTATGTAAACAATGGGCAGTGAAGTGATGATGTCACAATGTTTTGAAGCCCTCATTGGTCAGTGTGATTGCTAGGGATCTTTTTGTGGCTATTTAAACAAAATAGTACCTCTTGCAATTATTAATTCTTTTTACTGGATGTCAGCTTTTTATTGTGAGACTAGCATAGTACCCGTCTAAAGACGGGAAGCGCGGGTGCATTGATACTGTATTGTTTATTTTACCCAATCTGAAGACATGGGAATATATCAAAAGGATTTGTCTGACAACTGTTCGTGGAGAAGTTAAAATAATTGCTTCTGAATCTCCCAGGCCCCGTCCCCTCCATGCATGTGGACGTATAGGCCTATGTTGGACAGCGGTTTCAATGTAGCTTTGTCTGATTGGGGTGAAGTTTTCGTGTCCTTATCACTGTCTATAGTGCATAAATGCATGATGCAAAGGCCAAATCATCCATCCTCTTTTGCTTCTTTGTTGTCTTCTCTATGATCCTATTATTCCTATATTATTGTCCCCCTCTCATACAACCATCGTCCTTCTTTGTTTTCTTGACCTTGCTAAAATGTCAGTGGGTCCTACAAAATTTAAAAAAAATTATGTTTATTGTCCTGAAATGAATTTGCAGTGGACACTTTATTCTAGAATTATTTTGTAATCAAGAAAACCATGTCTATATGTCTGTGGGCTGGAAAAATGTATACTACATTTTTACTGTAAGTGATAAGCAGAAGTCATGAAATTAAAATAGAATGAAAAATATTTAGAGATAGACTATCAATGTATTATATGTACCAATCGCCTTGGTGTGTATACATTCTGTTGATCCATCTATAGAAGGAGAACTATCTGTATATCTATCAATCTATCTATGTAGGATCTATATCTTCTTTTGTTCCTTCCACCTACCTTCCTTTTCCTTCTTTATATTCCTACCTTCCTTGCTGCCTTCCTTTATTCATTTCTACATCCCTTCCTTCATGCATTAGGCCTAATTGATACCTTCATTCCTACCCTTATTCCTACCTTCCTTTTAAAAAGTGAAACCACTCGCCGTCAGTGGCTGCTGCATGGGGGGGGGATATATCTGTTTTAGCCATGAATAATTAACAATTCGGAAGGTAAGATACATCTGATGCATTTAGAACACAGTTGGGACATAACAGGACACACTGGTAAAATATTATGACTGTCAGTCAAGCCATAGCCGAGAAGACCCGTTACAAAGGGAATATGAGGAGGTGAATTTTATATATGTATATAGATATATATATAAAATTTAACGGGAGTGTGGTTCACAGCAATGAACCTCACTCATGTCAGGTCTGTTGCAAAATAAACACTCGTCCTTCGGACTCATGTTGTATTCTTCCGCGACCTGACATTCATGAGGTTCATTGCTGTGAACCACACTCCCATTAAGTTTTATTATAGAAATATCTGTATGACGTGATTTTGGAAGCTCATTTTGTTGATTTAGTCATATATGACATTGGTGTTCATAAGACATGTGTAGGCTAATATTAAAGGCCGTAGGGTTCGACAGTTCAGCACAAAAAATTTGGATACTTGTTGAATTTTGTGAATTAGCCAAAACGTTTGCTTCGCACCGCAATGGGATTTGGGAAGTGGAACTCGATCTTGCACTTCACTTTTTTGCGATTATGTACTCAAAACCAATAAATAGAGAAATTTGCATTCAGGTGTCACAATTCAGTTTGTACATGTTGAAACATATCTCATCATAAATAAATCACATTGGACTCTTGAAAAATATATTTTTCCTTTTTAAAATCTGCATAAACTGCCCATGATGATGTATTAGCTTTATTTTATTATCTCATATTGTATAGCAGAATTTAAAGCTCAACAATATCTGAAAAAAATTAAAAAAATCTGCATTCTGGCGTCACAATTTAGTTTGTGCATGTAGTAACATCTTTCTTCACAAATAAGCATCTATTGGACTTAAAAAAAATTTATTTTAATTTTTTAGAATCTGCAGGTATTGCCCATGATGATTGATTTGTTTGAAAATCTTTCTCAACCTTTAAAGTAAGAGCCCTGGACTCCTGAATTTTCCCAAAAAAAAGTCAAAAGTTTGCATGCTGACGTCACAATTCAGTTTGTGCATATAGGAATGTATCTCTGACTCGTGCGTGTCCACATATCAGCGGACAAGCATGTAGTGGGTGACATCACAGAGCGGATGTTGATTGCATTGTTGTCTCGACCAATCAGATTTGAAAGATCAGTACTAGCTACCTAAGGTCATTCATCGACCGTGGATTCCAGATTGATGTATCTCATCATAATCAGCATTTATTTGACTGAAAAAAAAATTTTAACCTATATATTTTTAGAATCTGCGGGTATTCTCCTTCATGACAGATTTGGTTGAGTTTTTTTTCTCAAACTTTAAAGCAAATTCTTAGTCCCTGAAAAACAAGAATTAAAAAAAAATATTGAAAATTTTTTGGGTCAGTTAATGCTTAATATTGAAAAAACCAATTCCGTTATAGCAGCATGAAATGTTCACCCAACGTGTCCCTTTAATAGAGACATCTTTTGACATAACAACCATACTTTTAACTTTTGTCATTTCAACGCTATGAATTTTTTGCAAAAGTGAAAAAATTCTAACAACATTCAGTCGCTGACTGCATAAAACATTTTTTATGAAGCAATATTGATTAGTCTAAGTGCTGGGCAATATTGTTTTCTCCGTGATGCTTTTTACATTTTGCAGATCAGGTAAATGCTAACTTAATTAAAGTCTGTAGGTCCGTTTTTGTCTGAAAAGGCTGAAAAACCATGCAGCTTTGATGTCATTCCAGCATCACAATAGTTCTTGGGCTCACCGTCAGATTATATCAACACTTAATACGGGTTATCCTAAAGTGGTTAAGTCATTTTACAGAATGATATTGTGTCAATGCTGAACATTAGTTAGACAACAAGTTTTAATAAACTAAACTCAACTGACAAAATTTTTGGCCTGTAGCCCAGTTAGAAAATAAGTTACAGTAGTTAACCACTTTAGGATAACCCGTGTTATATTAAGGCTCCATACAATCGGGTACAGGTAGCGTCATGATTTTGGATTTACCATTGGTCCTATGGTGGCGTCCCTTCTTGTGCTATATTTTCTTTGATGTAACGTCACAAGCTGGCCTGGTGCCGCCATGTTGTTGGGAATCATTAAACGTCAACAAAGGCACATAGGTTGACAAATCCTGCTCTCGCGACAGTTAGGGGCTAATAACTTCTTTCAAGTTTCCCTCACTTCAATAGAACGAATGCATTGACAACAGTGGTAGGAACGGCCAGCACTGGCTGAAAACAGCGACGGCTCCAGACTTCAAATAATCTAAGTAAGTGGTTCTTGACATGTTGGGACGTGGGATGCTTCTGTTGCATTCTGTACTTCGTTCTATTGAAGTGGGGGAAACTTGAAAGACATTATCAATGGCAACCAATACCAAAATAGACTTGACACATCACTGAGTTAAAGTGCATCAGGACCTGACGGTCTCACACCTCGTGTATTGAAAAACTGTGCATCCCATTGAGCCGAAGTCTTCTCAACAATCTACAATTGGTCAAGGAAAGTCCCTTGTCCATTTAAAAAAGCCACTATAATTCCTGTACCAAAAAAGGAATACAGTGTCCTGCTGAAATGACTACCGGCCTGTTGCCCTCACAGCTGTTCCCATGAAGTCGTTTGAAAGAATTATGCTGTAGCATATCAAGTCACTGCTGCCATCTGATTTCGATCGCCATCAATTTGCCTACAGATCCAATCGTTCAGTTGAAGATGCAATATCATCTTGCCTTCACAACATACTGCAACATCTCGAAACACCATCATCATATGTGAGAGTTTTGTTCATTGATTACAGTCCAGCATTCATTACCATCATTTGACAGGAACTTCAGAAACTTCATCACAAACTGCTGAACAACCTGAATTTCCCGCCTACTCTCTCTGATTGGATATTAGACTTTTTAATAAATCGGTTACAAAGAGTCAGCATAGATAAGCACTTCTCGAAGTCAGTGACATTGTCGACAGGCACCACTCAAAGTTGTGTGTTATTGCCAATGCTTTCCTCGGCATTCACTTTTGACTGCACTGCGAATGATGAATACACACTTGTCCTTAAATTTGCAGATGATATTTGTAACCATCTGTGGCTTCATCAAGGGAAACAACGAAACAGCATATAGGACACAAATTACCACAACTGAAAACTGGTGAAAACCGAAACAACCTCCTGCTTAATGTCACAAAGACCAAGGAACTCATTATTGACTTTCGTGTGAATAAGAATGAAAAGGAGCCACTGATTATTAACGACCAGCACCAGTTGAACCAACTGAGCAGTTACAAATTCCTTGGTACATATATTTCAAGTGATCTCATGTGGCATCAGAATTCAGTGGACATTATCAAAAAGACTCGCAAGAGACTGTTCTTTTTGCACTCACTTAGTTCCTTCAAAGTGCAGCAAAGGATTTTAGTGAATTTCTATCGCCCAATAATGTCTTTTGACCACCGTGTGGTTTGGATCATCCAACAAAAATGACAACAAGAAAATGAAGTGTTATTTGATCAGCCCAAAAAATTTTCAGAGCAGGTCTTCCATCGCTACATTCTATTTACAATGAAACAACTGTCAGAAGAACTCAAGCAATAATCAAAGACAAGTTTCATCCTGCTAACTATTTGTTTGATTTTTAAGGTCGGGTAGAAGAATTCGAACTTTTTATGGTAACAAATGATTATTAAACAGTTTTTATCCATCTGCTGTGTGTATTTTTAACTCTTCTTAATCACTTTACATATAAATTTATTTTACATATTCATATATTTATTATTTATTGCTACTATTTTTTGTACATTATTTGCTTCATCTGTTATATCCTTGTCCACCTTTTCTGTCTAGTCATTGATGTTTTTAAAAAGGATCTCAAGCAGCAAAATACATTCCAATGTGTATTTTGAATATATATTGGCTGATGAAGATATGCCATACCATACCAATCCACTTGTGTGGAGATCTGTAGTATTCTGTACAAAAGAACCCTAAAGTGCTGTTGGCTGTGGTTATCCTAATTACAATCAAGTGAATCAACAAGCTTTTTAGAACTCTACTAGTTGGATGGGGTAGAATTTTAATAAGGCCCTAATGTGCAATTGCCTATATCATGTCAAGTATATACCCAACAAAACATTCCTTGTTTTCCAATTTAAGGAGATGACCATTTTATGTCAAGGAATGGGAGTTTTTTAAAATAAATAATTTCCTGTCATGGAAAACTCCAAGCCCCCCCCCCCCAATTAATTAATGGTCGCCCCTAACTCTTTGTTCCTGTGTGTAGGGCAGGGGCAATCATTTTACAGGCCTAGTTAGCTAACTACTTGCATAATTTCAACTTTTAATTAGGTCTAGGGAGAGCGGGGCTCCATGAGCCACGGGCACCATGAGCCATGGCCCCTACAAAACAAACGGCGTGATAGAACTGCTCGATAGGAAGACCATATATTCCTTTATTAGTGTAGAACTAGCTAGGGTAGCAATCATAATCTTTCTTTTCAATGTAGTACCAAGAATTGAAAAAATAATTTTGACCAGTGAATTTGAGTGAAAAGTAAAATATTGGGTGGTGAATCTTTTTCTTCTGGTACTTTAAATATTTAAGACATCTTCATAAAACTTAGTCTTCTTAGAGAAGGTAAAGCATGTTCTAGGATGATGTCATAACATTGATACTATGATAAATTGGAAAATGGTTAAGAATTAAGATATAATGTAACAACGCTGAATATTGTAGGCAAGAGGTCTTGCTATGATCATATATAAAGCAACCAGCTATTTATCATTTAAACTTTATAGGTTCAGGATCTTAAAATGAGAAAAGCGGCTCATGGTGCCCCAATCTCCCTACTTGATCAGTGTACAGGGCCGTAGCCTGAAAGGAGCTGCAGCTGCCTAGGGAGGGGTTCATATATATATATAGGTGTACAAACCAGGGGGCAACTGCCGCACTAAAAATCGTTAAAATTGACATCGAATTTGGGCAAAGAAGTGGCCAGCGACGCTCGGGTATCCTCGGATCAGACAGGGGTCGATGACCTTTTGGCAGCTGGGATGGATTCTGACAGCGGACCAGGTGCAGCCTATTCCCATGCAGGGCAAACAACAGCAAGGTTTACAGGCGGCTACAGGATGCCCTCAAGGACAGCTTCTTACTGGACTACAAGAAACATCTCTTTCTGGACCTCGGTGATCGGAGGAGTTGTTGCTAGGCTGATTCTGATGGTGATTATCTTACTTATATTGAACAGAAAATGCAGAGGAACCGATCGTGACCCTGTGTGTGTAGTAATGGGTGTAAGAGATTGTGTAAAGGCTGCTGTGTGGACCCTGCCAGAGCAATAGGGAACCGCTTCTGCAAGAAGAATTCAAAGGGAAGAACACAGTATCATGGTGGCTCAGTGTGTAGCCTTACCAGTGGGTCATCTGTTGAAGAATATTCAAGAGTTTAACTTTCAAAAAGGTAAAAACAGTTCTTCTGACAGCTGAATGAAATTGCTTAAAATACTGAATACTAGTCTATGTTACCTTCAATGTTATACAGTTTAGATATTATTCATGAGGTATTTATTGAGACTGACATTGAGTTCATTTTGTATCTTTTCAGATTTCCTGGAGGGTCGCAGGGTTCAACAGAGAGGACCTGTTGGTCATGCTGAAGACAGTGCTGGCCTTTTTCCCGCCCCCCTGGAATCTTCTGCCCCCTGCTTATGGACTTATTCCCCCTGCCAATGCACATGCGTACCAAGGAGTGCCCCCTTTCCAGCCCGCCCCCCAGAACGTTGGACCGTTGCTGCTCCCCGTCCTGCACCACCCCTGAGAGCGCCCCCTGCAGGTCAGCCCCCTCACCCAGTCGGTTTCCCTGCACGAGGACAACCTGCAGCTCGAGGGCAACGTATGATGAGAGACATTGATGCAAATAACATTATCCATGGTCAGCCGAGACTTAGACCACGTCATTGATTTGGATTAACCAATTAAACTGTGACTCTTTTTTAGGAGCCCTGACAATCATGTAGAACTATAATTGAGATTGGGCTCCTTTTTTTACAAGCTAGTCTGTGGAAACATGCCACTTCTAAATTGCTAATTGTGATGTCTTTTTCAAGAAACACTTGGCTTTTCAAGAAAACAACTTTTTAAAAAGAAATTTTATTTCACTTTTTGTGCCATTTTGTATTTTGTGTATATATATTTAGTGTTATATTCAGATACTCAAGACTGAGTGAATGTGACTGTGTGTATGAGTGGATGTGTGAGATATCATTTGTAGTTGATGCATTTTTAAAATAATTTCATGTAAAGCACATTGTTTATTTGGAAGTTGGTGCTTTTAAAATTTCAAGTTCTCAAGAACTTATAGACTGTATATATATATATATATATATATATATATATATATATATATATATATATATATATTTATATGTTGTTTTTCAAGAGGTAGTAAGATATATTCCAGGATGTTAAAGTTGGAGAATAAACAAAGATGACAGTTTTTGAATTTACAGTGTGAAAATGTCATGATAACATGTGCTGTTTGGTTTGATCAAGTTGATGAGATTTTTAAAAATACATAATTAAAAGTATTGAAACTGGAAAAACTCTTGAGTTTCTTTCAATCAATTTAGTAGAAGGTAGCAAACCAGAACAGTTGATTGTTGCTGGGATGGCTAAGTTATATTAACCTACTTTGCCAACCGCAATGGTTTGAGCGTAGTGTGACTAATGCAATATTTCATGTTTATCAGTTTGTGCAGAAATGAAAGTGGTAATTTCAAGTTTAAGAATTTTTTATTTTGAACATGATATAAGTCAGATACATATCTTTTTCAACAAGTACAATCATTAATTTGAGCATGATTTGAGACAAATACATATATATCTTTTTCAACAAGTACAATCAGTCAATAATATGCAGCTTATAACGCCTGCAGTAACAAGCCACAAATTTCTCAAACATGGCATCCATTACAGAGTTTTTGTGAGACATCTCTTCGGTGTCACATGTCAAATTTTTAAGATCAAACAGGCCTGCTGTATAGGGAGACAGTTCATCGGTGCTTTGTAGCATCAAGGTCATGAAATCCTCAGTGGGGGTGTTCTAAGTAAAATTCAGGGCATCTAACATGTCATTGAGGAGAGATTGGATGTGAAGTCTGTTCCGTAATAACACGTCCATGGCTGAATCTGCTGTGTATGTGCAGTAGCGTTCGGGGAGAGAGCTGGCCAATCTGCTGTGAATGTGCAGTAGCGTTCGGGGAGAGAGCTGGCCAATCTTTGGATCATAAGGCTGAACAGCCTTTTGATCACCGAATAGCACAGATCATAGGGGCTTGGCCTGGGACTGCGATCTCAGTCAGCTTGTGAGTGGGACCGAGAGGCTTTGTAGGGGGAGGGGGGTTGAGTCGATCCAGGTCGATTTCGTTCAGCAGATTGGTGGGGGACAGTGGCCTGGGGGGGTCGGTGTCGGGGGTGGAGGCACATGCAGTCCATGGTGCATAGCGTTGAGTGTCCATGGCTTCTTCTTCTTCTTCTTGGGTGTAATCCAGCATTGCCTGGTGATGCTGGACGAGCTTCTCAAAGGCGGCAATCTGCCAATCGGGCTCTAAGAGAGTGTTGTCTGAAATACAGTTAATAACATCCTGCCTGCTGATGAAGTGGAGTCTTGAGTCTGGGTCCCTAGATGCTTCTTCTTCTGTTGCAAAGTAGTGAACAATCTTGGATGTCAAACATTCTCTCTTGAAGATGGGGATGGAATAGGAGTCGATTCGCTGCAGCGGGACCTCCTCGAACTTTCTCATCATGAGTGGGAGCTGATCCCTGATAGTTGGGCAGATCAGAGGGGTCCCCCTGCACCCGTCTGAATATTTAACGGGACCAAGTTTTTTGGTGCCCTAATAATGTCCTTTTAACAAAAAGCCAATGTTAACAGGACTATCAATGTCCCATGGGGTTTTTACGGCGGTCATTTTGAATTGAAGTTGACAGCAGAAAAACCACTCTTAGAAATTACAAGTTTAATTACCTCGGGAACTATTCAAGCTACATTCACAAATGGCACATCTATTAATATGTTTTTGGACATGTAGAATCTGAAAATGACATTAATTTCATTCCAAATTGTAAATATCACCCCATTATGGCCAGATATTTAAAAAATTGCAATTATTTAATATTTCACCTTAGTTCAGTTTATTCCACATCCGCCAGTCAACCAGTAGCTCTGTGTGATGATCATAGTTGACAAGCACTGAATATAAGCTTTCAAATGAGGTATAATATGTCTAAAAGAGATGAATATTTGATGAGCTGTGGTATTTCAAAGATTTTCATTTGTGATTCTTTGATCATTTAGCAGCATGGGCGAGGTAGAACTACTAGTCAGGTTGCAAGAGAGGTTGCCTTGCACCCTCTGGTATAGTTAATGGCACCCAATTTATGAATGCCAAATATTGTCTGGAAACATATTTTAGATGCTCCCATTGCCAATTACTGTTCCATGGTGTTTTTCTGGTGGCTATTTTGGATTAACCTCTAAAATTTTTAAAAGTGTAGTTTTAGCATTATTGTCGCTTTCTGTGTTAAAGCAGCCATTGCTCTGTCATAGCTTATGCCAGTGAAGAAAATTAAACACCAAATTAAACTTTAAAAGCCAGGGAGTAACTCTTTCAAATGGTGTGAATAGTATGCTTGTAAGATTCTTGTGCTGGATCTTATAAAAATAATTGAACTCTTCCTCCCTGGATAGAAAATTTCTTCGTGAGCACAAACGTGTCTCATAATTCATTTAATTTAATTTTTTTTTTAAATGAGTAGCCCTAGAAAAACATCTCAAACCCAAAGATGCATAGCCCTTGATGTCAACTACCATATGGCACATTAATTTTCTTGTTACTTCAATTCTCAACCCTTCCAAAGCTAAATAAATGTTTGCTGTCGGTGTCATAAATCTCCTCAGAAACATAAAATCCTCCCATTTATTTTCAATTTTACCTATCCTAATCAATAGATGACACATCCCTAACCTACCAAAGCCCTTGGTGTCACCTTTCTCTTGGCACCTTGGTTTCCTTGTCACTACAATTGTCTACCCTACCAAAGCAAAATAAATGTTGCTGTCCTGGTCGAAAATCTCCTGTGAAACACCAAAATCTCGCACGGATTTTCATTTCCACCCATCCTAATCACCAGATTACTCATTCCTAACCAACCAAATGGATGAGGATTGATAGCCCGTAATGTCATCAAGGTGCCAAATGAAAGCTGACATCAAGGGCTATCCATTTGATTTGCCAGGGATGAGTCATCTAGTGATGAGAAAAGGTACAACTGAAAATAAACGGGAGATTTTGTCATTCCGAAGAGCTTTTCATACTGACAGTAGGCCTACAGTATTTAGCTTTAGAAGGGTTACAGTTCTAGTATCAAGGAAACCAAGGTGCCAAATGAAAGTTGACACCAAAATGCTATCCATCCACATTCATTTGGTTGGTTAAGAATAAGTCATCAACTGATTAGGATAGGTACAATTGAAGATAAATGGAAGTACTTTGTGTTTCAAAGGAAATTTTTGATACTTCTGGTAACATTCATTTAGCTTGAGAGGGTTGACAGTTCTTGTAACCAGGAAACCATGGTGCCAAATGAAAGCTGACATAAAGTGCTGTCCATCCACTTCCATTTGATTGGTCAGGAATGAGGTATCAGGTGATTAGGATAGGTGGAAATGAATATCTGTGCGAGATGTTGGTGTTTCACAGGAGATTTTCGACCTGGACAGCACATTTATTTTGCTTTGGTAGGGTAGACAATTGTAGTGACAAGGAAAGCAAACTTCAGGTTGCTGAGCCCTTCTCTAACAGCAAATGAAGATTCGACATACTGGTTTTTGTCAGTAAAGTAAGCCATGTCTGAAGAGTTTTGTATTAATTGAGTGATGAAAATACAGTATGAATGTGAAGGAGTTGTCTTGTGCCATTTATACATTATCCTTCTGGAAGGGGGGTAGCTGGAGAATGAGGGGGGCAGCAATGTCTCAGTCACGTGACCATCGATGCGGATGACTGCATATCAGTTGAGAAAGCCAAAGTGAGAAGGTGGACTGTCATGGGGAATAAGATGGGAAATGGAAGAGCAGAGGTGAGTTGATTCTGTGATGCTTTTTAGTCCAGAGGTTTAGTGGTCTGTCTGATGGTCGGCCCCTGGGCACTGTCCAGGACAGGACAAGGGAGGAGAATACCGAGGGATGTAGATAATATTGAGACCCAGAGATTGCTGTTTTCATGTCCAATTGATAAGCAACACAGGTGACGATTAGGAAATAAAGCATAATTACTTTAGTAAAATATTTTATCTCATTGCGGGGTAGAGTGTGTGCGAATACTTCCCACAGGCTCCTATTATCCACAGAGTCTGAGGTCAGAGTTCCTCGTCCTGGTGTTCAAGAGCAACTTGGCCAATGGAAGAACTTTCCAGGTCCAGTGAGACGATTTCTGGTAAATCTGAGGCAGAAGGGCTGTCGGTTTGACAGCTGCTAGAGGGTGACTATGATTTTTATTTACTAGAGTAGGATTCTGATGTGAAAGCCTATAGAGTGATCAGATTACAAGTTTGGTTAGCACTTAACAGGCCAAGAGTGGGCAAGCTCAGAGTGCTTTGAAAGGCAAACTAGTATCATTGTACAGGTATAAGGTTGTTGACAAGCTAACACTGATTCTCTTTAAGAGCAGAAGTTTTTTAAAGAGCATCATGACAGCAGGGAATGTTTTCTTAATGCAGAATGAGCTTGGGTCCAAAACTTGACAGTGAGAAGGATCATTAAGAGGAAACCATGGGGTTTTAGCATCTGAGGGTAGTGTGGCAGTCAATTAAGAGAATGCCGACTGCAGGGGTGCTAGAAGGATGAGGGGGACCTTTAAAAATCAAATTCTTTATTTTTCAACTTTGGTAAGATTTTAATAACCTGGGTCTAGATAAGTGGAAAGGCAAGAAACTAATAAGTAAAGTTTGTTTTGAGGAAAAATAGTGTATGTATACTAGCAGGAACTTATAAACCTAAACAATTTTAAATAAAGTGGAAATATACAAAACAAGTGATGATCAAAGGGATTCAGAGATTAGTTTTCAGAGCATGAGGTTCACTGAACTTTCTTAATGTTCTGATCTCCTGCAGTTAATGACCTGAGTTTATGCTAATTTATACAGTTAAAGTAAACATGTTTACATTGATGGATCACTTGTGAATCCATTAAAAATTGCTGGGGAGGAGGATGGCAAACTGGACTGACTAAATAATGATCAAAACTGATTATATAACGATGGCATACTGATCCTGTAGTAGTGTCATCACATGCCTCTATAATTTGTGAATTGGATTTAGCATTAGAATATTTTGTGTGCTGATTTTAGAGGCAAAACAGTTAGCACCAAACAATTAATATGAGTCTAGGTTAGACAATACCTTTGTTTTTGACAATTTGCAGTCTAATTCCTTATTGGCACGTTTTGAGTCAATGCTTCTCATCAGGTGTGAGAAAAGTAATATCATACTTGTGACCAATAACCAAAGAACACTGAGATAACATAATATAATAAAATCCAAGTATTATTTGGAGCAACAAAGAAAAATCAATTCCTCAGCATCACATCTTCAGTGAATGGACAAAAATAATAATGATAGAAAGTAAAGTATCCTATCCTATCCGATAGAACTTACTAAGCTGTAGAGCCTTATTTATAACGGAAATATCAGGTAAGAATTTCTGATTCTTTCTAAACCATGTAAAAAAAGCCAGTTGTGATAAACCAGTAAAATATCAAAGAAAACATATCTAGTTCTAATTTGCGTTGCAGTGGTCAACAAAGATAAATCATATAATGTTGCAGAGAAAATAATGTAACAATGAAAATTGTGTGAACTCAGCTGCTACAAGTGCTAGGAGGGTCAGTCATTTTTTCTGAATTTTAAGTAACCTCTCAAAATTGAGAGTCCAGTCATCACTCATTTGTAATATTTGTTTCGGTGTTAAATTGGTGTGTAATGAAACTTTGAATAACATATTTTATACAATTTATGAATATTGTATTATTGGAGCTTTGCATGACAGGTACTACATTTTGCAGTAAAATAGGTTCTGCATTTGACAAAAACAGAAAATGGTCAAATGCATATTGTTTATCATTTTTACTCTATTGTTCTTCTAAGTCTACAATTTTATTCTAAAACTTGCAAGTTTCGTAAGATTATTGGACCTTAAAATTGTCAGTGCTTCTTTCAAAAGCCTGCGTTGAACTGGTATGAGTCTCACAGGCAGGTAATTTGTGAGAACTGTCTATTTGTAGCTTATTCTTAAACAGACCTTTTTTGTTTATCAGAACAACAGAAATTTCACATTCTCTCTTTGAAGATATTTATTTCAATCGCTGTTGGTGAGTTCTAAATGTCCAGGTCTGATAAAGGTATCGGGTAGTTGAAGAAATAGACCGAACATTTAAAAAAATTGCTACTACAGTTTTGTAGTCAAAATTTTAACTGTTGCAGTTGCGATAATTGTTTGTTGGCTCTCCTTTGTATACAAAGACATTATTCTGCGATTAGTACCTTATTTGATGTTCTTGATGAGACAGTGAATTTTCTGCCCTTTCTGGAAGCCAATTAGTTTATTGCCATTGAAGGATATGAAACTCTTTCTCATATTCTCCATTAACAGTAGTGATTTAAATAATGTATTTACCTTATTTATAGTGGCAGGTAGATGTACAGAACAAATAAATAAAAATGACCATCTTAAGCTGGAATAATGTCTAGATTGCACAGTAATATTGGTACCTGCTGGAATAATGGTATTATAATAGCTTATAGTTACATTAATTTTGTTTTAAGATTGTCTTGAGATTGTTCTAAGATCGATATTCTTCAGCATGTTCAGTCAAATGCGATGCCACTATGCTTAAATTCAACATTCCTGTGTGACCAATAAATTCTATTTTGTTATAAATTGTTATGTTAATAGCAATAGCTTCCTTTCCTGCAGCAGTGAAAGTAATTGACTTTTTGTATTATGAGTACGACGCAGTACGTCCAGATCCAAGTGTGAACCTGAATTGCACTTGAGGAGAAAGGCAATTAAGTGGCTTTGAATTGATCGTTGCCTTTCACCAATTACGAAAGTTGGTTCTTGGAAGGGCTCACAGTCAATGGCAGTTAGCAGACATGGGTAAACTTGGTTCCCAGAATTGCAATTCACCTTAGTACATTCTATTGAAGAAGGACAATGGCAATTTGCATCTAGCTCATTCATGGCTGCCTTTTAAATTAATATCCTTAAAGGATATTCAAGGTAGCTTGCTGATTGACTTGGAAACTTTACACTTTGCAAATGCGCTGCGCTACTGCGCAGCGCCAATTAGTCAAAGCCAATGATTGTGTAGGGTAGTTTTACTGATTGACTAGGGATTTTTCCCGAAGGGACTGAAAATTTAGGGAGGATGCCTTAAAAGTGACTTAAGAGGTACTAAGTTAAGGGAAGGCCTTAAAGAGTCCCTATGCGTGGCCTGAGGTGGATTACCAGTTGTAACAGCAAACATCCAAATTACAACAGTTATGATCTATCTGAAATAAGCAAAAACATTATAACAAGAATTTAAATTGTGTAAACACATGAAACAATCGATTATAAATTGTACAAGCACACAGGTACATGTAGACATGCATGCAGCATTGCACATAGATGGAAAGATAGAAAGAAAAAAAGAAAGAAAGAAAGAAGGAAAAAGAAAGAAAGAAAGAAATAAAGAAAGATAGATAGATAGATAGATAGATAGATAGATAGATAGATAGATAGATAGATAGATAGATAGATAGATAGATAGATAGATAGATAGATAGATAGATAGATAGATAGATAGATAGATAGATAGATATATCAGACTGTCTTTCAGGTCCGCGCTGCTGCCTATCATTAATGGGAATTGTTAGACTGTTGAGGATCTCTTTGTTTATTGGAGGCTTTGTTTTACACATCTATCTGTCTATCTGTCTATTGCTGGCTGGTATATCTATCTATCTATCTGTTTATCTATCCATCCATCCATCCATCCATCCATCCATCCATCCATCCATCCATCCATCCATCCATCTATCTATCTATCTATCTATCTATCTATCTATCTATATATCTACAGTGCCGCCTGTAAGTAAGTGAAACGCATGACATTGTGCCATTGCATCAATGTTAAACATCCTTAACCAATATGCTTCTGGAAGGACGAATTCTCATCCGATGAGAGGAAAACATTTTGGGTCATAAAGGCCGATATGTGAGGCATGTGGGATAAAAATGGCAGCCAATTTTCTTTGCTGTTGTCGGAGTTAGGTATGGGTCAAAGTCTTTGATAAGTACGTGAAACGCAGGCCCAATGTTAAAACATAGGGAAGGGTGGTTCACTTACTTATCAAAGACTTTGAACCATACCTAACTCCGACTACAGCAAAGAAAATGGGCTGCTATTTTTATCCCACTTGCCTCACACATCGGCCTTTATGACCCACTTTGTTTCCCTTTCATCCGATTAGAATTCATGCCTCCACAAGCAGCTTGGCTGAGGGTGTTTACAGTTTAGCATTGATGCAATGGCACAATGTCATGCGTTTCACTTACTTACAGGCGGCACGGTATCTATCTATCTATCTATCTATCTATCTATCTATCTATCTATCTATCTATCTATCTATCTATCTCTTATTTGATATCAATTGCATGGCCAGTGTTAAATTTTGCATTTATGCTGCAGAATACATAGCTGTGAACTGCTGACTGACCATCCTTGACATTTGCTTTTAAAACACCACGAAACATCAGTCTATTAAATTTTAGCTCATGTTATTTGTTTTAATCTCATTTGAGAGATAACATTATACTGATAATCCCGTCTAGGGACTGCCTAATGGGTCCAGGCAACCTTTAGGCACCATTTAGGACCTTCCCTAAGCTTAGTACCTCTTAAGGCACTTTTAAGGCATCCTCCCTAAATTTTTTAGTCCCTTCGGGAAAAATCCCTATTTAGACACAGAATGCCCTAAATAATATGTAAAGCCAATGATTGTGTAGGTGTAGCCTTCGAATATTTAGACCATTTTACTGATTTGATAACCATCAGTGACATACAATCGGATCATGGATATACACTGGTGTCTGGTGTCTGACTTGGCCTGTGCATTGTAATGCATAATATGAGACAATAATGCATTAGGGGTCATTTGGAACCAGAGCATTATAGTTCAAAATGCACTTGAATTGGGAGTGGAACAGATTTTTTGGCTGATTTTCCTTCCTCTTTTTTCCGACCAATTTTTTGGCTGTTTCTCCTCCTTTTTTCCACCTGATTTCAAAAATTCAAAAATAGAGAAGTTTAATTGAATCTCTCTTGTAAATTTGTCAATCCCACTCTTACTGAAGTTTCTGCAAAGAGATGCACTGGACCCAATTGCACACAAGAAAAGGAACCCATGCATATCTCCTATTTGTCTAAAGGCCTACTGAGGTAAAATGGTATTCCATTGCATTGTATTGTATCAGTCATGTACCATAAGCTTTCCACAATGATACAGCTCAATGCAGCAATAGAATGGCACCCATGACTGCAGGGGCAGACTGGCGGCATTTCGGGCTGCGTGGCAAATAAGTCAAGGGGCCCCCAAAGTTCCTGCCACCGGTGTTGTTTCAAACAAGGAAAGCGACATGTGATAGCATACTATTAGGCTATATATAGGCTGGTAAAGTTCTGTCAGGATGGGGCCCCATGTCAGAGGCTTCTGTCCCATTAAATTTATCTCGTTTCATCACAAAATCTTAATACCTGATGGCAAAGTTTTGCTTTTCAGCTTTTTCTTGATTTTTTTTATTGACATCTTGAATGGGCCCCCCTGATTGGATGGGCCCGTGGCAGCTGCCACTTTGCCAGATAGGGCAGTCCACCCTTGTCCATGAGCTGAGACAAACGGAAGATCACCCAAGGTTCCCATTTCATAGCATTTACTCCAGTGTTGGTGATCACAATGTGATGATGAGTGCTGAGAAGACTGTGAGTCTATAGCACATACCCATAACTTTATTTCAAATTTTAGTTAGTTATTTTGAAGAGTCCTATAATTTGAATGATTTCCAGAGGTCCAACTTTTAACTAAATAGGCCTACCACCTGCACACATTCATACATTAATTTTGGATAAAATTCTTGTATATCCCCAGGTCAAAAACATAGGGCACAAAAATGACAAGGTCAGTAATACTAACACTGAGTGTCACATTATAAGTGTATGATTATGGTAGGACTACACCATGTACAAAGTTGTTTTGTTTTTTTAGCATGGAGGTTATTGAAAAGACAAAATAAAACTTTGGCATCAATATGGCTCACTGCTTTAGTATTGCAAATTGGCATGAAAGCTTTAATGGGTGAAATTTCCAGGAATTTGAACCTAGGAATACCCTCTGACATCAAGGCATACATATATTCCATGATGTCATATATACTTGTAAGAGTTCAAAATGATAAACTAGAACAATTATTATAAGCATTGCGTGCTATGGGGATAGAAGTCATTTTTATGTAGCCAGGATATTTTCCAATAGAATTTTCTGTAAATGGACCATAAAGAACATTGATGTGACTTAATTTGAGTTATCAGCAAACTTGTGTAAATATTGATAATGGTTCATAGCTCACAAGAGGCACTAAAAAGGTTTAAAACGTTCACTGTTAACAATGCATTATGCAGATAATGGATA
The DNA here is from genome assembly GCA_026936325.1 of Platynereis dumerilii. Taxonomy (NCBI): domain Eukaryota; kingdom Metazoa; phylum Annelida; class Polychaeta; order Phyllodocida; family Nereididae; genus Platynereis; species Platynereis dumerilii. The sequence goes on from JAPTHN010000140.1 coordinate 368,548, forward strand.
TAACATAGGATAACATTTGATTATGATTGGACAGGGTCCTCTATGGATATAAAAAGAATATGTAAAGGCACCTTAATGACTTTTTTAAAGCTAGCTTAAGTGTAATTACCTTATGTCAATTTTGAGTGAAATTAAATTTAATTCCAGTGGTATGTAAAATCAGCCAACTTTACTTCCCTATTGCATACTGTACACAATGTGTAAAGCCCCTCACATGAAAAGAACAGAGACAGAGCCTCACAAAGGACATGATTTGAGAACATGACAAAGATCACATTACAAAATGCTTAAATGAAAACAAATTTGATTTGGTTGTATAATAATATCTTATCCAAAGTTTTGATCTGAAAGAATCTAAGAACATGTTTCATGCCCTGAGAGGACAGCACACAATTTTGAATAATCTACCATGGGCTATTACATATATACTGCAGATGTAGAGAAGACGCCAATGACCAAAGTTGACCATGTCTAGGGGACTCACCATAACAAACTCAGCAACATTAAAAACGCAACATTCCAAAAAGACTAAAAATAGCGTTTTTGTGTTGAAGCACAGTTTGTAACTTGCATTTTAGACAGAACTGTGCGACAACTAATTTGACACAATGCTATCGCACTGAGAGATTTGTAAATTTTTATGAATATACCGGATAGCAATTGCTAGAAGTGCACATGTGGAAACATTCATCTTGAAACTTTAAAAAGAAGTACTATTTTTAGCTTTTTGGAATGTTGCGTTTTTAATGTTGGTGAGTTTACAAGAAGGAAGACCTTTCGACAGAACAGGAAAAAGAATGAAACGGTCTTGACTAATCGGCGCTTTCAATAGAAAGTACCAACTCGAGTGAATTGCAATTCTGGGAACTCACCCCAGGCTCGACTGGTGAAAATGAGATCTGCATGCTGCTGCCACATGGCACAAAAGTTGATTTTGTATGCTACATCATTGCTGTCCCAAGAAATAATTCCAATTTAATTGCAGATTCACAAAATTTCTATTCAACATTGATGTACACCAGAGTCAGACTCAGCAATCACATTCTCTTAGGAAGTAGACAAGGCCATCAGCACACTCAGAAACAGCCCCGGTGTCTTCCAGACAAAATTGTGTGTGTTCCTCTGATCGAAATGATGTGGACACTCGCAAGAGCTCTCGGAATAGCACACTAATCACTAGGTGGCAACACAAGACAGCATATGTTCTGATCTGTGGCAATGTTAGAGCAGTCCCCTTGTAGACAGCCCCGGCTGCCAATTGCCATTGACTGTAGGCCCTTCTATGAGTCAACTGAACCTAATTGGTGATATAGGCAATCATCTTTTCAAAGCCACTGAATTGCTTCTCTCCTCTTAACGTGCAATTCAGGTTCACACAAGTGTCTGGACATGATCATAACTTCAAAAATCAATTACTCAAAGCCATCACTTTCCCCCAAGGAAAGGAAGCAGATTGGTATTAACCTTACAATTTAGAATAGAATTTATTTATCACACAGGAAACATGAAATTTGAGTTCCCAAGTCAAGACATGGGCAAGCAGTACTGAGTAGATCAATAGATAATAGATAGGCGCAGATAGGTCAAGATAGATGGACAAATATGCCTAGAAGGATAGATAGACCTAAATAGGCCTAGACAGTTAGATAGATAGATAGACAGACAGACAGACGGACAGATAGAGAGATGGATAGATAGATCTAGATAAGCCAAGACAGATAGATCTAAATAGATAGATAGATAGATAGATGGATAGATAGAAGATGGATAGATAGATAGATAGATAGGTCTAGATAAACAGGGCTTAGACAGATAGATAAATAGATACATGTAGGTAGATATAGAATAAAATATAATAGAATAAGAATAATCTTTATCTCTACTCGAATATATATAACGAGAATAAACAACATCAGCCGCAGGCTGGTATTCGAGTAAAACGTAAGATGTTGTTCACCAATTAAAAAAATAAAGACTGGCTAAAACAGGGTGTGACGTTCAAGAATATATTTATAACTGTGCAGCGTCTACTCATATATATATATATATATATACACTGAAAGACAAAAGTTATGCATATGTTGGGATTTCAAGATGTTCAAGGGGTATGGTTAATATGATGGATCCATGTTGTAAGACACCCGAAAAAAGGTTCACAAAAAATCAATCGCTGAACCGGGAAACATTTTCGTTTTTAAAAATGGCCGATAAAGGAGAGTTTTCAGAAAACACAGTTTTTGCTGTTGACCCATACCATTTGCAGGTATGCGGTTTCATGTTAGCTTAAATGAATCCTTAAACATGCAAGCACACAATTCTTTTACAACTGAATTTATTGTGCCCCCAATTACAGAATATGACGGGGATGAAACTATTGGAATGGTGCAGGTGTGAAAACCCAGCTTAATGTTGTAGAGTGTATGATGTTCATCTGTCAAGTGTATCAAAGAAAGCTGCCTGTCACAGGGAGATAGGGTAGACAAGGAATAAACAAAGAGGTATTGGACCCAGAAAAACAACTGGAACTCAAAATACCCTCCATTGTAATGAAGGCATGTTTCTGGATGTTGTAGGGGATGCTACAGATGAGGGGACATCTCAACCTTCGAATGAACCCCAAGACCATTATCTTTAGACTTTATGGTTTAATCTAAGTAAAGCATATGCATAACTTTATTTAAAAAAATGTTAAAGTTTTTTTTAGAATATGCAGGTATTACCCGTGATGATTGATTTGTTTTGAAAATCTTTTTCAAACTTTAAAGCAGACTTAAGAGCTCTGAGCTCCTGAATTTTCCAAAAAAAAGTCGAAAGTTCGCATTCTGACGTCACAATTCAGGTTGTGCATGTAGTGATGTATTTCATCATAATCAGCTTTTATTTGACTGAAAAAATAAATAAATAAATTAGGCCTATATCTTTTTTAGAATATGCGGGTATTCTCCTTGATGATGGATTTGGTTGAGATTTTTTTCTAAATATTTATAGCAGATTTTTAGTCTCTGAAAAACAAGAATTTAAAAAAAAATATTGAAAATTGGAATTTTTGGGTCAGTTAATGCTTAATATTGAAAAAACCAATTCAGTTATAGCAGCATGAAATGTTCACCCAACGTTGTCCTTTAATAGAGACATATTTTGACATAACAACCATATTTTTTAACTTTTGACATTTCAGAGCTATGAATTTTTGCAAAAGTGAAAAAATTCTATCAACATTCAGTCACTGACTGCATAAAACATTTTTTATCTTGAATAGTCTAAGTGCTGGGCAGTATTGTTTTCTCCGTGATGCTTTTTACATTTTGCAGATCAGGTAAATGTTAACTTAATTAAAGTCTGTAGGTCCGTTTTTGTCTGAAAAGGCTGAAAAACCATGCAGCTTTGATGTCATTCTAGTGTCATAATAGTTCTTGGGCTCACCGTCAGATTATATCAACACTTAATCCGGGTTATCCTAAAGTGGTTAAGTCATTTTACAGAATGATATTGTGTCAATGCTGAAGATGAGTTAGACAACAAGTTTTAATAAACTAAACTCAACTGACAAAATGACAAAATTCATATGGTTTGTTGTTCAAGTGGTCTTGTTACAAGCAATTTTTCTATGCTCTAGTGACCACTGAGTGTAAATATCTCTGAAGCTGAAGACAACACCTTAGTCCTTAAGTTGACCAGTGCAACACATTTTTTTACAATGCATTATGAGTTAGCCACCAATAGAATTCCCTTCGGGGTGGGGGGCTTGGAAAAATAAAATAAAAATAATAATTTCAAGCTCAGTTTTGGTGAAATAAACAAATAATTTTTAAGCAATCTTGAAATAAATAATTTCTGGCGCAGGTATTTCCTTAAAAGGGTGTTTTATATGGCTAAGAAATATAGAATAATTATTATTTGTTACCTTCATTGTTGCTGTGAAATAAATAATTTCTCATTGAGGAAAGCTCTGATTCCCTCCCCTAGAAATCTAATGGTCGCACCCTGAAGCAACGTATGAGTGAATTTCAAAAGATTCAGACAAGTGTAAATAATTCAAGTGCTCACAAAAATACTGGTCAAACATTTTCTTATTTTGGTGTACAACAACTATGTCCATATGTCTTGACAAATGCATTTCTCCCTGATTGTAATTCATTTTACTATCTGGGAAAAATATTTTCTCAACTTATTCCTCTTGACCAGGGTTTGATAATGCCCTGTGATTTCAATCAGTTGGTCCAACATTTGATCCCAGCTCTGGGCAGGCCAAGTGGACCTCTCTAGGACAGCAGTTTCAAACATCCTACTTCTCATTGCTCTTTCTTTCATCTGCCCTAATGCGCCTAGGGGGTGGGGGGATTCAGATTTCTTGCCTGGCAAATGGCATATCTTGGGAACTAATTATTTGACATAATAAAATATAACAGTTAAATAATTTATCACATGGCTGAAATTGTAACCTTTGTAGCCATATTTTAGGTTTCTTGAATTTTTAGATAATGGAAATCCCCCGCCCTTCATGAACCTGTGTCATGTCGGTGCAGACTGCAGTGTATATCAGTTGTTGATGTCAGTTACTTCAAAGGCATTGCATACTATTGGATTATTCTATAAGAAGGTTTTGCCTCACATTGTTTGGAATAACTTTGAAGTGTGACACACGGAATATGTGCAGTCATGTGTGGAAATTTTTGACGTGGCAAAGCTACTTCAGCACTTGAGCAACTAATCATTTTGTTGCACTTCTTGTTCCCCTGCAGTGAGCGTTCATACAATTGGGTACAGGTAGCGTCATGATTTTGGATTTACCATTGGGCCTGTGGTGACGTCCCTTGCGCTATATTTTGTTTGACGTAACGTCACAAGCTGGCCTGGTGCCGCCATGTTATTGGAAATCAGTAAATGTCTACAAAGGCACATAGGTTGACAAATCCTGCTCTCGCGACTGTTAGGGGCTAATAACTTCTTTCAAGTTTCCCTCACTTCAATAGAACGAATGCATTGACAACAGTGGTAGGAACGGCCAGCACTGGCTGAAAACAGCGACGGCTCCAGACTTCAAATAATCTAAGGCAGATTTCACGAAAAAGCTGCAAAATGACTTACCACAACTTGTCCACAAGTTACATTAGCACAATACTGATAAGGCTAGACATAATCGATTCATAGATTCTCAGATTTTCTCAGGTGCTTCTTCTGAGGATAGCTGGCAGGACAAAAAAAAAGCTGAAATCTAAATCTTTTATTGTGTCAATCCATTAAATAAAATCATGGGTAAACAATCTTTTCTGTTGGATTGGTAGGTCAGAGTAGCTAAAAATATGGCCTTGTGCTAATGTAACAACAATGAATGATGGAGGACGGAATTTTTTATGCTGATCCTACACCATTATAAAATAAGTCACAAACAGGGTACCATCCCTGGCTGCTCCTGGGAGACCTGGCTTTCAGTTCAGAAAAAATTTGAGATCTAATCATGTGTTTTTTAAACGTAATTTTTATGTACACACTTTGCTAATGTAACACTTTGAAATGGACGGATGCAAAATTGCAGTTACATTAGCAATAAAGAAACAGGTACCACACCCAGTCGTTTATGTTTTTGGTGATGTATATAGGCAAATAAGACACATTTTTCAATAAAATATTATAATTTCATGTTTGAAATTGGCATAAGTAGCGAGAACACAAAAAAATTTCCTTGTATTAGTTGCTAATGTAACCTCAGTGTCCTGTGATGGAATCGAGTTACATTAGCAGTCTTTTTTTATTTTTCATTATTTTCAAATTTTATAATGACCAAGACATTTAAAAATGGTTTCAAAATAATTTTCAAGATCGTTTTCATCAATCACATACCATTACATTTTCCTGAATTGGTTTTAGCAGATTCCACAGAGTGCCAAAGTAAGCATGTCTGATCACCAGTAAGTTTGGTCGTCCAAAATTGTCCTCAAGAGGCATAAAAAGATATCTTTTTAAGAGGCAAAAGCTACATATTTGAGGAATATTTTATTGATATTTATTCATTGCCTCACAGACGTACTTAGTAATAGGTTTACTTGCTTCAGAAAGCAACAGAGAGATAACAAAAGGGTTGGAAAGTTTAAGGTACCTTTTAAAAGCACTTTTTGTGAAATCTGCCCTAAGTAAGTGGTTCTTTTTTTTAATGTATATTGAAATATATTTATTGCATAAAAACATAACACAAGTAAAAAGAAAAAGGGGGGTTAAAGTTGGGAAACATAGATACTCCCCCTACCAACAATACTATTCTGTACAGTGATTTTCTTTTTAAATGATTTTACAGATCTTGAGCATACAGTTTCATCTGTCAGATTATTCCAAAATGGTACTGTTTTTAAGTGGACGAAATGAGTGACACTGGCGTAGGAGATTTCAACTCGCTTTATTGTAGTAGCATTAATGTAGTAAGCGTATCAAGCGTTGTAAGCGTAGAAAGCGGTTAACTGCAAATAAAACAAATAAGCAGGTCTTACTAATATGTTAAGTCATTACACAATACATATATATAAAGCACATAATTCTAATTAAAATAATCACACATGTATAATAATGACAATGTATAGTTTAAGAAAGCACAAAGTATAAAGTATGTAAAATATGTATAAAGTTCATGTAAAGTTGATAATAATAAATTAAATAAAGTTGACTAATAATAAATTATGTTAAGTATTTAGCATGGCACTATCAAATTAAATGCATGAACTAAGTCATGAAGTTTTTGTCCATGGATAAAGTGCATTAAAGTAAAGTCCATAAATGTTTAGTGAGAAAAGTTTTCTAAGTAATTTAACTGTAAAAGTTTATGAAAATAAATCAATAAATGCTAAATAAGTTCATCAAATAAGATCAAATACATTGTAAGAAAGCAAGGTCCTTTTTTTGTAGGTTTTTATAAATATGCAAAGCCTAGCAATAATCATTCATACAATGTAATACAAAATTAAATAGTAAAAAAGAGAAACACTTACAATTCATTTTCCTACTGCATGAAAGATTCTTGAATATCCATTTTACATGTAAAAAGTCCAGTTAAAGAAAATACATGTTTCCAGTTGGAAGGAAAAGCTTGAAGTGACCAAATTGACCAGAATTGACAGGATGCATTGACACATTCACAGTTACACAAGAAGTTGCACAAAAGACATAAATCACAGCTATAGGAGCAGAACAGTTACAAGAACATGACAGTTATGAGCATGACAGTTATTGAAGTCAGTTACAAACATTCACTGTTTCACAGCACCCCCTTGAGGACTGCCGGGGAAGTCATCAATTAAATGTGAGCTTCTTCTAGAAGACAAACTTTCGCTGCAGGTCGAACATAGGAGGCACCTTGAGCAGTTTTCAATTTCAAGGAGCGGACGTTTCCATCATCACTGGGCATAACTTCTGTGATCCTGGCCAATGACCACTGTCCTCTTGGCTTGTTGTCATCGATCAAAAGTACAAGATCATTGACCATCAGATTCCTCTCAGATTTAGTCCATTTCTTACGAACAGTCAATGAAGGCAGGTATTCAGAAGTCCATCTTCTCCACAAATGGTCAGCCAGTACTTGGGATTGTCTCCATCTTCTGCTACTATCCCTGTCCACAGTGGGGAAAGAGCCAGGAGGAACATGTGGGTGTTGGTCATGACGCAGAAAATGGTTTGGTGTCAAAGCGGTGAAGTCTGTAGGATCACTGCTGTTATATGTCAGTGGTCTGCTGTTGATCACATCTTCAACTTCTATTAGAGCTGTCCGCAGCACTGTCTCAGTAACACACTGTTCCTTCAACACATTCTTCAATGCCGACTTGGTAGACTTGACAAGCCTCTCCCAGGCTCCACCAAAGTGCGGAGCATTAGGTGGAATGAAGTGCCACTTGATGGATGATTTCACCAGGAAGTTATGAAGACTGTCACTTTCATCCAAGGTAGACAGAAGTTCCCGCAGTTCATTTGATGCCCCAATAAAGTTCTTCCCATTGTCGCTGAACAATTCCGCTGGCTTTCCCCGACGACCAATGAAGCTTCTAAGGGCCATGATGAAATCATCTGTTTCGAGAGAGTCAGCCAATTCCAAGTGAATAGCTCTCGTCACCAGACATGTGAACAAGCACCCCCATTTCTTCAGACGAGATCTCGCACGCTTCACTGTCAGCGGCCCAAAGTAATCCACTCCAGTGAATTCAAATGGTCGGGTGTAGCCTTTCACACGCTGTGCCGGAAGATCTGCCATGAAAGGGACTGTTGGCTTGGCTGAGCGCTTTCTGCAGTCGATGCACTCATATGCACATTGCTTCACCAAAGATCTGCATTTGATGGGCCAATATTTCTTCCGAAGTGACGCGATGACATGTTCTGGACCAGAATGAGATGAAGCCACATGCTCTTCTTGGACGATCAACTTGGTTATGTGATGATTGAAGGGCAGCAGAATCTGATGCTTGACTTCAAATTCCAGCTCGGAATGCTTCAATCTTCCTCCGACCCGGATGACGCCAAGAGAAGAATCGAAGAAAGGGCTCAAGGGACGAAGATGGCTGCGTTCACACAGGTCAACACCGTTACTGAGGTCAGTATAATCTTTACCAAAGCTTTCCTGTTGAGCTAACTTGATGAGAACATTCTCGGCTTCATGAAGATCAGCCACGGTGAGACGAGAGGACTTGACAGCCGACAACTTCAAATGAGAACATCCAGCCATGAAGTTCCTCAGGGCACGCAGACACCAGGCTGTGTGTCTCTTAAGCAGGTACCAAGATGAGAACCTTCCAGGATCAAGGATTTTGGAGATGTCAAACTTCAGGAGAAGATCATTCCAATCTGATGGCGTTGCGCAGGTAAGTAATACAGTCTTCCTCAGGTTTTCATCATTTGTAGGAGGAGGGCCAACTTCTGGCTGCTCAGGCCAACAATCCACCTTCAGCAAGAGAAATGCAGGACCACGAAACCACAGGTTATCAGTAGTCATATTCTTGGGTGACATTCCACGAGTTGCTAAGTCAGCAGGATTCATTGAAGTGTGAACATACATCCACTGGGCAGGTGATGACTTCTCGCGGATTTCAGAAACCCGGTTGGCTACAAATATCTTCCATCGCTGAGTTTCATTTCTGATGTAGCGGAGCACAGTCATAGAGTCAGTCCAGTAGAAAACTTGAGCAATCTTCACATCAATCTCCTTTACCAGGATGTCAGCTAATCTCACAGCCATAACTGCACCTTGCAATTCCAACTTCGGAATTGTGAGTGTTGATTTTACAGGTGCAACGTGGGATTTGGAAGCAACTAGTGAACATCGGATGGAGCTCCCCGCCTCTCGAAGATAAGCAACTGCCGCGAAGCCAAGTTCCGATGCGTCGCAGAATACATGCATCTGAATGCCGCTGTCCAGATCCAAGCCGTGATAGCGAGGAATATGAAGTTGAGGTAAGTACTGAAGATCTTCAACCCAAGCACTCCACTTCAGTTGCTGATGATCCTTGATGACATCATCCCATCCAAGGTTTGACCTCCAAAGGTCCTGAATCAGGCATTTGGCAATGAATGTGAATGGAGCCAAGAAACCACAGGGATCGAAGATGGCACTCACAACACTGATGATCTTCCTTTTTGTTGGAGGCGAAGCTTCACAATTTGGCTGGCTGAACATGAAGGAATCTGACTGTACATCCCAAGTAAGGCCGAGGGCTTTCTCAACAGGCAAATCGCACAAAGTCAAGTTGATGTCTGGCTTGGCTCGGTCCTTCTCCGGGATTGAACTTCCTTCGATGAGGACATCCACTTGTGAAGCTTGAAACCTTTAGCTGCTAGACAATCAGAAACATTTGAAGCAACAAATTTTGCAACATTTACATCATTCAATGAAACCAACATGTCATCAACATAGAAATTCTTCAATATAATGTCTTTTACAATTGGATCAATGGCAATATTGTCAATAGCAACTCTTTGCAGGGCATAGTTCGCACAGCATGGTGAATCACGTGCTCCAAAGATGTGCACCAACATTCGATACACATCAGGCAAAGAACTTGAAGTGACGTCATCTTTCCACAGGAATCGTAAGGCATCTGAATCCTTTGCTGGAACACCCACTTGGTAGAACATGTCGGTTACATCTGCGACGAGTGCAATTGGACGTAATCTGAATCTTTGAAGCACACCAAAGAGACCATTAAGTAAATCAGGACCAGTGATCAAAGAGTCATTAAGTGAGACATCTTGACAAACAGCTGCTGCATCAAATACCACACGGATCTTCGCTGGCTTGCGAGGGTTGATTACGCTGTGATGAGGCAAATACCACGTAAGATTGCCTTGGGATTTCACTTCTTCTGACGTCATCTTCTCAGCGTAGCCTTTGCTGATGTATCCTTGCATGGTTTCTACATAACGGGATTGAAGATCTGGATCACTCCTGAGACGCTTCTGAAGTGCATTGAACCTCTTCTCAGCTGAAGGTCTGTTGTTCGGAAGCTGAACTGAAGAATCTTTCCAAAGCATAGGTACAACATAATGTCCATCATCAAAGTAAGTACCTTCTTGCAAAACTTTCATAGCCTTCATATCTTCAACTGACCTCGGTGTCGTAAGATTCACAGCCACTCCAAAAGACTCCGTCTGCCAGAAACGCTCAACTTGCTTGCTAAGTTCCTCGGTGCTGCTTGAAGTGAAGTTGACATGATGCAGGCTGTTTCCACTAGACCCAGAAGAAACTCCCATGATGCACCAGCCAAGTGATGTCTTGATAGCTACAGGATCATTTTCTCCACCCTCACGGACTTCCACTTGCAAGTGTGCCTTCGGGACGTTGGCACCAATTAAGATTTTGACATCATTGGGATTGACACTGGAGATGGAAAGACCCTGCAAATGAGGTAAGTGCTGCACAGCTGAAGTGTTAATAGGAGGACAATTGAAGACACCATCCATGGTCCAGGCACCTTGTATCCATAGTGGCCTAGAGTCCAAGTCATGAAGAGAGTTTACAGCAAAGTTAACACACCTTGAATTTAGAGAAACTGGTGAACTCAAAGTGTTAACTGTCAATTTTTGAACATTTCCCTTCAGACCAAGATCACGTGCCAAATCTGTATTGATCAATGAAATGTCGCTTGCCGAGTCCAGAAGTGCGTATGTATTGATGCAATGCCCATTTTGACCCTTCACTGTAACAGGCAGAACTTGAAAGTAAACTGAAGTCATGGTCTGGAGGGTATTGACCCTGTGGCTAGCCTTGCCACCAGAAGAACCAGGGTTGGGTCGGTCTCGATGTAGCGATGTGTGATGTCTTTTGCCGCAACCACTAACTCTGCAGGATGTCTTTGAGTAGCAATTTCCAATACAGTGATTCGGATTCAAACAATTGAAGCAAGCTCTTTTAGATTTTACAAAGTCATACCTGTCAGTTACATTCTTTGATTTATACAGTTCACATCTTGACAAATGATGGTTACCAGAACATGCAAGACAGACTAAGTTTACATCACTGCTAACTTGCTTATCACCAGAGGAGAAAGAGTTCAAAGTTGTGTAGTTCATCTGTCGCTGACCACTTGTAGCCGAAGAATGTTTTGACGATTGAACAGGAATAGCATACGGATTAAATTCGGCTTCTACTCGGTCTTTTAGCCAGTTTTGTAAGTCAAATAAGGTAGGCTCACGTGTTCTGCAAATTGTCCGAATGTATTCATTCCATTTGACCCTCTTGTCGTTCGGGATGCGTCGAAGTGCTCTCTGTAGCACATCAGCACTGTAGATTTCTCCCATATAGTTTAGCTGTTGCAAAGTAGTGAGGCAATCACGAACCGAGATGTAGAAACCTCTTAGAGCAGCAGAATCACCTTGGTTTAACATACCACCAGAAGTAACTGAGTTGATGTATGCCCGAGCGACTGTAGCTTTGTGACCGAATGCGAATTTCAATTCCTTTAAACTCTGAGCATAGTTTCGGCCACTGTATCCCAGGCCTTGAATTAGCTTCTTTGCTTCCCCCTTCACGTGCGATTGGAGAATATCCATTCTTCTTGTGTCAGTGATGCTTGGTCTGGAATGAACTTGTGCGTAGTACTGCTCAACAAATCGGGGCCACATAAGAGCCGAACCATCGAAGTAAGGCAATTCAATTTTAGGTAAGTCTCTTTCCATTTCAATTCTAAGCATGGCATCAGACAAATTGGAGGATGATGAAGACTGAGTTGGCTGAATGACTGTTTCTTGGCCTTCGACGAGCTCATCGATCCACCTATCGATTGAAGGAGGAACAGGGCGACTGGAAGGCAGTGAAGGCGGTTGAGAAGCTTGCGGACTAACAGAATCCTGTCGCAAATCAAAACGTTCGGATGCATCTGATGCTACTGGAGGACCTTCTGATTTGGGCATTACAGTTGATTGTGAACTTGAACCAGCTTGACCTCCACTTGTACTGGGTGTTGAACCTGATTGCAAACTTGAATTGGCTTGACCGTCACTTGTACTGGGCGTTGAACCTGACTGCAAACTTGAATTGACTTGACCATCACTTGTACTCGCTGTAGGATTTGCAGAATCTGAGGAATCCATGGAACCAGGGTTTTCATCAGAAGAGGCAGGTGCAACTGACGGAACATTAGGCTTGTCTTTCAACTCCTGAAGCTTGGCAGTAATAGCATTCAGGCAATCAGTAGCACCACTGAAGTATTTCTCAAACCAGTCTTCAGCTTCCTGAATAAGGCCTTCATCTTCCAGAACATCTATGTATTTATCATGAGAGGATTGTAGTTTCTTCAAGTGTCCAGATATTCTTGAGCTAAGAGCTTCCAATGTAGCCGGTGATGGTGCAGTGTTTGACTTCAAAGCTTCATACTGGTTCATTGTTCTTGTTAACCAACCACCAACATTTGACCGGCTTCTCTTTAACTTGTCCATGACTTCTTCTGGTTTGGCTTCACCTTCAGTGTCACTCATGATTGCAGAACTTGAGTAGGAAGAATTTTAACTGTTTTTAAGTGGACGAAATGAGTGACACTGGCGTAGGAGATTTCAACTCGCTTTATTGTAGTAGCATTAATGTAGTAAGCGTATCAAGCGTTGTAAGCGTAGAAAGCGGTTAACTGCAAATAAAACAAATAAGCAGGTCTTACTAATATGTTAAGTCATTACACAATACATATATATAAAGCACATAATTCTAATTAAAATAATCACACATGTATAATAATGACAATGTATAGTTTAAGAAAGCACAAAGTATAAAGTATGTAAAATATGTATAAAGTTCATGTAAAGTTGATAATAATAAATTAAATAAAGTTGACTAATAATAAATTATGTTAAGTATTTAGCATGGCACTATCAAATTAAATGCATGAACTAAGTCATGAAGTTTTTGTCCATGGATAAAGTGCATTAAAGTAAAGTCCATAAATGTTTAGTGAGAAAAGTTTTCTAAGTAATTTAACTGTAAAAGTTTATGAAAATAAATCAATAAATGCTAAATAAGTTCATCAAATAAGATCAAATACATTGTAAGAAAGCAAGGTCCTTTTTTTGTAGGTTTTTATAAATATGCAAAGCCTAGCAATAATCATTCATACAATGTAATACAAAATTAAATAGTAAAAAAGAGAAACACTTACAATTCATTTTCCTACTGCATGAAAGATTCTTGAATATCCATTTTACATGTAAAAAGTCCAGTTAAAGAAAATACATGTTTCCAGTTGGAAGGAAAAGCTTGAAGTGACCAAATTGACCAGAATTGACAGGATGCATTGACACATTCACAGTTACACAAGAAGTTGCACAAAAGACATAAATCACAGCTATAGGAGCAGAACAGTTACAAGAACATGACAGTTATGAGCATGACAGTTATTGAAGTCAGTTACAAACATTCACTGTTTCACAGGTACAATTCTATTAATCCAATATAACTTTCTTTTGTCAGTTCTGCTAAAATACATATACAGGTGCTTACTTTGACCTCTTAATCTATTTACAATTGTATAATAATCCTGGACATTAACACATGTTAAGTCATTAATAACTTTATAAAACATAGTTAGATCTGAGCAAATTCTCCGATTTTCAATGGTATTGATATTAAATAAATTTAACCTATCTAAATATGGCATATTGTTTGGACAAATGCGCCTTGTGAAGTATCTCTGAACGCTTTCTATTTTATCTATATTTTGTTTCAAATAAGGGGACCAAATTTGACTACCATATTCCAGTATGGGTCTAACATAACATTTAAATAATTTTATATAAAAATAACAATTGTGACTTTTAAAAGTTGTAAATATATTTCTTATGATGTAATATGCTTTCTTGACAACATTGGAACAGTGCATTGTAAATTTCAAATTTGATTGGACAATTATTCCGACATCTTTAATATGGTTCACCTTCTGTACACGCATATCATTAAGGACATAGTCAAAATCTATTGTTTTGTTACCAATAGTTAAGATTTTAGTTTTTTCTGGATTTAGGGTCATTTGCCACAAATTTGCCCATTCAGAAATGTTATCAAGATCACTCTGCAATTGTAAACAGTCATTTGCACTTTTTATGGATTTATATACTTTCGTATCATCTGCATACATGCTCACTGAACAATTTTTAACAACATTTGGAAGATCTGCAGAATAAATAAGAAATAAAATAGGACCTAAAACTGTGCCCTGTGGCACGCCTGATTCTACATGTGATGGTGGGGATAATGAATTATTAATTTTAACCTTTTGAAATCTGTTGACAAGAAAGCTTTCAAGCCATCTATAAGCTGCACCTTGTATACCATATTTTTTCAACTTATACAATAATTTGCTATGACAAACAGTGTCAAAGCATTTAGAATAATCTAAGTATATGATATCAGAACTCATTTTTCTGTCAAAATTTAATGTCCAATCATTCATACATTCAAGCATATTTGTAACAGTTGACTTCCTCGGGACAAATCCATGTTGATCTTTTGGAATGATATTATTTTTTTGAAGATAGTCCAGAAGTTTTTCTCTCACTACCCTTTCTAATATTTTACAAATAACCGAGGTTAAACTGATGGGTCTATACTGTGATGGCAGTTGACTATTACCCTTTTTAAAAATAGGAATGATATGGGCAACCTTCCATTCATCAGGAACTACTCCATCGTTAAGTGACTTGTTATAGATTTTACACAATGGGCTAGTAACTACAGCCAGTACTTTCTTGATAAAGAATACATTAATACCATCTGGACCAGCAGACGAACTGCCTTTCAATTTTCTAACAACTTTGATAACACTGCGAGGATCACATGAAAAGTAGTCAAGTTTATCTGTACAGGTGGAGTCAAAATTTGGTATCCTACCATTGTCTCTTACAAAAACTGATGAAAAATATTTGTCAAATTCACATGCCTTGTCATAATCACTGGCAACTAGAGAACCATCTGAGCATTTCAAACTTGGTATAGAATATTTTGATGACGTCTGACTTTTAACATAAGAATAGAATTTACCACTACTAGCATCTGAAGAAAATAGATTTTGCTCATATTATCATTTCTAGTAGGGAAGTTGACATATTGTTCTGAACCTAACTTAAAGCACATTGTTAAAAATTCACGAGAAACCTGAGACCTAGCAGTAAGGTCCTTCCACAAAATATCAGGTAGGTTGAAATCACCGAGTAACACATATAAACGCATATCTTTCAGGTAATTATAAATAACATTAAAAAATTCAACAGAGCTTTCCAAATTTACGTCAGGAGGTCTGTAGACCAAAGCATATCTAGTAAATTCAGAATTGTTATTTTTGACATCAACAAGTATACATTCACATCTATTTACAATTATTTTTTCAACAAGATTACAACATAATTTACTATCAACAGCCAACAAAGTTCCACCGCCTTGGCCAAGTGTATCTGGCCTGTCATTTCTAAAAACATTAAAATTAGAACTAAAAGCAGTGAGATTGACATTGTCTTTTAACCAAGTCTCGGTTATGCCTACTATATCCGCATTATGGGATTCAATGAACTCCGTGAGTTCGGACTGTTTTTGTGCTATACTCCTAGCATTGAAGCATAGCAAGTTCAAAGCAGAGGGAGCAGCGTTTCCCTATTGTTCACTCCTGGGGCGTTCCTGACTGTTACCGGTTTGACGGTTCTGGTTGTGATCATGATCGGGGCGTCCAGGGCGAGCGTTCGTATGTTGATCACGATTACGACTAGAGCGACGTGGTTCACGGGAGAAGTTGCGTACTTGGGCGTCGTCACGGTTTTCTTCACGATCTTGAGTAGCGTATGGCGGATTTCTGTCAGGGTATGAAGCAGCAACGGGGGTCGAAGACCAGTCAGACGTGAAATGTCCATTTCTCCTTGCTTCTTGGTCTCTCTTGAATGCTTGGCGTCTTCTATAATCGAGGTCTCGTTGGAGTTGCGTCAAATCTGGCCTAATGAACACCTTCTTGTGGTCATTGTCGTCTGGGAGGTTTTTCAGCTTTTTCGCATTTTCGAGGATTTTTGATCTTGTTTTCGAATCTTCACAGAGCACTTTGATGTTCTTGACATGGTGGGACGTGGGATGCTTCTGTTGCATTCTGTACTTCGTTCTATTGAAGTGGGGGAAACTTGAAAGACATTATCAATGGCAACCAATACCAAAATAGACTTGACACATCACTAAATTAAAGTGCATAAGGACCTGGTGGTATGACACCTCGTTTATTGAAAAACTGTGCATCCCATTGAAAAAGCCACTATAATTCCTGTACCAAAAAAAGGAATGCAGTGTCCTGCTTATATGACCACCGGCCTGTTGCCCTCACAGATGTTCCCATGAAGTCGTTTGAAAGAATTATGCTGTAGCATATCAAGTCACTGCTGCCATCTGATTTTGATCGTCATCAAATTGCCTACAGATCCAATCGTTCAGTTGAAGATGCAATATCATCTTGCCTTCACAACATCCTGCAACATCTCGAAACACCATCATCATATGTGAGAGTTTTGTTCATTGATTACAGTTCAGCATTCATTACCATTATTCGACAGGAACTTCAGAAACTTCATCACAAACTGCTGAACAACCTGAATTTCCCGCATACTCCCTCTGATTGGATATTAGACTTTTTAATAAATCGGTTACAAAGAGTCAGCATAGATAAGCACTTCTCAAAGTCAGTAACATTGTCGACAGGCACCACTCAAAGTTGTGTGTTATTGCCAATGCTTTCCTTGACCTTCACTTTTGACTGCACTGCGAATGATGAATACACACTTGTCCTTAAATTTGCAGATGATACAACCATCTGTGGCTTCATCAAAGGAAACAACGAAACAGCATATAGGACACAAATTACCACAACTGAAAACTGGTGAAACTGAAACAACCTCCTGCTTAATATAACAAGACCAAGAAACTTACTATTGACTTTCGTGTGAATAAGAATGAAAAGGAGCCACTGATTATTAACGACCAGCCAGTTGAACCAACTGAGCAGTTAAAAATTCCTTAGTACATGTATTTCAAGTGATCTCAAGTGGCATCAGAATTCAGTGGACATTATAAAAAAGACTCGCAAGAGACTGTTCTTTTTGCACTCACTTAGTTCCTTCAAAGTGCAGCAAAGGATTTTAGTGAATTTCTATCGCCCAATAATGTCTTTTGGCCACCGTGAGGTTTGGATCATCCAACAAAAATGACATCGAGAAAATGAAGTGTTATTTGATCAGCGCAAAAAATTGTCAGAGCAGGTCTTCCATCGCTACATTCTATTTACAATGAAACAACTGTCAGAAGAACTCAAGCAATAATCAAAGACAAGTTTCATCCTGCTAACTATTTGTTTGATTTTTAAGGTCGGGTAGAAGAATTCGAACTTTTTATGGTAACAAACGATTATTAAACAGTTTTTATCCATCTGCTGAGCGTATTTTTAACTGTTTTTAATCACTTTACATATACATTTATTTTACATATTTATATATTTATTATTTATTGCTACTATTTTTTGTACATTATTTGCTTCATCTGTTATATCCTAGTCCACCTATTCTATCTAGTCATTGATGTTTTTAAAAAGGATCTCAAGCAGCAAAATACATTGTATATTTTAAATATGTATTGGCTAATAAAGATATGCCATACCATACCAATCCACTTGTGTGGAGATCTGTAGTATTCTGTACAAAAGAACCCTGAAGTGCTGTTAGCTGTGGTTATCACAATCAAGTCAATCAACAAGCTTTTTAGAACTCTACTAGTTGGATGGGGTAGATTTTTAATAAGGCCCTAATGTGCAATTGCCTATATCATGTCAAGTATATACCCAACAAAACATTCTTTGTTTGCCAATTTAAGGAGGTGACCATTTTATGTCAAGGGATGGGAGTTTTTTTAAATAAATAATTTCCCGTCGAGGAAAACTCCAAGCCCCCCCCCCAATTAATTAATGGTCACCCCTAACTCTTTGTTCCTGTGTGTAGGGCAGGGGCAATCATTTTACAGGCCTAGTTAGCTAACTACTTGCATAATTTCAACTTTTTCAATTAGGTCTAGGGGAGAGCGGGGCACCATGAGCCACGGGCACCATGAGCCGTGGCCCCTACAAAACAAACGGCGTGATAGAACTGCTTGATAGGAAGACCATATATTCCTTTATTGTGTAGAACTAGCTAGGGTAGCAATCATAATCTTTCTTTTCAATGTAGGACCAAGAATTGAAAAAAATAATTTTGACCAGCGAATTTGAGTGAAAAGTAAAATATTGGGAGGTGGAACTTTTTCTTCTGGTACTTTAACTATTTCCGACATCTTCATAAAACGTAGGCTTCTTAGAGAATGTAAGGCGTGTTCTAGGATGATGTCATAACATTGATACTATGTTAAATTGGAAAATGGTGATATGCACTAATAGATTAAATTTACAAATGGGGAACCATGAGCCACTTGGAGATAGGGTACCATGTGCCAGTTTCAATAAAGTTTTAATGTACCTCTTCATGCAATTAATTGTCGCCTCTAAATAGCCCTCACCGGTGCTGATGGGGCGTGAAACACAAACTCACTCACTCACTCACTCACTCTTGCAATTAATTTGAATTGTCTACTGGTGTACGTCCAGAACTAAGTGCAAGACATCAGCAGCTGTTTAGGACACATTTGTGCTAAATCCATCTCCCCTACTTGATCAGTGTAGAGGGCCATAGCCTGAAAGGAGCTGCAGCTGCCCAGGGAGGGGTTCATATATATAGGTGTACAAACCAGGGGGCAGGGGGCAACTGCCGCACCAAAAATCGTTAAAATTGACATTGAATTTGGGCAAAGATCCGAAAAATTCAGGCAGAAAGCACCCCCCCCTTCTAGAATTTCATAAAAGTAAGGTGTAACTTCGGGGGTTTTTGCGGGGCAAATATGTTTCATTACCGGTCTTTCCCCTCTAGGATTCTGCTCAGCCTATGGCTACATTGACCCGTGTATGGACCGCCCCTATCAAAAGATTGCCTCTTTTATGCCCTCCTCCATAGAATTTGGCCAAGAATGGTGCATTACATACAGGTACAAATTTGAAATTTTCCTGGGCATGGGTGACTCTGGACTGGTGTTAACCCCACCTCCCCCCACCCGCTCCCCTTCCGAGGGGAATACATGTAAGTCATAATCTTTCAATGCATAGGGATGGATGGATGATTGGGGCTTTATGTCCTGTATTTATGCACTTGGTAGGCTGCATGGGGATGGAGTAAATAAATGTTACCAGCTTTAACTTAATGACACTCAGTTTTTATGATTGGGTAGATGGGGGAGAGGAGTCGCAAAAAAATTTGAAACACATGCAAAAAGTTACTACGAAACTTCCCCCCCCAGTCATATATTTTTACGGTCCATTACCTCGGATGTTTTAAATTAGCATTTTTAATTAGGTGAACAAATAGACCTAGACCTATATCCAATATGAATTTAATGAAACCATGGACTATGGACTGGACTGACACCTTTTTTAAATGAGTGAACACCCTTTTAGCATGGTTCACACATAATGGCCAGTTACCATGACCTCAGGCAAATGCCTTCGTCTTGAAATCGACCTGACATACACACGTAGGTCTACCGACTACCGTGCGGGAACAATTTGAAAGTGTGAGCGACATTTGCCCAAATTTCAAAATCTAGATTTAATACCATTTCAAATGAAATCACCTAGAAACCATAGATTTTCAATAATGTTTTATTAACCATCTGCCCAAGTTTTTTTTAGCCTTTTTGCCCGAATCTTAGCATTTCCAAACCTTTGGGGGGGGGACTGCGCCCTGGACCCTTCTCCGATACTTCAATGTCCCCCAATGCCTTTCCAACACTTTCATGACCCCTTCCAACAAAATAGTCAAATTCTGTAATCTTGGTAGACTTCATAATAATGACAGAACATTATGAACAGGGCATCTGGTCATGGTCAACTGGAATGGCAAGGAATCGACTTTCCAACTTCAGACCAACACAAGCCTACGTCATTTCACCAAATTTGTTTGCCGGAAACACTGAGGCATCATAAATAATTCCTGACATATTCGATGCAAGACATAATCGCTTGTAACCATCAAGCTTTTAAGTTGCTTATATCAGAGGTCTAAAACAGAACTGCCGTCCATATCACT
This sequence comes from Platynereis dumerilii, assembly GCA_026936325.1. Classification (NCBI taxonomy): domain Eukaryota; kingdom Metazoa; phylum Annelida; class Polychaeta; order Phyllodocida; family Nereididae; genus Platynereis; species Platynereis dumerilii. The sequence continues at coordinate 389,182 of JAPTHN010000140.1, forward strand.
TGAATTTCAGAGATTTCTAATTAATTACTTCCTAAACAAAAGACAACAACAGGCAGACATGTATAAAACACATCATGGGTTCTTGAGAACTATAATGAATGTTTACATGTATTATCCAAAACTGGGCATTGTACAGACAAGTCATTGAAATAAAGTTTATAAATTATATAACAGTATTTAAAAAATTCATGAAATAGTGGCAATCTCTTGGACCTTGGTCAATCAAATTTCCGTCAAACATGTCTAAATCATATATAATTTTGTACCATACAAACTACAAAGTAGTACTTCTGTCAAACTTGCTTTCGGATATACATATATCAACAAATCAATTTGAAATTTTGAATGGAATTCAAATTATATAGACTTTCTCACTAATTAACTGTTACTTCTATCATATTGGCAATCACACTGTTATCACGTTGAAGAAAATTGTCAACCCAAGATGGCTGGGGGCTAAAAAAATTTCACACTAGAACTCACAACGCAAAGTGGAATGAAAGGAAGTAGCGGCCTGGTAGCCCTTCAACTTGGATGGCACTAGATAGATATAGATAGATAGACATGGTAGGTGCAGCCCTCTAATCCCAGTTTTGGGCACTCACGAGGGTTGATTGATGAGATGGGAGAGATACCGGGAGTCCTCAACATGTTACACATTTAACCCATGTGAGGGATCTTTTACTTGCCCAGCATAGACACTGATACAAGGGGCCACCAATCTAACGTCTCATCCGAATGACATCCAGCTGGGATTTTGCTCATAAAGGTAGACTCAAAATTTTGGCTTCCCCAGATACACTGTATCTACATTATTGAATGCACAAAAACAGAGCCTAGACAAGAAATGATGCCTTAACCAATAGCCAAATACGACAGATACTGTTAGACAGGTTGTAATGTAAAACAATAAGATGATATTTGTCATGATGATTGTAAATACCAGGTGTTGTGGTTGTTGATATTTGTGTGAAGCTCCATCTTGTGTCAATAAATATTCATTCCATCTTATGGCAGCCAACAACACATTTGTCAAACAATTTTTTTAATAAATAATACAAGGCATGGATGACCTCTCCAAGATAAGCAAGTTACCGCTGTCGAGAGGCCACCATATAAAGTATAAGAATATAACGAAATACGAATAATTATAATGTATGCATATCAAAATATTTAACCAAAATTAAGTGAGTGAATAAGCGCTTCAGCTAATTTCATTTATAACTTGAGATAATCATTAATATTTGTAAAGATAATGAGATGATGAGATTAATAAAATAGTGATGGTTAGAAACTACAAGATAAACATTTTTGTCACAAGGGGCATGGAAAATTGATGATGAACCTGGTAATGATGGAAGCAGTGACCTGGAATTTAACCTAAATAACTTAATTATCGACTGAAAATATAACAATTTGGAATAAGACATACAGTTGTGTAGCTTTGTAGAAACCTTTCTTTAACATAGAATTTGAAACCTTGAATGCTATGTGTATCCTATATATATATTTGTGGAAGAAACTATATCATCTCAACCATAAGGCTTTTTCCTGTTAACTAATAACACTATGAATCTCACCTCCAAACTCCTGAATTCACATGAGGATTTCAACCATGCGACGATTAACCTCAATTCTCATTAGTTTTGCTAATTACAATGAATTAGTTAAAATCGCCATGTGATGACACTGCTATTCTACTTAAGGTTTATGTAAGTGTCAAGTTGTGACCTTAGTATTTCACTTAGAGTTACGAAATTTGGTAGAGATATTGGCCTGTGGCTGTTGGTTGGGATTATGTAGATAAATCCAAGATGCGCTGCCATTTTGTGCAGGGGGGGGATCCAGAAAATTCCGGTGGGGGGGTCTATCGGGCTTTCGCGTCGTGGAACGCATAGTTCGCGACATACCGCGACCGCGCGATGATAAAAATAACATGTAAAAATATTTAAATTTTGGTCTGGTCATCCCCCCCCCTGCGTCCGTCCCTGATTTTGTGGTGGCCATCTTGGCAGCCATTCTTGAACTAGCCACTGTGACCTTAATATTCTGCCTACAGTTATGAAATTTGCTACAGCTATTGCATGGCCTGTGGGTATTGGTTGGGAATATGTCCAAAAATCCAAGATGGCCATTTTGTGGTGGGCACCTTTCTTCATTCTTGAACTGCCCACTGTCACCTTAATATTTTGCTTACAGTTACGAAATTTTGTGTAGGTATTGGCCTGTGCATATGGATTGGGAAAATGTTGTGAAATCCAAGATGGCAGCAATTGTGTGCTGGCCATTTTGGCAGCCATCTTTCTTCATTCATGAACTGCCCGCCAGGACCTTAATATTTTGCTGAGACTTATGACATTTGATGCAGACCTTTGGGTGTTCGTTGGCAATATGTCAAGAAGTCCAAGATGGCCGCAATTTTGCGGTAGCTATTTTGCCTGTCATTCTTTAACTGCCCGCTGTGACTCTAATAATCCGCTTAGAGTTGTGAAATTTCGTACAGGTATTGCCTGCAGTTGTTAATTGGGACATAGTCCACAAATCCAAGAAGGCTGCCATTTTGTGGCGGCCATCTTTTTTCATTCTTCAACTGCCCACTGTAACCTTAATATTTCCCTTTATACAGTTATTTACAGACTAAACAATAGTTCACCTACATCTCGGTTCACCTGTATATCATTCAGTTCCCCTTCATTGGGGGGGGGGGGACTTGGGAGTTTTCTTCCACGGGAAATCATATCTTTCACAGTGACGCCGACAGTCATTTTTGATTTGCGCTGTCTGAGGTCCTCACTTATTAATTTCTAAAACGTTTCTTAACACTGCCCAAAACTATTTCTTTTGTTTCATCAAAACTAGCCAAGAAGTTACTTCTTTAACACAGAAGCAAAATGGTCGCCCCCCTGATATATAATGAAAATGCTGTTTACTGTCCATATTTTCCTGACTCTGACATTTTCTCACACTCATTCTCCAGACTGCCACAAACCTGCTTGACTGCCATTTGTGTTATCCTTTATCACGGGTTAATGCTAGTATATATATATTTTGTCTTTAATAGTTGAATCCATACAATTAAAAACACGTTTCAATGCAGTGGAACGCTTTTGTCGTACAGTGGAGAAGCTTTCACCCCATCGAGCAGTCATACATGCAGGACGTAAAGCCCCACTCATCCATCCATCCATCCCGTCGAGCGGTCAGTCCGTCTGATCAGTGTTTTACTCAATCATCACGCTGCCTCTAGCGCATGCGCTGTGGGACTTTCTTCTTGAAAATTTTTTGGTCCCACCATCCACCCCGGCGACCTCCCACTGTTCCTTTGATTTCTCTCACCTGATATTGTACTATTATGGCCTTCGGACTATTCCTGCCGCCACTCACTGATATTTGAGGCCTGTCACTACGTTCTTCCCCAAGAAGTGAGGATTTTCGGACCTCTAATCTCATGTCTATAATCAACTCTTATTTGTTATTCATTTGTATACTCAATGTGTGTGCCATTTACAAATAATTTCAATCTATATATTTATTCGATTTACATATTTACCAAATTCATTTCATGTCAATTAATATTTACCAAATTCATTCATGTCAATTATTAAATAAACATTTTAACTCCATCACTTGTCTTCGGAGCGTCTTCGACAAATATATTACGAAGATGATAAGTTATCCAGCAACACAAGCTAACATAATGATCTATCTGCCTATCGTAAACAGTATAGCTGCAATAATGTAGTCAAATGTATTGAAAACTGGAGAAAAGCCCTCGATAACAATTGTCATGTGGGATGCATATTAATAGATCTTTCTAAAGCTTTTGACAGCTTACCACATGGACTTCTAATAGCAAAATTACATGCTTATGGAGTTTCATTTAGAAGCGTGCTCATTTATCATGAGTTACTTAAAGAACGGGAAACAAGCAGTAAAGCTAGGAAATATTAGAAGTGAATGGTTAAATCTAGAAACCGGTGTCCCACAGGGGTCCATCATGGGCCCTCTTCTACACTGAGCAAAAAAAGAAACGTCCCATTTTCAACATACTGTTAACTTATGGAATATGAGGATCACCCCTGTAAAACTGATATCAGAATTTGTAAATTTGTCCAGAGAGTGAATAAAAATTTTGTTTGGATAAAATCATTCAAGCGGAACATGAGCAGTGGTCAAAATGTCTCAATCACTAATTTGGTCTATGGAGACCATAAAAATTGTTTGAAAAGTCTGAAAACTTGAGGCCTGTCTCTTTTAATGCTCTGAAGGAAGAAAAACAAGCTTAAATGATCAGAGCACCCCCATTTTTTAAAAGAAAAACCATGCCGAGACAGCCATCTGAGCATCAAGAATGAGCCATAGGTATGCCTTAAGTTGCATGACCAGTGAGCAATTTGCAGGGCTCACTCTTGATTGCAAACCAGATTGCTCAGGACCAGTACCACTACCCCTTCAGTACTGGACCATCCCCAGTTCCAAAAACCGGTCCATAGGTTGTCTGAACCGGTACTGACAGGGTCACTGAAAAGTGGTAAAAATGCAAAAAGAAGAAGAAAAAAGAAAGTTTTTTATTTCTCAACACCTTTTCTGATGATTTTTAAAAAAAATTGTGTGGAATCGGAAACCAATACCTAACAGTATACCGGACCGCTATCCCCCTGGACTGGTCCAAATTACCCCTTGTTCTGGACTGGAGGTGGGTGGTTGGGTCCAGTCTGCCACACTAGCTCACTCAGGGCTTTCTTCAGACCTATGGGGTGGATATTATTCCTTTGCCAGCAATAAGTCCAAACATAAACCCCGCACATGTCTCGGATGCCCGTGACAGAAAAGCCAGGCATAGAGATCCCCCTCCTGGAAATGTCCAAGAAATGACTGATGCTCTGGTGAAATAATGAACCAGCATGCTTCATGGAAGTTCTGAAGCAGCTGGCGAATTCCAGACGCAGGCGATGTCAAGCTCTACTGCATGCAAAGGGTGGCCACACTCAGTACTGACATGTTGTGATTTTTCAAATGCACCCCTTGTTGACTTTTACTGTTACTGTGAAATTACTGTGAAGTCCATATTAATGAAAGTCATTCACATTGTTGCAATGATATTCCTATATACCTTCATTAAGTTTTCAAAAACGAAAAAGCATAATTTGGACCTTTGCAATCCTGTTGATTTAGGAGGACGTTTCTTTTTTTGCTCAGTGTATTTAACATATTTATCAATGATTTCTTATTTGAACTTAAGAAAAAATGTGATGTTTACAATTATGCTGATGATAACACACTATCGTATTCTCATTTTGATAAATCAAAAGTCAAACACACTCTTGAGAAGGCAGCTGAACAGGCTATTGCTTGGCTTCAAGGAAATTATATGAAGGCTAATCCATCAAAGTTTCAGGCCATATGCCTCAGCAGAGGCAACAGCGAAATTGAATTCTAAGTTGATGTTAATACTATTAAATCAGAAACAGTAGTGAAACTGTTAGGTGTACACATAGATAATAAACTGAACTTTAATCATCACCTTTCGCTAATCTGTAAAAAGGCTGCACGGCAAATAAAGGCACTGCAAAGATTATGTAAATATGTTGATTACGAAGGACGACTTAGAATCTATGAGGCTTTTGTGGCTTCAAATTTTGTTTATTGCTCAATTGTTTACCAAACCTATTCCCTTGAACATGATAGGAAAATTGAAAAACTCAATGAAAGAGCACTAAGACTAGTTTGCAATTATTATGAGAACACATGCAATGACCTATTAGTAAAAACAGATAAAAAGATGCTGCACGTAACTTGTAAGAACAACTTAGTTGAATTTGTTTTCAAGGTACTAAATGGTCTAGCACCTCCTTTAGAAAGTTAATTCTTTGGAAAACAAATTTCTCCATACAACATGCGAGACAATAACAAATTGATCCAACCCACTTTTAACACTGTTCAGTATGGCAAGAAGTCAATTAGTTATCAAGGTCCTTCACTATGGAATGTTCTACCCTCTCATGTAAAATTAGTGGATGAAATAGGCACTTTCAAGTCAGACTTACGAAGGAGTAACTACTTTAACAAATGTGAATGCGGAGCAGCTATAGTGCGTCTGAGAAATTTCCTGTAAAAATTATTGATAAAACTATCAAATTTATGCTGTTGTGTCTAAAGTAAGAAAAGAACTTTTTTACATCCCATTCATTTGGTCATTTGTACATAATTTCATAATTCATACTGTTGTGTTATTTTAACTTGTCGGTAAAAAGCTTATAGCTTGTGTTTATTGTTTGTATTATCATCACCGACGTTAAATAAAATTTTATCTTATCTTTTATCTTATCTTTATCATGGCGGCAGCAGCTAAAATGGACAAAACAGCAGCACACAGCAACAAACTGCAGCACACAGCAACAAAGGCAAGCCCCCACTGCAAGCAAAACGAAGAAATTTGAGCCAAAATTGCAAAAAGAAGGAACCCAAGTGACTCTCTATTATCGCCCGATGCACAAAAAAAAGCACGTGCTCGTACAATTTGTGAGTGTTGAGACTGTGACTATTATCTATATCGATTCAGGATGACTGGGAAACACCCAGAAATGGACTGGACTGTCCAAAATGTCCCAGAGTCAATGCGATTGTTCAGGCAAAAAACGGAACTGTACTTTGTTGTTAAAAAGAACTCTGCAGAAGAGAAGGTAGCAAACCTCCTGCTTGCCATTGGTGACAAGGGTCTAAAGCACTATAACAGTTTTGTGGGTACACTGATTGAAGAGGATGAGAAAGATGTCGGAAAGATTTTCAATACAATTTTGGAGCAAATTGAACCTGCAGAAAACTTTCGTGTGTGCCGTCTGAAATTAATGGGCTATAGACAGGAGTCGGAAACGATTGACACCTTTGTGAACAGGTGTAGGCTCATGGCCCACAAGTGTGACTTCTCCAAGGATGAGTAAAACGACAGGATGATTGAGTTAATCATTGCGAGCACGCTAATTGACGACTATCAAAAAGAGTTACTTGAACAGGACAAGAAGTACCTCTTGAAGGATGCCTTAGTTCTTGGACGGACATACGAAGCAGCAATAAAGTACAAGAAACAGCTACGCTCATTAAATTTGAAGCCGACTTGTGTCGTAGAAACAGAAAAGACAGATACTGTCAATGCGCTTGACAGACGACCTAATTTTCATCTTAAAAGCCAGTCCTACAGACCAAACAAGTCTGTGAGTAAGAATTGCGGTAGAGACCATGCTTTTGGAAGAGAATTTTGCCCCGTAAGAGATCATGTATCCAACTGTTGCTGTCGCCCAGGGCATTGGGCTTCAGTGTGCTTATCTGATCAAGGAAGCTATGAGAGAGAACAGCACAACAGAGAACAGTATAGTGGTCGTGGCAGAGCAAGGCCATTCTGAAGTCTTGAAATAAATGCAATTGGAAACAGTTATTATGGTGATGAGTGTGCTTTTGACGACATCTGTGAACAGCATGATTACAAAGACAGCGCTTTTGAAAGTATGACTTTTAATGGCATTCGCATATCGTCCGTCAATCGACATGATGAAGCATTTGTTACTTTGAAGACTCAATTTAAACATCTGCAAGGCCGACATAATTTGAACCCGAAGTTGGATGCCGGTGCAAAAGGGAACACACCACTGTTCAGGACTTTCCACCATATCTTCCACCATCTGGTTGGTGCAGACGGTGCGCCTGCGCAGTCAGTAGTTAATCCAACCCGCCATAGCCTGTGCTGTCCACCTACAATAACTCTAGAATCAAGTGTGCCAGCACCATTGACATTTATTGCTGTGGCAGTACGTACAGTTTTATGTGGTTGACGTCCCTGGTCCTGCTATCTTAGGCCTTCCAACAAGTGAAAATCTGGGCATCGTCACACTCCATTGGCTAAGAGCGCCATCAACAGCACACAAACAGAGCCAAACAGCAACCATTAGGCGTCGGAAAATTCGATCAACTGTTCCAAGAAACATTGGCAACAGAACTCATAACAGTGTGCATCACATGCATAACTCTAAAGGCACAATGTTACATAAACGACACATTGGAGAACCAGTCGAACCATCATCAACATCTCGTACCCCTTGTGCGCACAGCCCACAGCAAAACAGAGTAACCACCAAGCAGCAACAAGCAACTTCAGAGCAGCAACACACAACCACCACAGAGCGGCAACAAGCAACCACAGAGCAGCAACAAGCAACCGCAGAGCAGAAACAAGCAACTGCAGAGCAGGAACAAGCAACTGCAGAGCAGCAACAAGCAACCACAGAGCAGCCACAGAGCAGCAACAAGCAGCCGCATAGTAGCATCAGGCAACCGCAGAGCAGCAACAAGCAGCCACAGAGCAGCAACAAGCAACTGCAGAGCAGCAACAAACAACCTCAGAGCAGCAACAAGCAACAACACAGCAGCACAAGCAACCGCAGAGCAGCAACAAGCAACCTCAGAGCAGCAACATGCAACTGCAGAGCAGCAACAAGCAACCGCAGAGCAGCAATTAGCAACCACAGAGCAGCAACAAGCAACTGCAGAGCAGCAACAAGCAGACGCAGAGCAGCAACAAGCAACTGCAGAGCAGCAACAAGCAACCGCAGAGCAGCAACAAGCAACCACAGAGCAGCAACAAGCAACTGCAGAGCAGCAACAAGCAACCACAGAGAAGAAACAAGCAACTGCAGAGCAGCAACAAGGAACCATAGGGCAGCAACAAGCAACTGCAGAGCAGCAACAAGCAGATGCAGAGCAGCAACAAGCAAATGCAGAGCAGCAACAAGCAACCACAGAGAAGAAACAAGCAACTGCAGAGCAGCAACAAGGAACCACAGAGGAGCAACAAGCAACTGCAGAGCAGTAACAAGCAGATGCAGAGCAGCAACAAGCAACTGCAGAGCAGCAACAAGCAGACACAGAGCAGCAAACAAGCAACTTTAGAGCAGCAACAAACAACCCCAGAGCAGAAACAAGCAACTGCAGAGCAGCATCAAGCAAATGCAGAGCAGCAACAAACAACCACAGAGAAGAAACAAGCAACTGCAGAGCAGCATCAGGCAACTGCAGAGCAGCAACAAGCAACCGCAGAGCAGCAACAAGCAACCACAGAGCAGCAACAAGCAACTGCAGAGCAGCAACAAGCAGCCGCAGAGCAGAAACAAGCAACTGCAGAGCAGCAACAAACAACCCCAGAGCAGCAACAAGCAGCCACAGAGCAGCAACAAGCAACCGCAGAGCAGCAACAAGCAACCACAGAGCAGAAACAAGCAACTGCATAGCAGCATCAAGCAACTGTAGAGCAGCAACAAGCAACTGCAGAGCAGCAACAAGCAACCACAGAGCAGCAACAAGCAACTGTAGAGCAGCAACAAGCAACCGCAGAGCAGCAACAAGCAACTGCTTGTTGCAAGAGTAGAATCATTTGACATTACATGTTAGATATGCAATAGTTGTACATGTCTGTATAAACTACATTTCCATCTACTAAACTGAATTTATGGCATTTTTGTTGCTCAATATTGTTTTAGATTGATTGAATTTGGATGCCAGTTAATCTACAACAACACTATAACATCTTAACATTGGTTTTTAAGTGCAAAAAAGTATTTTAAATGCATATTACACTTTATTAATCACTTTTAAGTTATATTGTCAAGTTGCAAAAGCTTTTCATGCAATATCAAAAGATTCCGCTCCATAGTTAGGAAGATAATCTCAAACGTTATATCTATGGGTTATCTAAAAATTTACTTGTAGTTATCTATCCCTCTACATAGTAATGAAATGTTTGATTTGCAGCAGCAAAATTTGTGATAAAATGCATAAAAAACAAAACCACTTACAACAAGAAGATGAGACAGATTCTGCAAAAATTATACACCAGAATCTTCTCAACATTTGAACTAAACCTCACCAAACCTTTGCCAGCTAAAAACGCCTGCTTCACGTATCCCACTTCCCTAAACACTTCATCTGTCCTTCCTAACCACCTCTCTACTTGAGATGCATCCCAACAGCTCATCTGTCTCTCTCTTATTTATCCAAATCCCCCCAAAATCCACTTCGACAACAGAGCTGCATGAGTTTCACCTATCATTTCGCTCATGAATAGATAGCGCTGCAGTTCCTCACACCAGGGGCCACTTCTACTTTCACTAAGCCTATCTGCCACCTTCAGGACATTTCCCACACTACACACAAAAACACAGAATCTCATCCTTGATCTTCCCATCAACAAAGATCATACTAGCGTAATCATTTTAAAATTCTGTTTTGTGATTCTCTCTTACATTGAATTAGAGGATAACCTCTTGATTTTTAAATTCATCATTTTAAAATTGTTGATTTAGTGGTTGCTCACTGATAGTTTTACATTTAGGGGGAGGGTTTTTGGCAAATAAACTTAATCAGTCACGTTACTGATGTAGCTAGACTCTTTTTTTTTTTTACTAATTATCATAGTTTATTTTTTACTAATTTAGTTGCTCTTTTGACTAGGTGAGTTTGTCATTTCACTAATTTAGTAAGTCTATTGACAAATTAAATTAATCATGTGACTAATTTTATCAGTCGTGTGACTGATCTATTCAGAATTTTAGCTGTTTTGGTGGAGCCAATGAGCCACATCCTATTTATAGATCTGATGTTCTCTTATATTGTCACCTCCTTCAGCAGTTGGCCTCGCCGCCTCCATGATCCAGTGGCTATGTCCTGTATCTCTAGATCTCTTCAGCAAGCTTGAAACTGGGTTGAAAATTGACGGTTCAAGCTTCATTGAGTTTCTTTTCTTGATATGCCCCTGCCCACTAACCTGCAAATCTCTGAAAATGTTATGTTTGATTAGCAGCCAGGGCAACCAAAATTAAGGAGAGTTATTTTACATCATCATCATGTGCTATAAGCAGCTCAATATTTAGTGGGCAGGGGCACTGGCCCATACTGCAGATATTTTTGACCAGAATGCTTAGTAGAGTGCATCGTCTGCCCCTTAAAAATTAAAAAATTGTCTTTCATTTGCACTTTTCCCACATTGCACCTTTGCCCGTAAAAACTCCTCATGCAAAATTTCAATTAGATCGGATGTGACCTTAGGGTGGCACTTTTGTGTTAAAGTTGAGTCCAAAAGTGACAAAAAATTATGCTTTGCAAAGTCGCGGTTAGAAATATCAAGCTTATATTTTGTTGTATGATTTCAATTCATACAACATCGTTCTGAGAAGAAAATTTTCTTTAATTTGAATGGTAGAAAACTATATTTCCGAAAATTTCTCATGTTTAAGTTTTTTGGAAAGTCGAAAGTTTCTGACTATTAGTATTATGACAAAATGTTTTGAAAAATCAACTTAAAAGGTAAACTTCTGCCTAACCTTAGCATAATCATTAGAATAAAATAGGAAACTCTTTATTGAAGAAAGTAGGAAATGTAATATGTTTTCTAGATAGTTATTGATGAAATTCAAATATGCAAATTTGCATAAATTACATGTAAATATGAGAAATACAACAGTTCATTGAGACACTGTTCTGTCCCTCTGTTTCTTCTGACTATACATCATAATGCAATCAAGGTTTTATCAGATGATGTAGCAGACCACATACTCACTTTATAGACTTCTTTGAGTTCCCAAAGTCATATTAACATCCTGTTTTTGATTCCTGATAAAAAATAAAATCATAGAATGATGCAGTGGGAGTTTCAATGCTAATTGAGTTCCATTTGCTTGGCCACTTTGCAGCATGACTATCAACACATGGCTCCCTATCAGTATCTAAATTTAGTACTCAAGCATTACCATGCAGTGGAATTGAACCCTGGACCTCAAAATTACAAGGCCAGCGTGCTAAACACTCAGCCACAGATACATACAACATTGAAATGGGAAAAAATCATGACACCAGTCAGCATCATACCACTGTGGAATCTTTAATTGTGACTCGAGTCATGACAAGTAAAATGTAGTTTTCCAGTTGCAGACCAGCAAAAAATAACACAGAACACTGTCAAGTGCTAATCAAATTCTCATTTGAAATTAGTGAGGGAAAAACATTGCCATGTGTTGGAATCGAACCCCCACTATTAGAAGGCGCTCAGGCGCTTAGTCCACCCCACGTTTCCACCTAATTTTGAGGGGGGAAGATATTGACACCATTTGTTGACATAATAATGAATAAGTTGAGAGAATTTTGAGACAAATGTTGACCATCTTGAGAAATATTGAGAATAATGAGACAAAGTTGAGACTATCTTGACAAATGTTGACAAATATTGACAAGTTGATACAAATGTTGAGCAATCTTGAGAATGTTGGGGGAAGATCAGGGGGAAGATTGCTGGGGGAAGATTGTGCGAAAATAAAGCATGCATGAATGTTTTTAATAATTGAATTGATTATTATTATGGGGCACACTGTGACTAATTATTATAGAAAAGCTGTTTTAAATAAAGAAAGGTTGTTCTACAAGCAGTAGGCATACTTTATCCTTCATTTTGTTGTTCTATTTGTTTCTGAAGAGACACCAGCTTTGCACACCAGATGGAGCTTAGTGACACAAGCTGACACTAGGGGGCCAAGTATCATAAATAATAAAATCAACACTTTGCAAGCTTTGTGCAGCATGTAAAATAGTTGCTTTAAACTAAAACTTGTAAAAATCAGGTCAAAGGAATAAAATCGGGATTTTCAGACAACAAGGTGAATGTACAGCCAGAGATGAAGTAAATACGTCATAGTCATTTAAAATTAAAAATACGAATTACATGCTCAAAATGGGCCAAATAGGTGCCGTGTGACGACCTTTGTTATTTTTACCCCATTAAGTGGGTCACTTAACAGGGGTGGATCCAGGAATTTTGAAGGAGGGGGGGGCAGTGGTGGATCGGGGGGGGGGGGGCCTAGGGGCCCGCCCCCCTCCAGACCACTTAGATGGAATAAAATTTTGAAGAAATTATGGAGCAATGCGGGCCCTTGAACTCCCGTGCAGGCTCACTTATGCCGAAATGACCTCCCCTAGACTACCCCGTCTGGATAAGCCACTGTGGGTGGGGGGAGGCGCAGGTAAAAAAATTGTCCGTGGAGAACTGCAAAAAAGGTACTGTTGAGCATTCTGAGTAGGCCTACACGGGAAGGGGGTTCACAAGTATATTCAATTAAAGAATAACTTTGCTTTTACATATTTCCATAATCATTAATAAATTACTACTGTAGAATGTGTAAAAAAACTGAGATATTTTATTTGTCTTTTAGGAGTCTGGGTAATCAGAAAATTTGAATTTGCAAATAAAAATTTTTAAATTTAAACATTTTTGTGTATGTCTTTTTAAAAAAGTTTCATATGATATTATATATACGTCTTCTATTGCATAACATTATGAAGCTTCTCTTGTGCAATATCATTTCCAGGAATTGAAGCAAAAAAAAATCTGCCAACAATTATTACCGAGATTTCGTCCGAAGAAGGGAAAGATATCTCATAGAATCCTAGAAATATTTACAAAATCGGAAAATAAGTAAAAACTATTGCAATTTTTGCTCGTATCTTCATACATTTTTTGAGTGAATTATAAATTTTGCTTAAAACCACAAAATGTTTTTGCAATAATTTCAAGAATATTTATGCTTTTTGGGTAATGAAGTAAGATTTTTTGGTATTTTCAGATATTTTTCCAGCAAATTTCAGACACTGTTTTAAAAGTATTATACAGGAGTCTATAGATAGTGAACTCTTAAATTTTGGAGAGCATTCACTGAATCGGGTTTTCATAAGTTTTTTTTTAGAAGATCCGCGGTTATATATTATATATGAAGCAAATTGGTTCTTTTGCAGGAAGACTTAATTCAGAATGCAGAGTTTACAATTAACAACTGCAATTTTGTTGATGTTCCGTGTGTTATTAATACTTTAAGAGTGTCTGACATGGTTACGTATCCCTTTATTTCATATTTTGACTCATTTTAAAGATGTAGGAAATACACCTGATTAACCCATAATGCAAAAACGATATACAAAGTAATATTCTACTAAGAAGAAAAGTACTGAGCTTAAGCAGTTTGCACTGCCCTAATTAAGACTCTTGCTTGCGCTAGAATGCCGTTATGCTGGCTCAACTTCATTTCTGAGAGGCCCTATTTAACCTCATAATTCCCAAATGGAGGTCCCATTGTGGAGTTCAAGGAGTAATAAAATATTATGAGGTTTTAAAATTTTTATAGGGACAATAGGGAATTGCTGGATATTGAAACTATAATCAGGGATTTTGTGGGATTGATCTGACTAATTGGGAATAATGGGATATGTGTGGACTTTTGGAAACTGTCAGGGAAATAATTGGGATATTCAGGACTTGTGGGAATTAGAAGTTCCGATTTAAGCCACCAGTGTGAAATGATAAGGGCCGACCAGATGATAGTTGGGGGGGGGGCTATGGATTTTAACTGCGGGACAAACTTTTTTTGTGCGGCATATCGACAAATAATTTTTTCACATGCTCACTCGCAACAAACTTTTTAATCTGAATTTTAACATTACTGTACCCTAGCTACAGTTGGAAACTTTTTTTTTCCTTGTGTTGAACAATTTTTTTTTCAGTGTTTTTTCACCAATTTTTTTTTTTTCACCAAATGTCCATAGCCCCCCCCCCAAGATCATCTGGTCGGCCCCTAACATACACTTTTTCAGATCTCTGTGCAATGATTGTTGTCTCTGACAAAAACAACACCCAATCGGTGCATCACAGTTTGTCTGTTTGTTTGTTTTAGTTAACAGAATAGATTTCTTGACAATTAAAGGATTGATCCACAACTTAAATATACAGAGCACTTAAATATCACCTTAAATGATATTTTGCAATCAGTTGTTCTGACTGCATTGCAAGAGGATTCTAATGCTGTGGCCAGGTTGCATTCACCAGAAATGTTAAGGTACTTTTTCTTGTTTATTTTAATGTAGCAGATTGGTGATATACTGAAAGACAGGCACATGATAGGCCACTAACAAAGCAAATGATTATTTTGACCAAAAAAAAATTAATTCAATGAGTGTTTCTATATATCAAAAAGTTATATCAAAATCAAAAGGTTATATAATTTAATTATGGTTTACTATTTTTGTTAGCCTTTTAAAAACCGTTTGTAACACTCTTACTGCATGCTGGGCCATTGATGTGAGCCAGACTCACAGTCTTCTCATCAATCATGATATAGCTATCACCAACACTAGAGGGTGCTACGGCACGGAGACCTTGGGCAATTTTCCTGTAGGAGTCCCCAAGATCGGACCGACTTACTTCAGTGGCTCGGGGTTCAAAAGGCATGCATTAGTGACAAAATGTTAAAAAACCAGCCACAAAGGTTGAAATACATGGAGTTGCAATATTGCGGGTAAAACTTGATTTTTATGGACAATAGGCCATTGTGAAAGAAAGTCTTGAAATATTCAGATCACGGACTTGGTATCCTCGATCGGACCACCAACTTGCCTTGATTGGTCCACGACAAAAATCATTTTTTATGCAATTCAAACCCTAGATATCATCCAGAATTACTCTAAAACAGCAGTCCCGGTGTCAAATTATTAATTTTTGACACCATAAAAGTAGCGATTATGCTGGTTTTGGGTTTTTAAAAATTTCGAATTTGTAACATGAGGAAAATGCCTTATTAGGATAAATTTTGCATATGGTACAGTTTCATGCATATACAAAGTATATGTTATGCTGTCCAATGATTCAAAAAGTGTTAAGTACACATCAAAAGGCTCTGCTACATTGTATAGGTGTTATGTGTGGAACATTTTGTTGCTGTATGAAATAGTGGGCAAGTTTTGACTCCGATGCGAAAAAAAAAAGTGTTTTAAATATATTTTCTCAATATTACACAAAAAGTACAGACCCTCTATCTGTCAGACAATGAAAAGGCAAACCTAGACCATGTAAGCCATATATGTGTACCAAACTTAATTAATCCATGCACAATTGTACATGCAATTGTGACTGAGTCCTGGGGCAAAAAAAAAAATTTTTTTTTGGTTTTCAATATTTCAAAAAGTATATAATATTTTCCATCAGACCTTTCAAAAGGCACTACTAGACCATATAAGGCATATGTGTACCAAACTTTATCCATGTACATGCAATAGTGACCGAGTCTTAGCCTGAAAACAAACAAAAAGTGTTTTGATATGTTTTGTAATTTGTTCAAAACGTATAGAGTGTCTATCAATGAGACCATCAAAAGGCACAACTAGACCATATAGGCCACATCTGTTCCAAATTTCATCCATGCACAAGCAGTAGCGACTGAGCCTTGGCTCGGAAACGAACAAAAATAATTTATTATTTTTTTTTATTATTTCAAAAAGTATGGAATAATCTATCAATAAGACCATCAAAAGGCACAACTAGACCATACAGACTATATGTGTACCAAATTTCATCCATGTTCATTGAATAGGGGCCGAGTACTGGCCCGGAAACAAACGATCTATCCGCCCGCCGCCCGCCGGCCCGTTGGATGGACAGCATTTTGCCCAAGTGATAACAATACCTTCTGCGAACAAGTTCGCTGAAGATAAAAAGATTTAGGCTATTTAAAGTGATTTATCTTTAGAGTGAGCAGTTAAGTGAAGGCATGGAAGAGTAAAGGTAGGAATTGAAGGGTGTGGAAGGATGGGCATCTTCCTGCTAGCACTCTACTCCAGTTAACAAGTCTCTCCCTTGCAGTTTTTCAAAAGGAGTTTCTAGTATGATCTATTTTTGAAAATCAAAATGAAAGTCATATCAATTGACCTACCTGCACCATGTTTGTTTGCTCCGGTGATAACTTTTTTTCCTGTAAAAAATATACACAATTTAAAATCATGCATCAGAAGCTCTCCCGATAATCTAAACGTAACTCTCAGTCAAGAAATACAATGTCATGTGTCTGGTTCAATTTTGGCCTCATATTGGAGTCGTGTAATTGGATGGATGGATGATACGGGCTTCATGTCCTGTAGTGATACTCTTGGTTGGCTAATTAGAATGAAGACATAATAATGACGCAAAGATTGATTGAAACAGCCGCCCATCATAGGCCAAGGTGACCAGGCAAGAGCTGGATGCGAACCCTGGACCCAGCGATTGGCGGCCTAGCAAGCTACCACAAGACAGACCCTCCACCGTCTTGCTCAATTTTAGTTTCACATTGGTCATGGGGAGAATACTTTTTACTTCCAGCAAATAAATTTTGCAATAAATAATTTCACTACAAAATGGTGTGGTGTTAGAGGAATATCTGTGCTTTTGTGGTATAACGCAGTAAATGATTAAAAAATAAAAAGATATCATCAAATAAAAAATGCTTTGAAGATAATGATGACTAGTGCCATTGGTAAGAAAGAAACATTGACAAGCATATTTTCCCGAGTGCTCAAAGAGGCGATGCAGCGCATTGATGAAGTATTTTAAACTCTCCAGAGGATATAATTTTTTTAATGTCACTTTCATGCCATTGTCAGTTAAAAGAAAAATCAGTTAAAGAAAAATCACCAGAGGGACAGTTTTGCGTCACTGCACATTAAAAGATCTGCAGAAGGCACCATGACAATTAAATAGACAATTTAAGCTTAGAGAGAGTAAAAAATATCAAAATGTATTTTTTCACTTGCAAGAAACTCACTTCCTAGATTATTTTTCTTCAAATCTGACATAATATAGGACACAAAAAAATCACCTGTTTGACCATTTATTATTTATGAGCAAAAATTGACCAGGAACTCCTTGATGATGTAACGTTCAACTGTCGTGAATGTATCTAAATTATTTGGAAACAAAATTGCTCTTTTTTTAACTGTTGGCAGTGTAGCAACTGATGCCAATGGTTTGCTGCAGCACAATCTGTTTTTTTTTTTTAATTCTCACCATTATCGCTAGCATGCAGTCAAAGTAGCACGAAAAGTTTTCAAAAGGCTCGCAAAAATAGTGTAAAACCATAGTTAAATCCTGTAACCGTTTAATACATACATGTAGACATTGTATCGTTTGCACTATGCAAAGCGACCTAGTTTTAAAATAATTAAATCTTAAATTAAATTTTGGACTAAAACCAAATCAATAACAATACAACATAGCCAGCATGCTGTACATATTTATGTATAAAACGTCCTGGAGTGAAATTACAAGCATCAAATATTTATCAATCAAAAGAATTGGCAATTCTTATGAAAAATGCACTTAAATTGACTAAAACTGCCTGATCTCCCAGAAAACTTAACTGATTGATTCCTAATTTTCAAGTATATTACTTGTAGCCTACTATAAGACAGCATAGCCCAGGATCCGAACGTTTTCTGTGAGTTGTACTGTACTTGCTATATGGTAAAGTTTTTTGTTCGCTCTACATATCGTATGAGACCTATAGCCAAATGTAAACAAAAAATCGTTAATTGGGTCACTTGGTGAGTACACAGTGAAGAGACACTTACTGCATCAAAACGATTTCCATTGCCAAGCCAAATAATCACTTCTTTTGTTAAATGTTATGTGCCTGTCTTTTCAATTTATCACCATTCTGCTAAACAAACAAGAAAAAATACCTTTTTGGTGAAAGCAACCGGGTCACAGTATTGAACTCCTGCAGCAACACAGTCAGACAGATTAATTGTGAAATATATTTTAAGTTGTGGATCAACACATTAACAGTCAAGAAATATATTCTGTTAACTGAAACAAACAAACTCTGACGCACTGAGTGGGTGTTGTTTTTGTCGCAGACAACAATTATTGCAAACAGATCTAAAAAAGATTACATGTATGCTATTTTTCACACTTGCAGTTTCAGTAAGAACTCTCTGTAATCTCCAATAGCACTTACTCTGCACAGAGAGTTCATATTTTATGTCATGCATAAGAGACAGCAGTGGTGAGCTGCCACTGGCAGTGCACTCTGCAAGAATTCGGATGGAGCAAGTGACGTTATGAGAAAGCAAGCGACGTTATGAGATTAGCAAACATTCTCAGCTGGTAGTGGAAACAGATACTTAAAGATTCTTTTTATAACATAGTGTGTTTGGTTTAAGGTTTAACATTAGTGTTTAAAGTGCACACTGATTTACTCAAAGCTGTCTGTATAACATTGTTTGTTTGATTATAAGCTATCTGCACTAAAAATGTCAAAACACAGTCTGATTTTACAGAGCAGATAAGAGGATTAACTCATGCATGGAACTGGGTCATGGAAATCCATCAGTCTCTCCAGCTAAAGCTGTCTGACACAGAGAGACTGTGTCAGTCTGACTAGCACTGGTATACATATATGCTCTTCTCAGTCAACCTCCCCACGCAAGCCCTGCTAAAATGGACAGGGCTTTCTGCTATTTCCAACCTCTTCTGTGATTGGCTGCTTATTTAGGTCAAAGCATTTTGCAGGCAGATTTAGTCCGATTATGGACACTTAGAGGATTACTTGCAACTAAGAAAAACAGTGTAAAACGAGCAAACTTTCAAACAGTTTCATTTCAGAACTGTGAAGATACATAATTCAATGGAATTTTCGGAACTGTGATAGCACCTTTCAATAATACACAATTTCTCCATTTGTAACTGTGTGAAACAGAAGCAACAATTTCAAGCAGTGATGTAGCAGTCCCTGATTGGCTGAGCCAAAACTGGGTCAGTTAATTAAGTATTCATGAATTAGCAAAGGTTATGGGCCATTTTGTCATGGTATGACTTGGGATGATGTTCTCAGTTAACAATGACTTATGAACTTCCAAAGTGATTACGAATTGGCGACGTTCATCTTGACGACGTGCCAACAAAATCAGCAGACGTTTTTCTACTGAATTTATGAATTATTTATGAATTATTTTGGGTCTTGCGACATCAAAGTGTGTTGCCTAAGCAGTTTAGACTTCATGATTGTCTTCTGCTATGAATTGTGACAATTGGAGGAACTGAAAATACAGAAATATCAAGTATCTTTGGAGGCCTTCTTCTGGCACTCATGTTTTTTCGGAGCCGCGCTATGTCCTAAAGGAGGGAAGAGCTTTACAGAAGAAGAAGAAGTGTATTTTGGCACTCTTTCTCAAGTTCACTCAAAATTGGAAAAACAAACTATGTTTGGTTAGTATCAAAAATGCTGAAAATTAAGGGTAAATGGGCCTTTACATATCATTTTCTATTATCCATCGTTTAGTTCGATTTTGTAAAGTGCATGAAAGGCTATATTGCATACATACTCAACTGTGTGTGACGTTATAAAAATTTATAAAAAAAATAATTTCAAAACAGTACCAATTATTAAGTACTCATCAGAAATGATCTTGTTCTTTTTTCTTTTTCTATACTAAAATTACCTTATCTTTGTTTAGTTGCCTGCTTATCAATCAATTTTTTTTTCAAAATTGCTGCAGAAAATTATTTAGTGTCTGATAAGTTGACTGGCATGATTATCAAATTATCAGTAATTTCAAGAAAGTAAAAAAATAAAAAAGTTATTAACATTTATTGCCTATATAAAAACAATTTAAAATCAGAAACATGCGTACAAATGTACTTTCATTGACATAGTTAAGATAAGCTGTAACTAAGTGTTTTGTAAAATATGTGTGCCGGGTTGCATCCCGGTTGCATAGGCTACATGTGAATTTTGACATGAAACAGAAACATGGACAAGTTCTCTCAAAATCTGGTGACTCAGGAACATTGGCGTGCCGGAGGAGGGGGAGCCTAAAATTTAGGAAACAGTAAGATTAAGGCAAAAAGGCAAAAAAATTTGGGCAGCTGATTAGATAAAAACTATTGAAAATTAATGATTTCAGGCGATTTCATTTGAAATGGTACTAAATTTAAATCTTCAAATTCTGGCAACTGTTCTTCAACCCCCCCCCCCAAATTGGGCGCTCGGTACACCTATGCACAGGAATGTTCTATATCATCTAATTAATATAATTCATATAACATAAAACATAATAATTTGGTAACATAAAAAATTATAATTTGTTATTCCATTTCCTACCATTATTTTCATAGTGTTTCAAACTTAAACAGCCCTTGATTGTAGCCTAGATGTTTGATATATCTTCTTATATCAAAAATGGAGATCACCTCTAGGCACATATTTTCATATCTTGAAAACATTGATTTATGTGGCTACTAAGAGGTAAAAAAAAAAGTTTTCCCAAAGGCCAGTTCAACAATGTGTTCCATGCTACGTACATGTACGCTGTACTGTACTGTAAATGTACTCTTAGAATAAGTACCAATTGAATAAGAGTGCAACTTGACTGAAAACATGGCCAACAGAAAATTGTAATTATTTATTGGTGAGTGGGGATGTACCACAATTAGGTTCAGTGCAAAAGCACCGTCCTTTCCTTACGATGTCCTTATTGTACATTGGTTGCTTGAAAATGAAGTAGAATCAATATTGAATCAGTCAAATTAATGTCAAGCCTCTTTTAAAGATTTCGTAAAATGACGCTCTTACTTCAAGTATTTATAAGCTGGGATTTGTAAGGTCACAAACAGTTGCATATGTGTGTAATATATAGGCCTCCATGCACTTTAAAATCTGAAACTTAGGAATAAGTCATTAAAAAATATGCTAGTGCACTGCACTACATAATAATTATATTTATTTACTATACACCACTAATTAAAGTGTGGATCACATACGCATTTTCCTTGAAAAAAAAAATTGATGACTTTGAAAAATTGCTTGGGCACATGATGGTCTGACCCAGTTGAGACGACCACAAATGACTACCATTTGGAGCATTTTTACTGTAAAAAAATTCATGTTCAGCATAAACATCAGGTACAGCAACATTATGGTAAAATATGGGAATCCTGGTGCCTTTACGTGTATGTTTACAAAGAGCAATTTTGAAAGTTAAGTAAACCTGTCCGACCCTTTAATTAAGTTGGATAATGTTTATGAAACCTCCCAAATATACAACAATATGCTACCTTTTTCTCAAAAAAGGTATTTCAAATTTTAGAAGAGGAGTGTAAGCTCTATTTTGTTGAAAATTGACTATTACTATTTTATTACTTTGTGCGTCGGGATCCACCATCTGGACTAAAATGTGCCTTTGCACCCCTGAGTGGCGTCCTCTGAGAACATAATTGCTTGACCGACATGGACATTTTCTCCAAAAAGTGTGATGAGTGACCACGTTGGCCCGATCTATTGTATGCAAATTTTTTAATTCCTCCTTTAGAACCATTTATGCAATAGATTTCCTGAGACATAGCCTAGAATGAGCTTTATCTTTATGACATGTTTACAAGTAATTACATTGACTCCGACTCAGATTCACTTTCTTGTGTCAACAACTTTTAAACAACCATGAGACTTCACATCTAGTAGGGAGACCAGCTCTGGTTGTCACAAGGGCAGGTTGTCACACTTTTTACTGTGGAAAACTATACAAAACTAACAATACTTCAATGTTATTTTGATTTAAGGAGACGTATCCCGTTTGTTGGTGACAGCCAAACGAAAGGATTATGCATCTGATTTTTGCTCTAATATCAGTTATGACAAGTCAAATGACCTTCTCTTGATGATGACTAATCAAAAGCCATGTTGAAAGTAGACTAGATGACACTTCATCGGCTATCATAAGTCATAAAGTGCATTATTCAAAGTGAACTGGTTCTCATTTCTTCCATATCAAAGTGACATACTGTAAAAACTCAAATCCGGTGAAAACAAAAGTTTGTGTGTGGAAGACTCCGCCCAGAATGCAACAAACCAAAGTGAGAATGTGATTGTCCAAGTGGGGTAGCCAGTTTTTAAAAATAGGTTCCTTGATGGTCCTTATTAAGAGGCATGAGTAGGCCTTTTCAGGATTGCTGTGACGAAGTTGTGAGCGAGATACCGCTGGTCAAATCCAGTTGTTTGCTCATCAGTTTCAAAGTTGTTTCTAAAAGTACATTTGGTACAGGTTAAGTGGCTCACATAAGAGAAAAATGTGTCAATTTTTGAATTTGCATTTCAGACGGAGCAAAGTAACCAATCTTGCCGACGCCTGTTTTCACATTGCCGTACAGCTGAGCTTTCGTCTGACTCATTAGGACAAGGTGTAATATGTGGGCCTATACTTGACCATACTTGACTTAGACCTATATAAAACAATATGCAGTTGTACAAAATATTGCAACAATTGTCAATAAAAAAGCACAATGAGGAATAAAAAATGCTGTTAAAGTTCAATGATACTTGAATAGTTTTTCGTTATCTGTAGTAATCAGTTAAAATGTGTGTCTTCATATCTTTGTCATCTCTCATCTTGATTAATTAGCCAGTTACACGAAGAAAAAAACAAGATGAAAGTATGTTGCTGTGACTATAAAACCAACGGAGTCGCAAGTCTGAGATGCAGAGTTGCAGAAGTCGTGAAACGTTCTTGGTGACTTTCCTTAATCGTGAAAACTCTTGGGGTTAGTTGGTGTCATTTTGTAAAAGAACAGTCACAAGATGAAATCAGCAGTGCTTCTTCTCGCTGTGGTCCTCGTTCAATCAGTCGTTTGCCGAGAATACGAAGATATATGGCATTGGGGGACATTTCCCGATGACTTCATGTGGGCCTGTGCAACATCAGATTATCAGGTCGAAGGAGCTTGGAATGTGGACGGTAAGAAATTCTCTGAATATTTTTTTCAATTTTAATTTACGGTCTGAAATGTTTTAATGCAGCTATTGTCTCATTGCTATGAATGGCAATAAGGAAAACCTTAATGAGCAAAATCTCAGCTGGATGTCGTTCAGCCAAGACATTAAATTTGCCGGCTCTTGTGTCAGTGCTGGGCTGAAGTTCAAGATACCTGACATGGGGTAGATGGGTAACATATGGAGAACTCCTGCCCAGAACTAGACTTAGAGGGCTGCACCTGCCATATCTATCTCTATCTGTAATCTATCTATAACTTCACGAAAAAATCTCAGCTTGATGTCGTTCAGCTGAGACATTAAATTTGCAGTCCCTTGTGTCAGCGCTGGGCTGAAGTTGAAGATACCTCACATGGGGTAAATTGGTAACATGTGGAGAACTCCTGCCAAGAACTAGACTCAGAGGGCTACACCTGCCATATCTATCTGTTATCTATCTATCACTGGGGGGGGGGTTGGTCTTGACTGCCAATTTCTGGGTCCAGGGTACAAAACCAGCTCTTGCCGGGTCACCTTGGCCTAGTTGGACGGCTGTTTCAATCATCCTTCACCTCATTGCCGTGTCCTCCCCCTGTCCTAATTAGCCTACCAAGTGCATAAATACAGGACGTAAATCCCCCATCATCCATCAACGTATCTATCACTTCCAGGCAAAGGTAACGGGACGTGGGACACATGGGTACGCGAGGAAGGCAACATCGCCGACGGCACGACAGGAGACGTCGCCTGCAACAGCTACTACCAATATCTTGACGATGTTACACTCATGAAGAACATGGGGGTGAGTGCCATAATAGATGTGCTTTATATTAATTATATATGCAGTGCAAATAAGAAATTGGGTTTATAATACATCATGAACTGAAATAATGTCTCGATCTTATACAATTTCCGATGCAATCGCTTCGAAACTACATCTAGCAGCAAAATTATTCAACCCCTTTGATGTTTTCCCATAGACTCCAATAGTAAACAGGTTTTGCAAAAATTAGTGTGGTGACATCAGAATGTATCAAATCATAAAAAGTATGATAGCATCACATACTAGATGACATATATCTACTAAATCTGCTGTAAGGTATTACTGAATACGAATGGCAGGATCCATTTCACATATGGGTCACAATTTTTGAAAAATTATTCAACTCCCCCCCCCCCGCTCCAATGCTATATTTCAATGGCAGGAAGGGGTTTGAAAAATTTCGCAAATATTTGACCCCTATCGGAAATGCAAACTGCCTATAAAATCTAGGTCTCCTTCACGTAAGTTTGACATTATGTTGTCTAATATGTGATGTTATCTTTTTTTTCATGATTTGATACATGCTCATGTCACTGCCTTCATATTTGCAAGACTTGTCACCTATTGAATTCAATGGGAAAATACAAAGGGGTTGAATAATTTTGCTGCCAACTGTATTGATTGGCAATAATGTTTGTCCCAAATTGTTTGGCCTTTTTGCCCAAATCTTAGTTTTTCCTAATCCTTTTATTGGGGAAGGGGACCTGGGGGTCCAGTGCGGGAGGACTGCCTCTCTCGTGCTCCTCCCTCGGTACGCCAATGAATGTCTTTCTGTTTTCAGGTGACCCATTATAGATTTGGATTGTCGTGGCCAAGGATTATGCCTAATGGAAGAGGTGAAGTCAATCCATTGGGGATCCGATATTACAAGAATTTGATCGCGGCTTTGAAGTTAGCGGGCATTCAACCCCTCGTCACTTTGTTTCATTGGAACACACCCCAAGCGTTGGAGGATGTCGGAGGTAAAATGAAATCTTCCTTTAGAGGCAAAGAAACACAAGGGATCAAAACTGTGCTTGTCCCCATGATATAAGAACCCTTGTGAGACCTTCATGACTGTAAGAAGGGGTCTTAAAAGTTATGACGATATGACATCTTTCTTTTCTTTATCAAATTACAGGTTGGCTAAATCCAGATATCATTGACGATTTTGCTGCTTACGCCAGGGTCTGCTTTGAAGAGTTTGGAGATGATGTGAGTTCCACTATACTTTGAAAGAAAGCAACAAATTATTTGCCCTTTCAAAATACATCTTAAATATTAAAATAAGATAGAGGTTGGTTGCATATGATATGGAAAATGTATTCTTACCTTAGAATTACTCAGAGATAAGTATTTTATTGACAAAAGAATTCAAGACGATACCTGTACTATATAATTGTAAATATGTCTTAGCATTTGAATTTTATTTGGTCAATTTATGACGAAGATTATGATATCAATTTTATAACCCTCCAGGTGAAGACTATGATATCAATTTAATAACCCTCCAGGTAAGGACTATGATATCATTTTAATAACCCTCCATGTGAGGACTATGATATCAATTTAATAACCCTCCAGGTGAAGACTATGATATCAATTTAATAACTCTCCAGGTGAAGTCTATGATATCATTTTAACAACCCTCCATGTGAGGACTATGATATCAAATTAATAACCCTCCAGGTGAAGATTATGATATCAAATTAATAACCCTCCAGGTGAAGACTATGATATCAACTTAATAACCCTCCAGGCGAAGACTATGATATCAATTTTATAACCCTCCAGGTGAAGACTATGATATCAAATTAATAACCCTCCAGGCGAAGACTATGATATCAATTTTATAACCCTCCAGGTGAAGACTATGATATCAATTTAATAACCCTCCAGGCGAAGACTATGATATCAATTTAATAACCCTCCAGGTGAAGACTATGATATCAATTTAACAACCCTCCATGTGAGGACTATGATATCAATTTAATAACCCTCCATATGAGGACTACGATATCAATTTAATAACCCTCCAGGTGAAGACTATGATATCAATTTAATAACCCTCCATGTGAGGACTATGATATCAATTTAATAACCCTCCAGGTGAAGACTATGATATCAATTTAATAACCCTCCAGGTAAGGACTATGATATCAATTTAATAACCCTCCAGGTGAAGACTATGATATCAATTTAATAACCCTCCAGGTGAAGACTATGATATCAATTTAATAACCCTCCAGGTGAAGACTATGATATCAATTTAATAACTCTCCAGGTGAAGTCTATGATATCATTTTAACAACCCTCCATGTGAGGACTATGATATCAAATTAATAACCCTCCAGGTGAAGATTATGATACCAATTTAATAACCCTCCAGGTGAAGACCATGATATCAATTTAATAACCCTCCAGGTGAAGACTATGATATCAATTTAATAACCCTCCAGGTGAAGACTATGATATCAATTTAATAACCCTCAAGGTGAAGACTATGATATCAATTTAATAACCCTCCAGGTGAAGGCTACGATATCAATTTAACAACCCTCCATATGAGGACTACGATATCAATTTAATAACCCTCCAGGCGAAGACTATGATATCAATTTAATAACCCTCCAGGTGAAGACTATGATATCAATTTAACAACCCTCCATGTGAGGACTATGATATCAATTTAATAACCCTCCATATGAGGACTACGATATCAATTTAATAACCCTCCAGGTGAAGACTATGATATCAATTTAATAACCCTCCAGGTGAAGGCTATGATATCAATTTAACAACCCTCCATGTGAGGACTATGATATCAATTTAATAACCCTCCATATGAGGACTACGATATCAATTTAATAACCCTCCATGTGAGGACTATGATATCAATTTAATAACCCTCCAGGTGAAGACTATGATATCAATTTAATAACCCTCCAGGTGAAGACTATGATATCAATTTAATAACCCTCCAGGTGAAGACTATGATATCAAATTAATAACCCTCCAGGTGAAGACTATGATATCAATTTAATAACCCTCCAGGTGAAGACTATGATATCAAATTAATAACCCTCCAGGTGAAGATTATGATATCAATTTAATAATCCTCCAGGTGAAGCATTGGATAACTTTCAATGAACCCTGGTGCACAACATATCTCGGTTACGGCGCAAAAGCTAAAGCTCCAGGCAGAAATTCACCCGCTGAAGAACCTTACATAACTGGACACAACTTGCTCCTGGCTCATGCTAAAGCATGGCATTTGTATGATGATGAATTTAGAGCTACTCAGCAAGGTAAAGTATGAGAGAAGTTTTGTATTTTCTGTAATTCTATTATAAAGTTGGGGGTTTTATTCATCCAATAACTATGTATCCATACAATTTGTGTCATTCACTGAGATCATCCTTTGTGTTAACAAATTAAGGATCAAACCGAACTATGGTAACCAATTACACATACAAGCTTACAATCCATCCACACAAGCAATTATTTTAGCTTGTACATGTTATTGATTAAAGCTGTTGAGTTTATTAGCTATCTTTAACTGTGAATTGCTAAACACAAGGAAGATCCTATAATACTATCCCTTTAAAAGCCCGCTATCTAACCAGTGGAGCTAAAGGGCTGGCCCCCAATGCCAATTGTGCTTATGAGCAACCTATTATACCCAAATCTATACTATATCCCCTAACTTTATTGAGATTCTGACAAACTCCAGTCAACGATCTCACCTCAATGCCACCTGCCAAAACGACCGGGATTCGAACTAGCAACCTCTGAGTAGTCTCAAGCTGATGCATCATATAATACTATCCCTTTAAAAGCCCGCAATCTAACCAGTGGAGCTAAAGGGCTGGCCCCCCAGCCAAGTGCTTAGGAGCAACCTATTATATCCAACCCTACTATAATCCACAACCAGCCTCAATATGACATCATTCTCTCTTACAAATAGGGGAAATTTGGTTATTGGATGGATAATAATGAAGTGTAGGGGAAACGGGGGCACACTTAATCGCAGTACACAGTGAATCGGTTGAATTTCAAAATGTTTTCATTTGTGTGATGTATTTTGTGAGCACTCAACAGAATCTGGTATAACATTTGGTACAGCATGCAACATTGAGAAATTATGAGATGAAATATGATTTTTAGCACGAAAACCTGGAATTTTTTAATTTTCAATTTGCTTAAAAGTGCAGATAAATATTGAATTACTTACAACAACCATAATATGTGTCAGAGTAACATCAAGTAGAAATAAGTAACAGGTGAAGCATGAACACATGGTATAAATTGGTGAAATATGGCGATTTAGGTGAGGAGTAGCCATGCGGGGAACACTGAATCGGGGCATAGTGAATCACTATGCTATCTGTAGTAATGGCCATAATGACTAATATTTTATTGCAGAAGTACTGAGCATAGCCTAAATTAACGATAACATACATTACAATTGATGGCATGTTCATAACATTTCTTTTATCATCCCCCATCCACAGGTGAGGTGGGCATTACCCTGAATATAGCTTGGTACGAACCAATGGACCCTGACAACATCACCCACGTGGAGGCCAGCGAACGAAAAACCCAATTTGATTTAGGATGGTTCGCCAATCCCATCTTTGGCGAAGGTGATTACCCTCAGCTTATGCGAGATATCGTTGCAGCCAAAAGTGCTGCTCAAGGATACCCCAAGTCGAGGTTGCCGGAATTTACCCCGGAACAGATAGAGTACATTAAGGGTTTGTATTACATTTTCAACCACCAATATATATACAGTGTATGCTATGATTTAACACTCTTATATATGTTTATATATACGATGGTATACTATGCCTATTGACACGTAGACAGCAGAATTTACTATATCCTGTATCATTCTATAAGATTTCATGCATATTATGCAGCATATATTAGACTGGCGGGATTTTTGAAAAATGGCTTTATTTAGAGAGGTACGAGCATTTTGGGGTAAAAGTCGGGAACCCCTCTTTTTAGCATATTTCAGGTATGCCGATTCCAAAAAAACCGGTTCCCAAGCGATATTCCGCGTCCTTCACCTCCTAATTTGTATAACAAAATGGCCACCAAATTAGCAATTTTTTGATCATTTTAAAGCAGTAACCTTCAATTTACTACTGTTTAGGAAAGCAAAAAAGGCAAACTTAGTGGCTCAATCCATGTTATGAAGACTAGGGAATAACAATAAACTAAACTAAACTAAACTAAACAAACCATTTTAGAATTAATTATACAAGTTTGATGGTCATTAATATGCTAATTAGTAGCCGCAATTATACAATAATGCCTTTTTTTCAATAACTTCCTTGCTAATCAACCAAAGTTAACAAATTAAGGTTCTATACCAATGTTTTGAGGGTCCATGAAGATGATGAAGCCATCTATTAAGTCATAACTCTCATCAAATATTAATTATGCAGGAATAATGGTCATTAGTATGGTAATTGGCGATGAAATATTACAAAAAATAACAATCTTCTCAGTGTCATCTCTGCTAATCCAGGAATCTTTACATTTTAAAGGATAAAGGTCTATACCAATGTTTTAAAGTCTATGTAGATAATGAACTTATTCATAAAGTCATAACTCTCTCATCAAATATTAATAATGGAAAAATGATTGTCATTAGTATGCTAATTAGCATAACATGTTTCAGAAGAACAGTTTTCGTTATTCATAACGATGCCGCTTATCCTGCAAACTTTACAAATAAAAATGTATATACCAATTTTTTAAGGGTCAATGAAGAAGTCAATGACAAAGTCATTACATTCATCTGATATTGGTTATGCAAGAACTGTAGTCAATAAAATTAGCAGTGTCATATAACTGAAAATAAAAAAGTGTTTTCTTATATCTTTTCTACGCATCAAGCAAATGAAGTTCTCTAACAATTTTAGTTTTTTCAAAATTAGTCTGCAATACTTCAAGGGTCAATGCAGATCATGAACTCAATTCCTAACATAACTAGTATAACTGATATTGCCGTACGGCAATATCGGATAATCCCCCGCGCCCCCCCCTTATCTCCCTGCCCTGCTTACTCCGTCCTTCCAGTTCATATCCGTCATGATGAATTCTTCATACCATGTATGAACGTAGCAATCTTGCTGGTGCATATGCCTATGAAATGTCGTGGCAGGCACAAGGTCAGCTGCTGGGAAAGGTGGCAGTGAGACAGTATATGACTTACATGCATATGTGAATAATTTTTTTAGCTTTATTTTACCAGCAAAGTATTGGAGATATGAGGATGGCCTTATACCACAAAATAGGGCAAAAAATTAGCAACATATACATTCAGTTTTAAGTGATCTGAAACAATAGTTCATGAGTTATAATTGAATATCTAAAATCATTTATTTGAAATTGGCTATTCAAAAGAGGTGTATTTCCTTGGAGGACAGTAAAGGCCATAATTTTACGCATCTTTTGGTATTAATTTCATGAAATTTGAATAACCAGAAGCGGAACAATGTACATTTCAATTTTGAAATTCAAAAAATTCTCCAGGAAAAACTATTTGATGTAGGTAATTGATCTTTGGGGACAATATGGAGGGCTGATATGGGTATCCCACATAAAATATTCATGGACGTGCATGAAGAATTTCATCGACTTTTTGAGCCGAAACGGTTTTTTAGGCGCAAAAAGTGACATGAAATTTTCAATGTCCGACGCGATTCTACGTCGGGCGTCTGACACTATTATGCTATACACCATTGGAAAGCTAAGAAACAGACCTTTCTTGTGATATATGATACTTTGCTGTAGCTTAAATAGGGCCCGAGATATGAGCACTTGAAAATTGGGTTTTTGGACGTCTGTAGCGCCGAGACCGTTTGTGCGAGGGGTCCGTAACTTTGTGAAGTTTGTACACTAGGGTCCATCTGTAAGTGTACCCATTTTCAGCTTTCTACGAGCATTCCTTCCCTGTTTTCCAGAAAAATTTTAGAAAATTTTCATGACATCCAATTTTGAAAAATTCATATCTCTGAAACTATTCATGAAATTTCCATGAGACGCCTTTCTGCACTGGAAACTTTGTCAAGGTATCTTACAAAAAATCAGCAAAGCCCAATTTTCTTTTGTTCTCCTGGAAACGCTGCCAGAAATTTATTTTTTATTTTCTCAATAACGCGTTAGTATCATGAAATTTGATCAAGAAATTTCGCAAGAAGTAGCACGCAACAGAGTCACATATTGTGTTTGAGGTTTCAGGGTGTTATTTCTAATAGTTTTGCAGTAATCTCAGTTTTCCTGAGCTGAATAATAATAAGAATAATAACTAGTATAACTGATATTGCCGTACGGCAATATCGGATAATCCCCCGCGCCCCCCTGTCTCCCCTTCCCTGCTTACTCTCCCCTTCCAATTCATGTCCTTCATGATGAATTCTTAAAAGCATGTATGAACGCTGCAATGCTGTTGGAGCATATGCCTATCAAATATCTTGACTGCCAGACATACCTGTGGTGGCCAAGCGTACCACCCTGCAAGCAGTGCATGTTGAGTAAACCCTAACCCTAACCCTAATGGCTTGCTGCAGGTAAACCATAAGAGTTGGGGAGATGTGCCTACATGGAAAAATCAGGCAATAAATTAGGAACATGTCATTGCATTTTCATCTGATTTGAAACATAAATGCAGGAGTTATAGTGGCTTATATAAAATCATCTATGTAAAATTGGCTATTACTATGAGCTGTATGGCCTTAGAGGACAGTAAAGGCGAGAATTTTAAGCATCTTTTGGTATTAATTTCATGAAATTTGAATAACCGGAAGCTGAGCAATTTATATTTGAAGTTTGAAAATTAAAAAAATTCTCTAGGAAAAACTATTTGATGTAGGTAATTTATGTTTGGGGACAATATGCAGGCCTGATATGGGTAGCCCATATAAAATAATGATGGACGTGCATGAAGAATTACATTGACTTTTTGAGCCGAAAAGGTTTTTTGGGCCTAAAAAGTGACATGAAATTTTCAATGTCCGACGCGATTCTACGCCGCGCGCCTGACACTATTATGCTATACACCATTGGAAAGCTGAGAAACAGACCTTTCTTGTGATATGTGAAACTAGTCTGTAGCTGCAATAGGGACTGAGCTATGACCACTTGAAGTTTGAGTTTTTGTGCGTCCGTAGCGCACAGACCGTTTGTCCGAGCGGTCCGTAACTTTGTGAAGTTGGTACACTAGGCTAGGTCTGTAAGCACGCCCATTTTCAGCTTTCTACGAGCATTCCTTCCCTGTTTTTCAGAAAAATTTTGGCCGGTTTTCGGGATGTCTATTTTTCAAAAAATCGTATCTTGAAATGTGTTCATGAAATCTCCACGAGACGCCTTTCTGCACTGGAGACTTTGTCAAGGTATCTTAGAAAAAATCAACAGGTCTCAGTTATGCTTAGGTTCTCAGAAACCTGCGCCGGAAATTTTTTTTTTTTTCCTCATAACTCATAAGCATCATGAAATTTTTTCATGAAATTTCGTATGAAGTAGCACGCAATGGAGTTGCATATTACCCTTGACTTGCAGAACAGTATCTGTAATACTTTTGAAGTAATCGCAGTTTTTCTGAGCTGAATAAGAATAATAAGAATAATAAGAATAACTAGTATAACTGATATTGCCGTACGGCAATATCGGATAATCCCCCGCGCCCCCCCGTCTCCCCTGCCCTGCTTACTCTCCCCTTCCAATTCATGTCCTTCATGATGAATTCTTAAAACCATGTATGAACTGCAATGTTGTTGGAGCATATGCCTATCAAATATCTTGACTGCCAGACACACCTGTGGAGGCCAAGCGTACCATCCTGCAGACAATGCATATTGAGTAAACCCTAACCCTAACCCTAATGGCCTGTTGCAGGCAAGCCATAAGAGTTGTGAGGTTGTGTCTACATGGAAAAATCAGGCAAAAAATTAGCGACATGTCATTTGAGTTTTAACTGATTTGAAACATTCACTTAGTAGCTATGATTGAATATATGAAATCATACATGTAAAATAGGTTATTAGAATCAGGTCCATGCCCTTGGAGAACAGATAAGGCAATAATTTTACGCATCTTTTAGTGTTAATTTCATAAAATTTGGATAGCTAGAAGCTGAGCAATCTAATGTCAAAATTTGAAATTAAAAAAATTCTTTAGGAAAAACCATTTGATGTAGGCAAATTTCCTTTGAGGACAGTATGTAGGCCTAACAAACGTATCTTGAAAAAAATATTCACGGACATCCAAGAAGAACTTCATAGATTTTTTTGCCAAAAATGTTTTGATAGGCGCAAAAAGTGACATGAAATTTTCAATGTCTGACGCGATTCTACGCCACGCGTCTGAGACTATTATGCTATACACCATTGGAAAGCTGAGAAACAGACCTTTCTTGTGATATGTAAAAGTAGTCTGTAGCTGCAATAGGGACTGAGATATGGCCACTTGAAGTTTGAGTTTTTGTGCGTCCGTAGCGCCCAG
The DNA here is from genome assembly GCA_026936325.1 of Platynereis dumerilii. Lineage (NCBI taxonomy): Eukaryota > Metazoa > Annelida > Polychaeta > Phyllodocida > Nereididae > Platynereis > Platynereis dumerilii. Next base: position 423,133 of record JAPTHN010000140.1, read on the forward strand.
ACCGTTTGTCCGAGCGGTCCGTAACTTTGTGAGATTATCCTACTAGGGTATGTCTGTTAGTATACCCATTTTCAGATTGATACGAGCATTCCTTCCCTGTTTTCCAGAAAATTTTCCGCAAATTTTCGGGATGTTCAATTTTCAAAAAATCGTATCTTGAAATGTATTCATGAAATCTCCACAGGACGCCTTTCTGCACTGCAGACTTTGTCAAGGTATCTTAGAAAAAATCAACAGGTCTCAGTTATGCTTAGGTTTTCAGAAACCTGCGCCGGAAATTTTTTTTGTATTTTGCTCATAACTCACAAGTGTCATGAAATTTGATCATGAAATTTCGTAAGAAGGAGCGCGCAATGGAGTTACATATTACCCTCCACTTGTAAACCAATACCTCTAATAGTTTTGAAGTAATCGCAGTTTTCCTGAGCTGAATAATAATAAGAATAATAAGAATAATAAGAATAATAAGAATAATAATAATAACTAGTATAACTGATATTGCCGTACGGCAATATCGGATAATCCCCCGCGCCCCCCCTGTCTCCCCTTGCCTGCTTACTCCCTCCTTCCGGTTCATGTCCTACATGATGAATTCTTAAAACCATGTATGAACGTAGTAATCTTGTTGATGGATATGCCTATGAAATGTCCTGGAAGCCAGACACACATGTGGTGGCCAAGTGTACCACCCTGCAGGCAATGCATGTTGAGTAAACCCTGACCATAATGGCCTGTTGCAGGCATAGCAGAGGAGTTGCGAGGTTGTGCCTACATGTAAAAATCGGGCAAAAAATGAGCAACATGTCATTTGAGTTGTAACTGATTTGACACATCAACTTAGTAGGTGTAATTGAGTATATCAAAGCATACGTGTAAAATAGGTTATAAGTATCAGGAGTATGGCCTTGTAGAGCAGAGAAGGTCGTAATTTTACTCAGCCGCTTGTGTTAATTTCATAAAATTCGTATCAGTCAAAGCTGAGCAATATAAAGTTAAAATGTGAAATTTAAAAAAATTCTCTAGGAAAAGGAATTTGATGTAGGCAAATTTCCTTTGAGGACAGTATGTAGGCCTAACCAGGGTATAAGGAAAAAATTATTCATGGAAATCCGAGAAGAACTTCATTGATTTTTTAGGCAAAAGCGTTTTGATAGGCGCAAAAAGTGACATGAAATTTTCAATGTCTCACGCGATTCTACGCCGCGCGTCTGAGACTAATATGCTATACACCATTGGAAAGCCGACAAACAGAGCTTTCTTGTGATATGTAAAACATTGCTGTAGGTCAAATAGGAACCGAGATATGGCCACTTGAAAATCGGGTTTTTGGACGTCCGTAGCGCCGAGACCGATTGCGCGAGCGGTTTGTAACTTGGTGAAGTTTGTACACTAGGGCACATCTGTAAGTGTACCCATTTTCAGCTTTCTACGAGCATTCTTTCCCTGTTTTCCAGAAAAATGTTAGAAAATTTTCATGACATTCAATTTGCAAAAATTCATATCTCGGAAGCTATTCATGAAATTTCCATGAGACGCCTTTCCGCACTGGAAACTTTGTCAAGGTATCTTACAAAAAATCAACAGGTCTCAGTTATGCTTAGGTTCTGAGAAACCTGCGCCGGAAATTTTTTTTTTATTTTGCTCATGACTCATAAGTGTCATGAAATTTGATCACGAAATTTCGTAAGAAGTAGCGCGCAATGGAGACGTTTGTTACTCTTGACTTGTAAACCAGTATCTCTAATAGTTTTGAAGAAATCGCAGTTTTCCTGAGCTGAATAATAAGAATAATAATAGTAAAACGAACAATATCAATATAATCCCCCGCAAGCGGCGGGGGATTATAACTAGTATAACTGATATTGCCGTACGGCAATATCGGATAATCCCCGCGCCCCCCTCTCTCCCTTCCCTGCTTACTCCCTTCAACCAGTTCATGCCCATATACTGAAATCAGACATCGCTTGGCATGGAGACCTGTGTTTGGTGCCCAGCGGTACCATCCTCAAAGCAATACATTTGCAGTGAATGGTAGGTGAAACCCTAACCCTAATGGGTTATTGTAGACAAACCATGCAAGTTATGGAGCTGTGCTTACATGCAAAAATAGAGCAAAAAATTAGGAACATGACAAATCAGTTTTAATTGATGTTGATGAATAATGAATGAGTTATAAGTGAATATATAAAATGTTATATGTAAAATTGGTTAAAGGTAAGAGGAAGATATCCCTGTAGCTTGCTAGAGGGCGTAATTTAACACATTTTTTGGTGTTAATTTTATGAGATTTGAACGATTACAACCAGAGCAATTTACGTTTCAATTTTGAAATTAAAAAATTCTCTAGGAAAAAGTATTTGATTTAGGCAAATTTCCTTATGGCACAACATGGAGGCCCAACCTGGGTAGCCCGCATAAATTATTGATGAACATCCATGAAGTTCTTCATACACTTTTTGAGGGAAAACGTTTTGATAGGGCGAAAAAATGACATAAAATTTTCAATGGCCGACGCGATTCTACGCCGTGCGTCTGACACTATAATGCTATACACCATTGGAAAGCTGAGAAACAGACCTTTCTTGTGATATGTCTCACTTTGTTGTAGCTTAAATAGGGACGGAGATATGGCCATTTGAAAATTGCATTTTTGGACGTCCGTAGCGCCGAGACTGTTTGTGCGAGGGGTCCGTAACTTTGTGAAGTTGGTACACTAGGGTAGGTCTGTAAGTGTACCCACTTTCAGCTTTCTACGAGCATTCCTTCCCTGTTTTTCAAAAAAAGTTCAGTCAATTTTCGGGATGACAAATTTTCAAAAAATCATATTTTGCTGTGTATTCATGAAATCTCCACAAGACGCCTTTCTGCACTGAAGACTTAGTCAAGGTATCTTAGAAAAAATCAACAGGTCCCAGTTTTGCTTAGGTTCTGAGAAACCTGCGCCGGAATTTTTTTTTATATTTTCCTCATAACTCATAAGCGTCATGAAATTTGATCTTGAAATTTCGTGAAAAGTAGCACGCAATGGAGTCGCATATTACCCTTGACTTGCAAGACAGTATCTGTAATACTTTTGAAGTAATCACAGTTTTTCTGAGCTGAATAATAATAAGAATAAGAATAATAAGAATAATAATAATAATAACTAGTATACTAAATTGCACAGCAATTTAAAGGAAGAACTTCCCTTCCCAAATCCCTTCCCTTCCCTTCAAATTCCTTCCCTTCCAATCCCATCTCTCCCTTTCTCTTCCAGTTCCTTGCATTCCTTCGCCTTCCAGAACTTAGCATGTTTTGATTCGGCAATGACTATCATTGCTGCTACTTTGAAATGCTTGGCATAGTCCATGGAAATACAACAACAGCCATACATATGTACTAAGTGATATATCGCTTGGCATGGAGCGAGACCTTTAGTGGCCAGAGGTACCATCCTGAAAGCAATACACTTTCATGAAAGCCCAACCCTAATGACTTGCTACAAGCACACCATCAAAACTAGGTACAGGTGCTCACATACATAAATAGGGCAAACAATCAGCGCCATGTCACATCAGTTTTAATTGAATAAATGGATGAGTTATTATTGAAAACACCAAAAAATTCATGTAAAATTGTCTTTTGCTCTGACAAGCATGGTTACATTAAATGAAATGAAGAACATGATTTTACACATCCTTTAACGTTTTTTTGGTGAAATTTGAGTCATTAGGAAACGAGTTATTGGCATTTGAATTTTGAAATTGAAAAAAATTCTCTAGGAAAAAGTATTTGATGGAGGTAAATTTCCTTTGGCCACATTATGGGGGTCGAGGCTGGGCACAACAGAAAAAATATTCATGAACATCCATCAAGATCTTCATAGGTTTTTGTAGCCTAACATGTTTTGCTCGACCCGAAAAGTGACATGAAATTTTCACTGTTAAGCGAAATTTTTTCTTGGATACCCAAGGGAATAATGCTATATATCCTTGGAAAGCTCACATTCTGAGCTTCCCAAAAATGGTTTTATTTTTCCTCTTGGTTAATTATTAAGGGAGTTACAGTCCTTCAAAGTTGGCACTTTTGAGGCCTTGTGGCACCAAAAGTATTACAGCTGGGGTCTCATACTTTTGTATAGACAGTCTACCCAAGTAGTACTACTCATTTCCTGAAGGACATGAAAATCTGATAAATGCATCATGGTTTTTCATGACATGACCCCTGGAAATTTCGTTGTGCCTTGACTTCGAACTTTTTTATCTCAAGACCTATTGAGCCATTTACCACTAGACTCCTTTCTGCACTGCATATATCTTTGTAGTATATGAGAAAAAAATTTCATGGCAAACCAACCAACAGTTTCTTCACAACCGGAAGCAGAAATTTTTCATATAAAATCGCTGTAATTCCCATGTCGTGCGTAATTCCCATGCGTAATTCCCAACACAGAGGAAGTTCCCTGATGTGCTTATGCAATTATACTTTCATAGGGATACATTACACAGTTTGTCAGTTATGCATGATTTTAGAAAAGGAAAAAAGTGGTCGGAAAAATAATAAGAATAATAAGAATAATAAGGAATACGTACAATATCAATAAGAACTTCCCTACGGGAAGTTCTTAATAATAAAACGAACAATATCAATATAATCCCCCGCAAGCGGCGGGGGATTATAATAATAATAAAACGAACAATATCAATATAATCCCCCGCTCGCGGCGGGGGATTATAATAATAATAAAACGAACAATATCAATATAATCCCCCGCAAGCGGCGGGGGATTATAATAATATCAGTGATATCTACCTAAAGTTGTTTTGTTTGTTAAGTTTGCTGGAATAGCAGGGAAGATCAGGGCTGTAGCTGGAATTCTGTTTTGGGGCAGGCAAAGTTAGGCAGGAGCTCCCATAATTCAACAGTGTCTCATGCATGATGGCACAAAATGCCTTCTAAGCAATCTGAAGCACTAATTCAACCATAGAAGACAAGGAATCACTGTATTATCATTTTATGTAGTGTCCAAATGAGTAAAGTATGAAAACCGTACTCATATTAAATGGAAATCAACAGTTATCATGAAAGTTTATGAACAAAATAAAGAAGGGCAAAACAATTCAAATTGTTATAATTTGGTATTCTGTGTGGGATCAAATGCAGCAAACAAATTTGAAACTTAAGCTCTCTGGTTTTTTGCTGCCTCCTTGCCTAGGTACATTCTATATAATAATATTATGCCTTCTTCGTGGCTCTTCCCTCTCAATGGCTCTTGCCTCCTCTCAAAAGCTCTTGCCTCTTTCATCGCATTATCCATCCTTTCTGGTCACCCCTATCTCTATAATCTCCATTTCCGCCTCCTTCCTAGCTCTTCCCTTCTGTCTGATAGCTCATGTCTCCCACCTGACTTCCTCCTCCTAGCTCTTGTCTCCACAAAAGCCATTCTCTCCTCGTTCTGACCTCTGTCTACTCCCAATCACTGAATCAGCCTCATCCCAAGTTATTCCAACTGCTTTTGCTTCGTCAAATTGTGTTTCCTACCTCTCTGCTCATCTTTCTTTTTTCTCCGCCATCTGTGCATTCTCCTCTGCCTCCTGTCTAACTCCTGTCTCCCTACTCAATAGCTCATCTGTCCCCCTTCACTGTCTACTTCTTAGCTCCTTCTTGATATTGGTTTCCTTCTCCCTGCATTGCCTCCTACCCATCAGCTCTCCCCTCTTTTGTCTGCTTCCACTAGCTCTTGCCTCCTCCTCCAGAGTGGTTCTTCAATCACTCTCTGGCTACTACTACCTTATATAAATGCCTCCTCCATCCCTGCTTGCTCCCAGTTTCTCTTGGTACCCTCCTCCTCCCTTGGCGCTCAATTGTCTCCGTCAAGTGGTCCAATTAGAATATCTCCTGACCATCCCTACCTTTCTCTCTCACTATCAGTGTTCCATGCACACATCCCATTTTTTAATTAAAAGAATGAATACTCTGTCTGCTCTTCATGTAGGCTTTAAGGGGAAAGTAGCAGTTTAGTATAGTAGGAGTGTCAGTATTGACTCAGAATATTTTTGAGTATAATGGGCGTGGCAAGGTGACTTCATTTCTGAGTTGAGGGATCTTCCAATAATGCATATATCATCTTGATAACCTAGTCAGGAAGATATGATCAATGAGAACTTTGCTGAAATTCAAGAGTGGCATGTGCCATCATGCATTGAGTCCCTGAAAATTCTGAAGAAACACCTTTTTCTGCAAATATGGCATCACTTATAATCATACAAATACTATTTTTCCTGCATTATTAATATATTATGAGTTTTATGGCTTTATGAACGGGTTTTTTTACCCTTAAGGCAGTGGTATAGAAGTTTTATTTACACAATTTGTTGGTTAGTAGGGCAGATATTAAGAAAAACATATTTTTCTGTAATAAAGCATTGCTAATTAGTATATATATATATTATATATAAGAACAAATGACAATTATTCTTGCATAATTAGTATTTTATGAAAGTCATGACTTTATAAATAAATTCAATATCCTTTGACTCTTTAAGCTTTGGTACTGAACCTTTATTTGCAAAGTAGGCTGGATTAGCAGAGAGGATATGAAAAAACTTCTTTTTTTCTGTAATATTTCATCACTATTTAGCATACTAATGACTATTATTTTTCCATAATTAATATTTCATTAGTGTTATCACTTTTTAAATAAGTTCATTATCTTCATTGACTTTTAAAATATTAGTACAGAACTTTAATTTGTAAAGTTTGCTGGATTAGCAGAGAAGATACTGAGAAGATTGTTATTTTTGTAATATTTCATCGCCAATTACCATACTAATGAACATTATTCCTGCATAATTAATATTGGATGAGTGTTATGACTTAATAGATGGTTTCATCATCTTCCTTGACCCTTAAAACATTGGTATAGAACCTTAATTTGCTAACTTTGGTTGATTAGTAAGGAAGTTATTGAAGAAAAGGCATTATTGTATAATTGCAGCTACTAATTAGCATATTAATGACCATCAAACTTGTATAATTAATTCTAAAATGGTGTGTGTTATTCCCTAGTCTTCATAACATGGATTGAGCCACTAAGTTTGCCTTTTTTGCTTTCCTAAACAGTAGTATATTGAAGGTTGCTGCTTTAAAACGATCGAAAAATTGCTATTTTGGCGGCCATTTTGTTATGCAAATTAGGAGGTGAAGGACTCGGAATATCGCTTGGGAACCGGTTTTTTTGGATTCAGCATACCTGAAATATGCTAAAATGATGGGTTACCGACTTTTACCCAAAAATGCTCGTACCATTCACATATTTCAAAAATCCCGCCAGTCTATATAGAGCACGAGTGAAGTCACTGATGGACATCGGCCTGTACTGGTACATAATTATCAATAGTATCAAGAGTGTGAAACTAGGAATGCAAACTAAAGGCCTTGGGGGGATTGACCACTATATTTAACAGTGATTTAACCAATTTTTCCACAATACCTGCAGTGTTTCATGATCTTGCAGTCATCCCTCACCATCTAGCAAACTGGTTGGAGCGGATACATCAGCAGTTCCATAAAATTCATGAATTTTTTACAGGTAGTTGGGTCAAGGCCTTACACGGGTCATTTGACCATCAAGTTTTAAAATTACAAGAGAGGACAGCACCTGTCATTGCCTAACAAGAGAATCACACGACTCATGCAAGTGAAAGTACCAATGAACTGGAGAGTACTGGGCACTGCTGCCCTCTGTGGTAATTTTAAAACTTGTGGTCAAATGACCTGTGTAAGGCCTTGACCCACTTGAAACCCAGCGATCCGGATCGAGGCCCATTGCTATAGATAATGCAACTACCTGTAAAAATTAATGGATTTTATGGAACTACTGATGTGTCAGCTCCAACCAGTGTGCCAGATGGTAAGGGATAACTGCAAGGATCATGAAACACTGCAGGGCAATTCCGTAAACTCAGATTTACATATTTGGCACTGTAGCAGCTTGTGTACACTTCAGCAAAGCCTTCAGTGATTAAGTCAGACACACCCACAAAGCTGACCAATGAACAGGTCTTCAAGCAAATTATGCAAATGAGGCCGATTCCACTGTTTCACATACTTCCGTAAATCGTACAGACTTGCAAGTAACTGGAATAGATAGATCTCTCTGAGAGCTTTAAAATGATAGGTGTTAGGTCTCTGAGGACCCAATAGTCTCCACGCAAATCGCCGGTAAACATTTGAAGTGGAGAGAAATACTGGGCGCTGATTGGCCATGACGCTCGTGACGCAAATCTATGTTAATATGAGGAGGCTGACAGATTCGTCTAGGGTAGATTCTCTGGGTGCTTGTGTAGCCCTACCATTATATCTCAGCTATTTCATTGTTATATAGGGATGAGGCCAGGTAATACGGGAATCAGCCAAGCCACCAACCAAAGCTCTAAGTGCAACAGGAGCTGAGCTACATCAAAATATGTGGCATTTCGGATGTATATCACACGATGTACGTCCAAAATATGTGGCATTTCGGATGTACATCACACGATGTAGCTCAGCTCCTTTGCACTAAGAGCTTTGGTTGGTGGCTTGTCTGATACTCCTATTACCTGGCCTCATGCCAGGATAACAATGAAATAGCTAAGGTATGGCGGTAGGGCTACACAAGCGGTTGAAGCTGTTTACGGAATTGCCCTGCAGGTAGTGTGCAAAACATGGTTTAAATATCATGTTCAGTCATCAGAAATTCTTTTGTTTACTGTTTTTAATGGAGTTGTTTCTTACTCGTATCAATAAGGTATGAGAGGCCCATATATATAAAGGCAAATCCAACCGTGATATAGAGATCTTAGTAATTTGGGAATTCATGAGCTAACCGATAGAAGACATGTTGATATGATATTTCAAATTTTTATAACAATACATTTCATACCAATACAGGCACCAGTGATTTCTTTGGCCTGAACTACTATTCGGCTTGGCTGGTTTACCCTGTGCAGTATCCTCTGTTCCCAGCTGATTACGGAACAGATCCAGATGTTGGCCAAGAGCCTGATCCCAACTGGCTGGGGTAGGTCAAATAATTAGTCGAATTTGTCGCTTTTTAATTTTTCATGTATGTAATTGAAGTAGTATGATGAAGCAATTCATCTAGGCGACCTCATGACAGGATAAACCCCAAGCTCCCTTTTGTTTTTCCCCTGCTTTCCCCCCACTTACCCAAACTTGCCATCCACTGGTCCCCACTTGCCCCCGCTCACCCACCACTTACCCGCCACTTGCCCCCACTTGCCTCCCGCTAGCCCCTGCTTATCCCCACTGCCCCTACTTACCCCCACTTTCCCCCACTCACCCCCTCTCACGCCCAACTTCCCCCCAGTTTGCCTCCACATTCCCTGCATAACCTCCTCCGTACCCCCAATTGCCCCTCCCCTTCCCCCTAATTACCCCATTTTCTTAATGTTAGTGTTACCCCATGGTGGGGGGTGTATCCTGTCATGAGGCTTCCTAGGACAAGACTCATTGATTGCCTGATCAAATTGACACAAAAAGAGTAATTATAGAAAATGTTGACATGAATAAACTCTTTTTTACCTTCGTCTACAGTTCTGGATCTTCGTGGATCTATGTCACTCCGTGGGGCATCCGAAAAATGATTAACTGGATTTCCGAAAGATATGACCATCCTAGAATCCTGATAACAGAAAACGGTGTGACTGACAGAAATGGAAGCTTGGCTGATGAACACAGAATATTTTACTTGAAGCATTACATCAACAATGTTCTCCAAGGTATATGTGTATTTATGCAGTGTAAGGCCTCATGAGTCATGATAGGATACAAGTGGGGGGGGGGGCAAGTGGTGGAAGAAGGGGACAAGTAGGGGGGGGCAAGTGGGGGAAGCGGGGAGCAAGTGGGGGGGGGAGTTGGAGCAAGTGGTAAGTGGGGGGAAGAGAGGGGTAGGAGGGGGAGTTTGGGGGTAAAATGGGGGTAACTGATATGGCAGGAATAAGATAAGGGAGCGGGGGGTGTATCTGTTGTCCACATCTTGTACAATGTGTCATTCATGCATATGCAGTTGTTTTCACGATTTTTTTCTTCTTTGTTCAGCAATCGACCTTGACAATAACCGCGTCATAGGCTACACTGCGTGGTCCCTCATGGACAACATGGAGTGGGAGATGGGCTATGAGGAGAGGTTCGGTCTTCATTTCGTCAACATCAGCGACCCAACGAGGACGAGAATTCCAAAAGAGTCTTCGAGATTCTACTCGCAAGTCATCGCTGAAAACGGCTTCCCTGACCCTGACGGCAAATAATCGAACATTTACCATTTGTGTCATGTTGTTGCAATTCGAAACACCAGTGTGCAGATGTGTATAATATGCTTTGTGTGTTTCCCTGACCCTAACGGCAAATAATCGAACATTTACCATTTGTGTCATGTTGTTGCAATTCGAAACACCAGTGTGCAGATGTGTATAATATGCTTTGTGTGTTTCCCTGACCCTGACGGCAAATAATCGAACATTTACCATTTGTGTCATGTTGTTGCAATTCGAAACACCAGTGTGCAGATGTGTATAATATGCTTTGTGTGTTTCCCTGACCCTGACACCAAATAATCGAACATTTACCATTTGTGTCATGTTGTTGCAATTCGAAACACCAGTGTGCAGAAGTGTATAATATGCTTTGTGTGTTTCCCTGACCCTGACACCAAATAATCGAACATTTACCATTTGTGTCATGTTGTTGCAATTCGAAACACCAGTGTGCAGATGTGTATAATATGCTTTGTGTGTTTCCCTGACCCTGACGGCAAATAATCGAACATTTACCATTTGTGTCATGTTGTTGCAATTCGAAACACCAGTGTGCAGATGTGTATAATATGCTTTGTGTGTTTCCCTGACCCTGACACCAAATAATCGAACATTTACCATTTGTGTCATGTTGTTGCAATTCGAAACACCAGTGTGCAGATGTGTATAATATGCTTTGTGTGTGTACAGTTTTTAAGGCTTGATTTTTGCTTAATTTTCTAAATGAGGCATATAATAAAATAGATTTTTCAATTTTAATGTTCCTGTCTTGTGTTGTACTAGAATTTATATAATTTTCTTGATGTGAGATGATCAATTTTATCTCCTTAAGGAAATTAAAAACCTTCATAATTACAGTATATCATATTGTTTTGAAGTAGCCCGGGAAGTTTGGTTGTCTCACCCAAATATAATCCTGCGATGAAAAAGTAAAGGTTTCCCTTCAAAAATCCCAGTCCACTACAATCCTGTAATTCCTGTTATAGCACTCGTGGGTCTCAGTGGACTCATCCACCACCCTGAGTGGGGTTTATTATAATAGCTGCCACCAAAATAAATTTTGCGACCTTTCAAACTCAAATGAACTATTTTGGTCTTGCGAATTTCATAAAGTATGAAGAAAATGCACTATCTTTCTGAGTCACTTGTTTTTCACAGGATTTAAACAAAAATTATCCATCTCTTCTGTCACACGGAGATTAATATGCAGCTTACAGTCTGTCACATCAAGCATTAAGACAAATATATATATATAGCATTGTCTGTGCAATCCATAAAAATCAATGCAATGAGATTGGTGGATCTGCTGATGCAAACTTGAGTAGAACTAAGTCTGGGGTGGCGCTGAGGTGCACTTTTGTGACGTCATTGCCCATTGTGTGTCAGATTGGTGGAATCACAAATTGCGACATTTTGAGAGTTTGGACTGCCATTTTCTTAAATTGGCAAATATCGGACAAAAAATGACACCAAAAACATCACAACAGAGCGCTAAGCTATACATAGCTATTATAACAAAACAACCCAAGTCAGGGTCACTGAGTAACAATATCACGAGCTGTTGTGTGAATTAATATCACTCGAGCCCGATTTTTTTTCATAGGCCCTGATATTTTGACTGTAAACAGTGATATTCACAGCCAACCAGGTGATAAACATGTGTATTTCTCCTGTGGGGCTTGTGCTTGCTGAGATATCTGGCCAAACGTCAATCCACTGCTTGACATGACAAACTGTAGTGTGCACCCCAAACACCACTTTGAAGTACACTGTCATGTAAATGCTGCATAAATGCTGTATTATCGGTTTTCAGCAACCAAAAATTAAAATATGTTATTCAAAATTTTTTTTTACCATAAACATAGCAATGCCCTCTAAAGGATAAGGTAGTGTTTTGGATTAAACCAGTGCATTTTTTAACATGGTAGCTGGGAGACCAAATGGTCTCCCCAAGGGTGCTGGAACAGGGGGGGGGGGGCAGGGGGGGCAATTGCCCCTCCTGTCCTTGGCCAGGAGGGGCAGGGGGAGCAATGTTGCCTTTTTGATCTCAAGGAAAAAAAACATAAATAAGCCTTAATTTACAGTGAATTTAGGTAAACATTTTCAAGTATATGCGAATTAAATTTGCCCTTTCTCGACCGACCGCCCCTGCCGCCCTCGTTTCCTTCCGGCACCCCTGGGTCTCCCAGTGGACAGATTTGGTCTCCCAGTCATTGCCAAATTGGTATCACTGGGAGACCAATTTTCCCAGAAACTATTGCTATTTTTAAGCTATTTTAAAGTGATTTACTTTTAAATTGCTATTTCTAAGCTATTTTAAAGTGATTTACTTTTAAATTGCTATTTTTAAGCTATTTTTAAGTGATTTACTTTTAAATTGCTTTTTTAAGCTATTTTAACTTCAAAGTGATTTACTTTTAAATTGCTGTTTTTACGCTATTTTAAAGTGATTTACTTAAAGAGTGAGCATCTTTCTTAGGGCATAGCATTTAGGATTTTTCTTCGTTTTACTGTAAGTGCACAATTTGCCAATATTTGGTACAAATATAGCCTGCATGGTTTAGTTGCACCTTTTGATGGTCTAATGGATAGATATTCCGTACTTTTTGGAATAATTAAAGAAATATAAAAATCACTTTTGTTCGGTTCCGGGCCAAGACTCAGTCACTATTGCATGTACGTGGATGAAATTTGGTACAGATGTGGCCTATATGGTCTAGTTGTGCCTTTTTATGGTCTCATTGTTAGATATTCTATACTTTTTGAAAAAAAATAGAATATATATATATATATATATAGTAGTTATACCATGGGCATATGTGGTATACGGAGATATATACAGCCGAGGTGGTAAATATAACCCGAGGGCGTAGTTATATTTACCACCGAGGCTGTATATATCCCGTATACCACAAATATGCCTTTGGTATAACTGATTTATACCATTATTCGCTGTTTCAGAGGATTATTTTGTTATCATGTGTTTGGAGATAAAGACCGATTTACTAAAAATGTGTTTATTTTATTACCAGAGATACCAAAATGGTCATAAAATTTTTCTTTATTTAACAAAATTAACAACTTATTTTTTAAATCAATAGTCCAGTGTCAATAACTTAAATTATGTTCAAGCTACAAAAGCTCTTGTAAACTCCAGAGTGAGGCTCAATGGCATCTGTCATGACGTCATGATTCAAATGCTGGCTTCTGATTGGTTGATTCAGTGTTTGTGCATTGTGACATCACCACTTGTCACGTGACCACTAAATATACGTGATATATGGCGATATATATCATGGTAAATATTGAAGGATTTATCAGCGAGTATGGTATAAATATATATATATGTATTTGTTTTCGGGCTAAGACCCATATGGCCTTTATGGTCTAGTTGTGCATTTTGAAAGGTCTGATGGAAAATATCATATGCTTTTTGAAATATTGAGAAGAAAATTATAATAATTTATTTTTTGCTTCTGGCCAAACACTCGGTCACTATTGCATGTACAGTTTGTACACGGATAAAGTTTGGTACACATATGGCTTATATCATCTTGTTGTGCCTTTTCATGGTCCGACTGATAAATATACTTTTTCTAATACTGAGAAAAAATATTAAAAATTTTTTTTTTCATATCGGAGCCAAGACTTGCTCATGTTATTGCATGTACAGCGATGCAATTTTCTGCACATATCACCTATACAATGTAGAAATGCATTTTGATGTGTATTTTACAATTTTTGAACAGTCGGAAAAAATTGAGAAAAATATAACAGCCTTATGTTCTATGGTTTCCAACCAACAGCTCATAACCTACTGACTGAGAACAGTCTGCTATTCAAGCAGGCGAGGGAGCGAGGTTGCGGGAAGCAGACTGACGAAATTCAAGTCGAATTGGGTATCGAATTGGGTATCGAATTGGTTATCGAATTGGTTAATATATATAATATAATAATATGGATTTATATTGCGCTAATTTCAGTAAACTGCTCATCAGCGCTTTTTTAGATCAAATCACTCGTAGGAATTCTGAAACAAATGGGTTTTTAGATTCTTCTTGAAGCTTTCTAATGTTTGTGCAGTTCTCACTTTTTCAGGCAAAGTGTTCCAGAGTTTTGGTGCAGCATAGGAAAATGCCCGATCTTCAAACTTATTTTTGTTGCATGGAGCAGGTTCTGCTAACAGCAGCTTGTGGTTACTGTTCAGGTTATGTTTTTGTTGAGATTTGACTTGAACAAGTTCTTGGATGTATTGCGGTGCCTGATTGTTAAGGGCCTTCCATTTAGTTGTCATCAATTTGAACTGAATTCTTGCTGTGATTGGTAACCAGTGCAGTTGTTTCCTACTCTGGCTGACACTTTCGTGTTTTTTCAATCTCTCAATTAAACGAACTGCCGAGTTTTGAGCAACTTGAAGTTTATTTATCAATTGGGTAGCAGTGCCATACAACAGCCCATTTCCGTAGTCTAAATGAGGAGTGACAAGTGCATTGACAGCAGTTTTAACTACTTCTTTGTCCAGGTTTTTTCGGAGTTTCGATAGGTTTCTCAAATTGAAATATGCATTACGACACATTTTGCTGATCTGCTTCTCCATGGTCATATTTTTGTCGAAGAGCACTCCTAAATTGCGGACATGGTCGGCAATTTTGATTTCAACATTGTCAACATTGATGGATGTCATTTGAAGTTTCTTCAGTTGGTTTGGTGCTCCAATCAGAAGAAGTTCAGTTTTATCTCCATTATTGCACAGCTTGTTGTCATGCAAGAAATTTCTGATTTCAGCAATACAATTTTCCATTTTCAGTTTTGCATGTTCTTCACCCAAAAAGGTTGGTTTAAACAACAGGATAAGTTGCTCATCATCAGCGTACTTCTGATCATGAACTTCATTTCTACGTGCTACTTCACTGACTGGGGCAACATAGGAGTTAAATAAGATTGGTCCAAGTTTGGAACCTAGAGACGAAGTTCGCTTGACGTTTTATCATTTATTATCGCAGACTGTGCTCTTTCAGAGATATAAGATTTGAACCATCTTAAGGCTGCACTTTGCACCCCATACCTGTTACGCAGTCTTTCTAACAAAATGCCATGATCAATTGTGTCGAATGCAGCAGACAAGTCCAGCAATACTAGCATTGTCACCTCCCCATTGCTCAGATTAAGCATAACATCATTATGGATTTTTGTTAAGAGAGTTTCTGTGCTATGAAATTGCTTGTATGCTGATTGTTTTTCATCCTCAAGATTGTTCTGAGTGAGGTGATCAACATACTGTTTGATTACAGCACTCTCAATGATTTTACTCAGAAAAGAAAGGTTAGAGACTGGCCGATAATTCTTTTTGATCAATTCAAGACCTTCTTTCTTCAAAAGTGGTTTGACAAGAGCATGCTTTAGTTCAAGGGGCATTTCTCCCAGCGTTAATGACATATTAACAATTTTCGTTATGATTGGCAGAAATTCATCAACACATTCAAGCAGTAGCCAGGTTGGCATTGGATCTAGTTGGCAGTGTTTGACTGGCATTTCAGTGATAAGTTTCTTAACTTCTTGTTCTGATAGAGACTTAAACTGATGTAAATTGTGGCTGAGGTTGGTTTGAGAGGCATCAGTTGTGATCTTCATTCCTGAATCTAATTTAGATCTGATGATTTTTATCTTTTCATCAAAGAAGTTGTTGAAAGCATTCGCTAGTTCTGTTTCATTTGTGTGATGGGGAAGAGGCAGATCTTGTTTTCTGTTGAGATGAGAATTTAGAAGTTTGAACATCGCCTTAGAATTTCCATTTGTGGCTTGAATTTTACACCTGAGATCGTCTGATTTAAGCTTATTAAATTGGTTATCGAATTGGTTATTGAATTGGTTATCGAATTATCGTTTTTTCGTTATTGGTTATCGAATAGGTTATCGAATAGGTTATCGAATAGGTTATCGAATAGGTTATCGAATAGGTTATCGAATAGGTTATCGAATAGGTTATCGAATAGGTTATCGAATTGGTTATCGAATTGGTTATCGAATAGGTTATCGAATAGGTTATCGAATAGGTTATCGAATAGGTAATCGAATAGGTTATCGAATAGGTTATCGAATTGGTTATCGAATTGGTTATCGAATTGGTTATCGAATTGGTTATCGAATTGGTTATCGAATTGGTTATCGAATTGGTTATCGAATTGGTTATCGAATTGGTTATCGAATTGGTTATCGAATTGGTTATCGAATTGGTTATCGAATTGGTTATCGAATTGGTTATCGAATTGGTTATCGAATTGGTTATCGAATTGGATATCGGGCAAAAGGACTGTTGCCCCAAAAGTCTGTGCTGCTGTATATTAGGTCCGCACTCAGCACAAATCGGCAGAACTGGGCTGGCCTGCTTCAGAAATTCGTGTAAGCTTTTTTAAAGTGATTTACTTTTAAATTGCTATTTTTAAGCTATTTTAACTTTAAAGTGATTTACTTTTCAATTGCTATTTTTAAGCTATTTTAAATTGAAAGTGATTTACTTTTAAATTGCTATTTTTAAGCTATTTTAAAGTGATTTACTTTTAAATTGCTATTTTTAAGCTATTTTAACTTCAAAGTGATTTACTTTTAAATTGCTATTTTTAAGCTATTTTAAAGTGATTTACTTTAAGAGTGAGCATCTTTCTTAGGGCATGGGATTTAGGATTTTTCTTCGTTTTACTGATATTGGTTATCGAATTGGTTATCGAATTGGATATAGGGCAGTAGGAATGTTGCCTCTAAAGTCTGCGCTGCTGTATATCAGGTCCGCAATCAGCACAACTCGGCAGAACTGGGCTGGCCTGCTTCAGAAATTTGTGTAAGTGAGGATGTGACAGAGAACACCAGCAATGAAATGTTGTAGCCTGCTCGCTTTAGCTCGCAACTAAAGCAGGCTGCTGTAGCCTGCACAACCTATACTTTGTACATGCATGAAACGACCACTACACACTCTTAACAATTTCAGACAAAATTGGTTTTTTAGATTCAAAATGGTTTTTTGAAAAACCAAATTTCAATGCAAAACCAACATAGATTTTTAAAAAAATTTGGTTTTTCAAAAAACCATTTTGAATCTAAAAAACCAATTTTGTCCCAGTATTTTTTTAGAGTGCATGTATCGCATACCTATATGCAATATGGTAAACACACCAATTTTATGGTGTACTTGTAATTTTCTAAAGGTGTTATTTGCTGAAGGTTTGCTGCTGGGCAGCCTTTGTTTTTTTATATTTAAAAAAAAAGTAATAGCAATAACGTTCGTAAAATTTATTTTTTTATTTTATTTTTTTACTAAATTTTTTCCCCAACTTTTTTTCCCCCATAATGTTTTTTTCCAACTTTCTCCCTCCAAAATAGTTTTTCTCCCAAAATGTCTTTTTCCAAGTTATATATACGCCTTGCAATAGTGTATGTGCCCACATGGGTTTTAATACCAGTGTTAGATACTGCCTGGTCACATTGGAAATGTGTGGAAATATACTATTTTCATTAGTATAAAGCTACCTTAGAGAAACTGGTCATTTGTCAAATAGGCGTGCAGGCTGACCGGTATACCAGCGTACAGGCATACATTAAGCACACCTTTTGGAAGGGCAATGATACTTACCTGAATTTCATGAACCAGATTTCATATGATTTTAAAATTTAAATATTTTGTATATTTGGAAATATTGATTTATGATATATGATAAATTATCATTTCCCCGAATTTTCAGCCTCCTTGCCTTAAATTTTTAGATCAGGGTGTGCCAACCTAACCCTTACACCCCCCCCCCTCATTCTGGCACTCCTATGACTATGGTGTCACAAGTAAAAAAAAAGAAAAAAAAGAAAGGGATATAATTTAGATTTTTGTAATATAAAAGACATTGACGTAACATAAAACGGGGTGAAGTTGGCAATCCGGGGGAAAGTTGGCCGGCTATTTTAACCCACTTAATGGCAGAATTGCCAACTTTCCTCACTGACACATGTGGCAAATTGGCCGAAGATACCTGTATCACCGAGAAAAATAGGCTTTTCTTCCATTAAGTGCTCTCAAGTTAAAATGGCCGGCCAACTTTCCCCGGATTGCCAACTTTACCCGTTCTACGGCAACTCATAAGAAGAATATATGGGTAAGGCCACGAAGTTGGGGCATCTAAGCTGAAAAAAGCTGTCAAAAAGAATGTTTGGAATTTTGACAAGAAATTATGAAATCTATTTCAGATAATCATATGCCCATATGAAATCAATATTCTTAAGGCTGTAAACGTTTCACTTTTTTATGAATGACTATTTATTTGGAATATAAAAAAACGTAACATTTTTCATATTTTGCCATTTCCGACTTCCAAGGTGCTTTGGATCCTCAAAATTCAATATTTTAATGAATTATAACCTGCTTGGGTCACGTTACAAAGGTTGTTGGAGCTTACCGTACATATATATTTGATTTTTTAAAAATTCAATCTTTAAAAGACGTAACAGGACAATTAGGGTTCTGAGTTCTGTCCATGTAAAAGTAATGATGAAATATCTACTTTTTGGCTAGTAACTACACAATTAAGGCAGACACTTATTTTCTGTGCTATTTTTGTTGGCCACACTGCTATGACTTAGCCGCAATATAAACTTCAAAATCCAAGCCAGACATGTGGTAACAGGACAATTCTTTAGAATGCTTAAGCTACTCTGGAAGTTCAGAAACTTTCAAAATTTAGCTGTTAAACTATACTTAATACATTTAGCTATAATTGTAACCAAGGCTGAATTATATTTTTTGTTGCTCTCAGATGTGCTTGACAATTAAATCAAATTAATTGACCGCAACAGGACAAATATTCTGTTTGCATTACCTTCTATAGACGTTTTAAAGAAGTAACTGGATCAATAACACCTGTTACAACTAATTAGCACTCTACTTTTGATATATATATATACTTTCTGCAGTGCCACCACTGTTTAAGTTGAATTTCAGAGAATTTCGTAACAGGGACATGTCCTGTTACGCGAAAAAAACAACTCTTTCTTCTTCAAGAATAGGGAAAACAAACATGAATCACACTAAAGAGTGGATCAATGGCCTTCAGAGGATGCTGAATTGCAAAATTCACATTTTTAAATGTAATTAACACATCAAATTCTATTAAATGTAACACATCAAATTCTATTAAATGTAATTAACGCATCAAATTCTATTTCTTCCTACACCATAGAAGTGATTGGTGAATTTCAATTGCTTATTTGATGTAGTGGATACCTGTCAGTCTTGAGAGAAACCCTAAGACCTCAAAAGGTGTGAATAGCAATTAGCCACTGAGGGGTATACCAGGTACAATTGTAAGAATATTAAACTTTGCAAAGATCAATCACCAATTAGGCTGTAACATATTGCATCAAATGTAAACTTGATTGATTTCAGATATTCCAGTCTATGGCCTGTGGAACAAAGTCAAAAAATAATGTGCAAGCACTTTACAGTCCTCGTTAGACTTAAATGGGATCTCAAGTTCTTTTCTATGCCGTTGAACTGTGATGTCAGAGATGACTGTATTCTAGCATTGCAATATATGTAAATTAACTATAAGCTGTGATGTCATTTTAAACTGGGTCAGATTTCCCGGCTTCTAGCCAATGTGGATACTCCAAAACTGAGTGTCACAGTTTCAACACAGTGTCAGAGTAAGCATTTTATATGGGATAGCCCCTGCAACCACATCATCACAGCTTGCCAGCCAATGGGCTTACAGTACAAGTGAGCATCACAGTTTAAACATTGACATGTGGAAGGAAGCATTACATTTGTTATCCCAATGATCTATCATTGACAATCACCAGTCTAATCTGACTAAATGGCAGCTTCATGAGCATTCACAGTACACAACTGCTATAATCCCCACAGAGTTCTTTGATTAATCTGCAAACTTGCGACTTTACAACTTTAAACTTCAAGAGACCTTGCGGAAACAAAAGGCTTAGAAAATGTTCGTAAACACATGGATTATGTGACATATAATTGTTCTGGCAGCCCATTGGCTAACAAGCCGTGATGTGGAACTTGGATTGGTTTTCCCAGACCCAACTTTCACTCTGACACTGTGTTGAACTGTGACGCTCAGTTTTGGAGGATCCACATTGGCTAGAAGGCGGCAATCTGACCCAGTTTAAAATGACATCACAGCTTGTAGTTAATTTACATACATTGCAATGCTAGAATACAGTCATCTCTGACATCACAGTTCAACAGCATAGAAAAGAACTTGAGATTCCACATAAATATAACAAGGACTGTAACTTCAAGTTTAAGCAACGCATGAACGGTTTCTCATTGAAATGACATCATATACATGCCCTGGAGGATGTGTTATTGCACCATAAGGATTAAAATTACTCCGGAGGATCTTGTTCGCATCTATTGGGTGATGAAGCGTTTCTAAAGTGTAGGCTAAGCCTGGGCTTAATATGAATAATAAAAAACTAGCCCACTCTTATTAGGAAGCTTGAACTTGAGTGAGCACCAGTAAATATTGCCATGATAGGCCCATGAAATTGAAAGGAGAAAAAAAGAATCCCAATTGTAAAGTTGATGTATCCTGTTTTGAAAACTTAAGTCAGCTATTCATAAATTCATAAATATATGAACAACAGAAACTGTTGAGAAATTACAGTTTCAAACAACATGGACAAGAAACTTTTTTATGTTATTTCTTTTTATAGAAATTTAATGAAAAAAAAATTGAAGGCTTGAGGGAAAACAATCAATTTATCGATAATCAATCGGCCAGGGTACCGGATTAATCAATTATGGATTTTCCAACCGATTCCTAGCACTGACATTGGAAAAATAGATAGATAGATCCTGATATAGATCCACATACACTCCTGGGCAAAAAAAATGGACCTTTGTAGAATTTCATATTGTTTTGCTGCAAAACGGCAAGACTGATTTCTTGTCAGTCAATCAATAGATATTTTATCTTGGTATGGAAATGCTTTTCCTTTTGACTTTTGATGTTAATGTAATAGTACTGAAAATCAGTAACACAGAGGAGCCTTGGAAAGGGGTGATATGTGAATGGAAAAATTGGACATTTTGTCGTGCACAAAGTTGTCAAGAAGCGAAGCCAAAAGACTCTGCTGCTTGAAAATTCAAAATAAAACGCAATTCCACACTAAGATAATGTTGTTATTGATTGACGGCAGGAAATGAAGCCTTAATGTTGTGTATTTCCCATAAAAAGCAAAGCATATTGAAATGAAGTAAATTCTATGAAGGTCCATTTTTTTTGCCCAGGAGTGTAGACAGACAGCTACAGGCAGAATGGTAGTTATTTAGGTAGTTGGATAGCACATGTGTACATGGTGTGGGAGAGGTGATATATATTTTGGGGAGGGGGTAGTTCATCATTGGGTCTGTAAGGCTCGATTTTTCAGATCTTTGCTCAAATTCAATGCTAATTTACAAGCCTGCCGGATGTTTAGGGGGCAGCTGCCCCCTGCCCCCTCGTTTTATGCTTACAGTGTAGATAGGATAGATGTTCTAACAACAACTCCTTAAAAAGTGCTTGCATGTTAATTTTTTAGTCTGGATCGTTTGCTAAAGTTGGCCATAAAGCAAATATCATGAATTTACAGGTATGGAACCCATGTGGAGTGTATTTGGCAAGCAAGAAACTTGTTAGAAACATGAAGAACGACTAGAAACTAGAATGTAAAACCAGCTTCCGTCATTTTTATTGCGTAACAGGACAAATAAGTAACAGGACAAGTCTTCGTCACACAGGCAAACTCACTGCACCAGATACTGTGTGGATGCTGTCTGAGATACTGAGATTGTTAGAAATATTTGTGCCTTTTTTTGCCATGAACATGCACAAACATTCTCCATACAATAATTCATAAAGTTGGAGAAATATTGTTTTAATGACAAGGTAACAGGACAAGTAATAGGACAAGTAACAGGACAAGTAACAGGACAAGTAACAGGACAAGTAATGGGCAAGTAATGGGACAAGTAACAAGACAAATAGGAATAGAATAACTGTATGCACATAATAATGACAGTGCTGATGTGTGATTGCGGAATTTTGATTCAGCAGCGTCGAGCAACAGTTAAATACACAAAATTCAGATTGTGGTTCTCCATTCTAATTGCAAGTGGTGACAGGTGACACTTTGATATAAACTCAGTAAAAGGACATGTCCTGTTGCGTGACTATGTGACCAGTTATACCAAATATATAACATAGCATCCATGAGTTACTTGGTGATTAACCTACAATGTGATAAGAAAAGATTGGTAGATTCAGTTCAACAATTTTTAAGCCATAGAGCCACTGAAACTCTCTCATAATTGTAAAAAAATGATTGCTTGTTTGCAAGGACATAACAGGACATGTCCTTGTTACTACAATTCAAACAGGACATAAAACAACTGTCCTGTTACCATATTACCCCAAAAAGCGCGTAACATTTCGGTAACAAGACAAAAAAGGACAATTGCCCCTTTTTCTTCATGTCCTGGCCTCAATTTTCTATCCTCAAGTCTGCAAATTGGCAATATTTATGTCTTATCATTGCACTGCTGTTTTGTAATGTAAAAATAGAGATGAAGCCATTCAAAATATGAAAAGACAGGGGTAGAAAATTTGGCCGCGAAACATGGTTTGATGAGGACATGATGAAAAATCAAGCTATCGGAGATATTTTCTTCTATTTGTTGTCATAACTGAATTGCATCTTGTAAGCATCACCTTAGTGGTCAGATAGACACTGTTTGCAATTCAGTATTACAATGAATTTAAAAGTTAGAGCAGTCCAATGGCGCGTAACAGGTAAGAGCTGAAAATGTTACGATAAAAAATTGACTTATATCTTATCAAAATAATGGATTTCCAGGCGTTCACTATGTATGAAATAAAAGTACAGGACCTGTTCTATCATTCTAAATAATAAAAATGACATAACAGAGGGTTTCCTAAAGACAGTAAAGTCCTCTTTTGACCATGTCAATCCACGAACGCCTAAAAACGTCATTTTTGGCCTGTTTCCATGACAAAAAAGTTGTCCTGTGTCTTTAGTTTTTGTGGTATCAACCTCAAATTTTTACACAGTTTAGTCTAATATGCATGCTTTAGTCCTGCATTCATTCAGTTAGCTTTTATCAAAATCCATTTCAGCCAGCCAGCTCTGAATTTAGAGGACATTTTTAGCAGCTCAAATGACTCAACTTCGTGGCCTTACCCATATCAAAAACATAAATTTTGAAACATTATAAGCAAAATGGATTTATAAATACGATTTGCATGAAGTATTTAAAACAGAGTTATGCATATATATACATTCATGAACACTTCACAACATGTCATAAGTTTCAACTAAAAAACAGTGTTTTAATTCATGAAATGCCGGTTTTGATTTCAAGTTTCAAGTTTATTTGGACCAAGTGAAATATAATTATGACTAGCCAATTTTTTTTCATACAGGTCTATATATACATATGATTTATTTTCCAATGAACTAAAATGAAAAATAAAAAAACTCCAAGGTCTGTCATATATGGGTATACAAGGAAATATTATCATAATTATTATCGTTGGCTAATTCCAAATAGGGGCTGTCAGATGTGTGAGAATTCTCAATTGGATAGGTGTAACCATCTGATGGAGGATGTGACTGAGTTTCAATTCCAATAGGGGGCAGCGCATGCATCTCCGGAAGTGGGGGAGGTGCACGCTCGTCATTCCTGGAAAATAACACAAATGCTTGTGACGCTATTAAAGAAAATGTGCATGTGGTGTATATCCTCAGCGAGATTCCGCGAGACTGGAATGACGTCACTCTCTTCTCGTATGCAGCCGGGAAGACGCGTCTGGTGAAACGCGAATTTTAATCTTTCATAATCGAGTTTAAAACACGGCAACTGAGGCCCAGATGTTGTTATTTTGTTTGTTCAAATGTTGTTTGGGCGTCTGAGGCCCTTAATAATTATGGATGACGGCGTCTGAGGCCGATTTTGGTGTTTAAGTTTGGTGGCGTCTGAGGCCACGTTAGAAGTCTGCAGCCATTTTGGCTCTAGGGTGAGGGCAATTTCTTATGCCTTGATCTCGCCCTGGAACGAATGCTGATGGATATTTTAGCCAAAATTACACAAATTTGGTATCTGAGACCATGAGAGATCTATTTTGTCTGGTATTTGAGGCTAGATAAGCCATCAATTCTGTTGGTCCATAGGCAGGTTGTCTGGCTGTGGTTTGCAGTGGTAGATAGATAGATAGATAGATATTTATTTTTCTTGTTGCAAATGTACATACATTTTACATCGATAACAACAAAATATGATTATATACAAATTACAACTAACAACAAGAAGGGACGCAACAGAGTTGGGAAACTATTTAAAGTTGCACCCGGGGGTACAAGTTTACAATAAAATACAAAAAGTTAATATACAGCAATAGCTTGACAAAAATACAGACTTGTATTGTTCTAGAAAATATTAAAATAAAAATATCAAATAAAAGGAAGCGATAGAACACAAATTAAATATTTTGTGGAATTTCAGTAAAATGATACTTTGGATATCATGAAGTTTTTAGCAAAACACTTGACATTATTTTTGTTCTTTAAATGTTCATCTAGATGAAGCCAAATGTTTGGTGCTCGACCTAAGTAACTTTTATTGTATTGTTCTGTTGTATGATGTGGAGCTCTCAGAAGGTTTCTATTTCTGGTACGATATGGGTGGTCTATGACATCAAACAAATTAATAATTCTCGGTGGTAAGGTATCATTGATATATCTAAATGAAATTTTAATGAGGCTTAACTAGATAGCATCCTCTATAGTAAGTATTTTTGCTTTCTTAAACAATGGCAAAAGTTTAGTTCTTAATCCGACATTGAAAATTGCCCGGATAGCTCTATTCTGTTTCCGGATAATTTTTATATCTTTAATTTTCAACATTGGTCCCCAAACATTCAATGCATAGTTCAGGTGGCTTTGAATATTTGAGTGATATACCTGTAGTTTAATTTGAGGTGGTAGAATATTTTTTACCATACTGAGACTGTAGTTGCCAGCAACTATTTTTGTTATCACATTTTTAACATGCGGATTCCATTCTAAGAACTCATCTACTGTAATGCCTAAGAATTTTATGCTACTAACTCTCTCTATTTCTCTTCCTCCCAACTTTATTTTACCGTGATATGACAGTTCATTCCTTCTAGTTCGAAAAACTATGTATTTTGACTTATTTATGTTAAGTGTTAGCGAATTACTATCGAACCAGTCAGCTAGATTCTCCAAATCAGCATTCACCTTTCTGTATAAAAACTTCAAATTTTTTCCGGAGGCAAAAACAGTTGTGTCGTCTGCAAATGTAACACAGCCACAGAATTTCAAGCATTTGACAAGATCATTCGCTAGCACAATGTACATAAGTGCAGGCCCGTAGCCAGGGGGGTGCGACGGGTGCGAACGCACCCCCCCCCCCCCACGGCCGAAAAATGGTCCCAAAAAGTCCAGAATCAAGAGGATATACCTCACTTCATGTCAAGTAATTCAAATTGCAATTCTGTGAGTTTGATTTACCCAATTAGTCATGGACTTGAAAGCCTTTCAGATGCCCTTTCTCAATTGCAATTCACACCTATGGATAAATTCCCCCACTCCTAATTGCAATTTATCCCTTTTGGTCAATGCAGGGCAGTGTGTTTAGTTAAATTACAATTAACAAGCATGCCCATTTTTTTTTACTTTCATTAGATCTGCAGATGAATATCATGTACATGGGGCAGGCCACGGTCTCAGCTGTGAAGCCAGATTGAGATTAAAAAAGATTTGTTGTATTTTGCATAAAATGCAAAATAAGATTTGACCACTGGTCCAATTTAAGGCACATGGAATTTATATTGGACCACCTGTTTCCTGATATTGGACCAG
This sequence comes from Platynereis dumerilii, assembly GCA_026936325.1. Lineage (NCBI taxonomy): Eukaryota > Metazoa > Annelida > Polychaeta > Phyllodocida > Nereididae > Platynereis > Platynereis dumerilii. The sequence continues at coordinate 449,373 of JAPTHN010000140.1, forward strand.
TGATCCAATATCGGGACTAGGGGAGACCGGGGCGCGTTGGACCTCGGGGCACGTTGGACCATCCCCAATATTTTTTTTTAATGAAACATGCACAATTATCCAAATCCCCAATGAAGAGACCTTTAGTGGTATGCCTTTTAGTCAAAATATTTCATGAGCATTGAAGGAAAAGTGTGAATTCTATTTCAGGTTTCCTGATTTTGGCATAAAAAGTGACTTTTTCCAAGTCTCGATGGCTATAGGTTCACATTCAACCTTGTCAGCGAGGCATGCACATTTTCATAAGAGGTTGGACCAGTATGGCCGGGGCACGTTGGACCATTGTAAACTGGATTGACTGACAAAAAATAATCAGTAAAATTCCGGCTGTGTAATTTTTAACATTAATAGAGCACCTAAGTCATCCCTGAGCAATATGAGGGTAAAACCAATTCAGTTGGCTAATCTGCCAGCCCTTCTAGCTGAACCAAGACTTACTAAAATTATCTGGGTAAATATTCTGATATAATCATTCTGCAATGATACACAAGTGTGTGTTGTGATCTGTGAGAATAAAATGTGGTGTTTGCTTACTTTCTTCTACTTTCCTGGACTTTATTCCGTGGTCCAACGTGCCCCCACATGGCGGTCCAACGTGCCCCGGGCTTGGGGCATGTTGGACCATAAAAAACATTTCATATTTGGCGTAGTTTTTGATTGACTGCCAAAAAATAAAAAAGCACACCAATGTGCACTATACTGGAAGAGAGGGAGCAGGTAGAAAGGAGGGTGAACAAGAGGGAAGAGGCAGAGAATGAAAGCAGAGGGGGATTCAAGTCCAATGAAATGATATGCAGTTCCAGTGACTGTTTGCTCTTTAAAATTGTCACAATGTCACAAGTATTGAGGCTTCGTGCTGCTCCCATACGCCTGTCGGTTGGCTGGAATGGCCGATGGGGTTAAATCACGGACCAAAGGAAGTGTTTATTACACTCTGGAACTATTCGGCACTTATATTTGACTTAAACCCAGAGAGGGGAGGCAAGAGCCATTAAAGGAGGCAAGAGCTACATTTTACATGTTTTAGGAAGGAGACAAGAGCTGCAGAGGGTCAGAATGGGAGAAAGCAGAGAGGAATTAGGCAGAGAGGGAGAAAGCATAGAGAAAAGAGGCAGAAAGACCAAAGGAAAGGCAAGAGCAACCCAAGGAGCCAAGAACCACGCTGTAGGAAGGAGACAAGAGCTGGATAGGAGTCAGAATGGGTGATAGCAGAGAGGGAGGAGGAGATGGAGAAAGCAGAGAGGGAGAAAGTGGAAAGGGAGAATCAGAGAGAGAAGAGGGAGGACAAAATAGTAATCCGAAAAGCCAACAGCTACCCTGCAGAAAGGAGACAAGAGCTAGGGAGGAGTCAGAATGGGAGATTACAGAGAGTTATAGGAGGCAGGCAGGGATTAAACAAATAAGTAGGAGGAAGAGAGGACTGAGCAGATTCAGATTCAGATTCAGATTCAGATTCAGATTCAGATTCAGATATAATTTATTTCCAATATTTTGTCAACAAAGTAATACATTTGCGCTAATTATTAATAAATGGTGGAGACCCCAATGAAGGCCCAAAGGACCGCTATGTAGGGGCCACCAGATGTAAGTAAGGCACATGAGAGGAGAGGTGGGAGGCAGCACAGAGATTCATAGGAATTCGACAACACAGTAAAAAGACAAGCTAATCACTAGTTTACTATTCCCATGACATGTAAGTCACACAGATATCTATCAGTTGCTCTGTCAGTCACTCTGTTTGTCGCTTTGTCATTGATGTTCTGTCTTGGTGTGTCAGTGTCATTCAGTGTCACTGTCTGTCAATCTGTCCTAAAACCGAGTAATCTATGTAAAAAGTTATGAAAAAATTTAATATAAATAAAAAGCCGACATATAGGTGAAAAACTTATGTTCTGTTACAGATATAGCAGTTATCAACATGACATGTTATATCACAGCTGTCAATCATCGCTTTTTTCACATAATTTTTGAAACCTTCAAAACTGTGAGTGTATATCTTGCCCCTGAATTTTGATTCCATGTTATTGAAAGTCATGGGAATTTTATATCTTATGGCTTGTCTAGCAAATTCATGTTTAATTCTTGGAATACTAAAATCATTTAATCTTCTATTATAATGATCATGAACAGCATTTCTTTTAGAAAAGATACCAGAATGAATAAAATAATTTGGTAGCCTTTTGTTTTCTAATTTATGACAAAACTTTAAGCAATGCAGTGCACAGATGTCTTGGCATTTTAAGGTTTTCAAATATTTAAACATGATACTGGTGTGGGCATTATATTTACTCTTAGTGATAGCTCTCAATGCTTTCTTTTGTAATGTTACTAATCTTGATATGTTACGTTCCCAAACTGAGGACCCATAATTCAGATGAGGTAAAATCAGAGAATTATAAATTGTAAAAAGAACTTGTTCAGGAATGGAATGTTTAAGTTTGTTTAGAATACCCAGCAGAGAAGGAGGAGGCAGAGAGGGAGAAACCATAAAGGGAAGAGGCAGTGAGAGGATAGGATCATAGGAGAGGGAGAAGACAAGTGCAAACCAAGAAGCCAATAGCTACACTGTAGAAAGGAGACACAAACTGGGGGAGGAGTCAGAGAATGGGAGAAAGCAGAGAGGGAGGGGGCAGAGAGATAGAAGAATAGTGGAAAGAGGAAGGTCTATAAGGCAGAGGAGATGGAGGTTCTAAGAGCAACCCAAGGAGCAAAGAACTACGTTGTAGAAAAGATACTAGAGCTGGAGCATGGCAGAAAATGCTAATAAGCTACATGTATAGTTCAGAGAAGGGAAGAGGTGACATGCCACCTACTGCACCTAGAGGAGGTAGAAGCTAGGGAGGAGACACTTAATTAAGAGAGGGAAAACACAGAGTGGAATAAGGTATAAGCTGGCTGCAGAGATAGGGAGGAAGCACCCAACAGAAGGAGCTGTCAGCAGAAGGCAAGAGCTGGCGAGAAAGAGGTATAAAGACAGAACATTTTACGGTTGAATTAGTACTCCACATGGTTCAGAATTCTTCTCCAGCATCTGGGTGCCGTTGGCTTACTACTTTGTGGTGTCCCAAGACACAATGCCTCATTGTGCCTCCCTCCCAATAACTTATTAGTAATGGCCTTCACAATGTTAGGATATATTCTAATGATTCTGCACATTTCATTTCTGAATCCATGCATACCAGTGATACCACCAGTACGCCTACATTTTTGGGACTCGAAAATAATATTTGAAAGACACATCTCCAAGCCAATGAGGGATTCTTTGTGAATTAGTGCAAATACAGTTTGGCTCAAGGACAAAATTGATTGACCTTACCATGATCAGAAAGGCTCAGAATGCACCATTGTCATTAGTTTCTCAAAAATTTTCCTGGGGGGGCATGCCCCCAGACCCCCCTAGCTTGGCTTCGCACCTTCGGTGCTCGCGTACACAAGTCCACTTTTCCCTTAAAAGCACCCCCCCACAATAATTCCTGGCTACAGGCCTGACGTGGGCCCAATACAGAACCCTGTGGTGTACCATAAAGCATTAAGTAGTTATTTGAAGCCACATCTTTATATTTCACCCTAATATGCCGATTGACCAGGCAGTTATTAAACCATGAAAGCACTTCGCATCTTATGCCATAAAATTCTAATTTCTTAAATAATGTCTCATGTTTTATGCTTTCAAATGCCTTTGACATGTCTAAGAAGAGGCACACTGTATGACATCCTTTATTCATGTTTTCAAGAATAGTGCCAATGAAATCTAAGTTGGCATCATTATTACTTCTCCCTTTTCGAAATCCATCTTGGCCCTCTGATAATACTTTATGATTACCGACAAACTTTACTACCTTGTTATGAATAACTTTCTCTAAGACTTTCAATATTACTGGCAGTAAAGAGACTGGCCGATAGTTGACTATTTCTGTTTTATCTTTGCCTTTATAAAGTGGTTTGACAATGGCATCTTTCATATTATCAGGGAACACACCTTCTTGAATAGATTTGTTAAATAAGATTTTCAAAGCTTCAACTATTCCAGGACATATTGTTTTTAGAATTCTATTTGAGATCTCATCATACCCACTGCTATCTTTCGTTTTCAGGTTCTTTATTATAATTTCTATTTCTTTGACTGTGGCTGGAAAAAAGTAGCAGCTTTGCTCCACTGGGTTTACCATATTTTGCATTGGATCGATTACGTTATCCTTTTCTTCTATTCTGTCAGCTAATATTTTTCCTACTTCACTGTAGTGTTTAGCAAAAGTGTTACTTACTATATCTGCTCTATTTTCTTTCTAGCACATGCATAGTCATGGTGTTTTCCAATATTCACCCCAATGATCTGACAGGGGATGGTTGTCATGACCGTACAAGCTTGTCAGGGGCATTTTGATGCTCTTTGACGCTTGGACTGCTTCAAGTATTGTACTCCAGACAGTTGGCAATTTCTTATGCCTTTTTGCTGTACTGGACTCTTGTTGTTTCTATGAAGGTGGCAAAATTATGTAATACGGGGTGTTGTGAGTGCCTATTTATATTGCGACGGTGAAATTTTTAAGTTGAGGGGCAATATATTTGGTTTGGTTCTGCCAATCATGTTGAGAAGTGATGTGTTGTGGTACCTTTGATTTGCCTGAGAGAGGGTGACGGTCTTGCCATTTTAGCATATATCTAAAGCTCGATGGTTCGGATTCCATCCACTCTTACTCATGTTATTCGGCTCCGCGGCTCTGGATTTCAGTGCCTAAATATGCCGAAATTTCTCTTAAGGACTGTTTTGTGTCATATCTGTAATTCCACCTACATATGGTTGATGGTTTGGAATTGTGTATCTCACTTTTCAATTGGTTCTGTAATCTGTATGGTCTTGGAAATTTATCCAGTTTTTCCTTTTGTCTGGAATATTTATGTTATATTATAGGGAAACCCTACGAGTCAGTGATCTGTTTGGTCAGATCAGACGAGGTGGGCGCGTAGCGCCCTCCGAGTCTGATCTGACCAAACAGATCACTGACGAGTTGGGTTTCCCTTTTATCCCCCAGCCACACCTTTAACAATGTAAGCAAAGAGAGGCACAGGAATCAATTTCTATATATTATAGTATGATAAAATGTTGATTTTAACTTAATCTAAGATAAATTGGCCTATACTGAGGCCAATTTGCCACGCCAAAGTTTGTTTTTATGGGATTTGCTTTTCTGAACTTCATAGAGGTGTAGTACATTAGAAAGTCACTCTATGAATATGAAACCTTAGCATATTTTGTAAAATATATTTTTCTTGCAGAATGCAAGATATTGAGGTACTTCATTTATATGTGACAGAAAGAGAATTTTTTTAATGAACAAGAAACTATCATTTTTGCGTTTTTGTCGCTTTTTCACCCTCACAACTTTGAAAGGCATCATTCAAAATAAGTAAATAATAAAAAGATGAAACTTTCAGATGTTTTTGCTGTAGTAGTTTCCTGAAGGCTCAGCAAGTTTGATGTTTATACACCAAAAACTCTTAGCACAAAAAAATTAAAAGCACGACAACCTTTTTTGCTTTTAAGTTACATTTTTGAACTTAGAAAGTTCATTGCCATTTGTTTCTCACATCGCCGGGACAAAAAAGCTTTTCCACGTATAGTACTGTACTTTTCACACAATGTCTTACATTTATCTGGTAACACTCATGCCAATTTTTAAGGTTCTATGTTCAACTGGTGTGAAGCGATCAATTTTTAGCCACAACAGAAACAACAAATTTCAGGTCAATTTTCATGACTTTTTCCATACTTTTAACTACTTTTTCCGACTTTCCTTTACTAATACCTCTGTTACTTCTTATCAGTATGCCAGAAAACCACGGAGGAGATGCAACGCTCAGAAGTGTGTTTTCTGTGAAGGATGTCTTCCTGCTGCAATGCATTCTGGACAACTTGTCCTGTGACATCACAGATCAAACTGTCATAGGTTGCTACGGTGACAACAGTCGTGACGTCACCTGGTGTGAAGTCTGCACCAATCACAGAGCAGTAAAATTTAAACAGGAAGCAGCTAATGTACAAAATGAGAATTCTGTGAGGCACGTTGCACCTTCTCTTAGTATATTATCTTACCAGTACCAAGCACATGGGATCTTCGTGCAGAAAACCATACCATTTAACGACTATACCCTATATACGCTGTTAAAGGATTCCTGAAAGTTTGAAGGTGCTACTAGATGATCATGGCCTGAATAATTAACCTTAAATCAGAGTCATGTTGTTTGAACATTACGCACAGTTTTCACTGCTCAGCAGGCAGCAAGGTGCTGTGTTGTGCTGTGTTGCCATGGTAAGTTACTAACTCAGGCGTGTGATCTGAGCAGGCAGACCACACACCACAGATCACACTCTGTGGTGGCTGATAATGCACTTGATGGGGGATAAAGCTTGATTATTCCATGTCTCTGGATACCAGTGACTCACTTCGTACCAATCGACTGTCTCTTATACCTCTGATTTGTGGTGGCTATGTATTTATGAAATACATTCCATCTTTCAATATATCATCTGTGTGGAGGTTATGTTATTATGTTATATATATATATTATGTCTGGTAATTTTGGATATCACCCAGAGTACCTTTCGACAGTCATTATTGAGATGTTTATATTCGACTGTCATTCAGATGTTTATATTCGACTGTCATTATTGGGATGTTTATATTCGACTGTCATCATTGGGATGTTTGTATTTGAATTACATTGAATACATGTTGTAAATTTGTAATTTTGCCATTTGTTTCGCCATTTTGTGAGGTTTGGAGGAGATTGATTTTAGATTATTATTGTAAATGATGGATTGGCCTAAACTTAGAAAATATACGGAAGGCAGGGGCCAACTCCATATCTTAATGACAGTCGAAAGGTACTCTGGGTGAGGATATTGGTATATCCTCAGCGAGATTCCGCGAGACTGGAATGACGTCACTCTCTTCTCGTAGGCGTGACAAGGAGGTTAAGTCTTGGGTTAGCTGGTGCTTTGCCTGTGATGGTAACACAGATGCACTTGGTGTGTTGTGGTTTTTTATTTCCCCCCCGCCCCGTTGCCCTCCCTGGTCCTTTTGGCTGTCACATTTGCCTCTTGCCCTTCAGGCAGGGGCCAACTCCATATCTTAATGACAGTCGAAAGGTACTCTGGGAGCTTCTGGGTGAGGATATTGGTAGGGCGCAAGCAATTTTGGGGGGGGGGGGGGTGGCAAGAGACATTTGACCAAATTTCAAAATCAAGCAAAATATCCACGAGACAATGTTGAGTAATTATCCAGATCCAGATCAAGAGTGCTTCCCCTACCAACTTTGGTTGGATGAAGTGCCTTCATGCTGGCATCAGTATAATAATCCCCTTATACGGGGAAAGACCAACTGGATGGCTTGATTTTGCACAATTTGCCAGCCAGCGTAACATTGTTTAGATAACTGCTGAGAAACCAAAGAGAACAAACAGATTTCTCAGTACAGTGGTCCCTACGTACGTTATAAGAACGATTCTTCTGCGGTCATGAAGCGGTCTCTCGTGGGGTGCAAAGTGCACTTAAAATACTAATGAGGGCAGGAGCAAGGCAGTCACATGTTACAGTCTTATACACTAGGTTAGGCCACACATAATTAATCTTTAGCTTCTCGGATCCTCTCAAGGCACTTTTTCTAGGGTCGGTCGGTAGGACAAAAAAAAATTTTTTTATAATGTAAAAAAAAATTATTTTTTTTCAATTTTGTTTTTCCAACGGCAGGAAATCTATTGTGTCAGCAGGTCCGCGAAGCTAAGAATCAATTGTGTGTGGCCTTAGTTTCTAAACATGGCACAAGTTTTACCATTCCATTGCCAGATCATGTTTCTAGAAGTGTTAAGGTTCGTAATAATAGAGAGATGCTCCGGCAAGGAGTTCCATATACCAGATGCAGGGTACCAAAGATATTTGAGCCACACCTGACAGTTTTCAAATCGGTGCGTGGAACCTCAAGGATTTGGTTGTATCTGTCAGATGTGCGAGAATTCTCGATTGGACAGGTGTATCTAAATTGATTTCAGTGAACTGTGTCTAAAATTACCTATATTTCTTTAAATTGAAATTGGCACATTCATGGGACTGTAGTCAAGAAATGAATCGGTGAACATTTTTTGTTTATGACATTGGTTGAAAAATAACCTGGTACGTTGTATGCCAATTTGTAAAAGATTCTATCACGGACTCACACCTTGTTATCAGATAATGAGTAGAGTCAGTAGACTGGTCGGCAGAAACTTTTAGGCCTAGTTGTCATTCTCTTCTTTGACATTTATTAAAAATAGATGTTGATAACTTTTAAAAGATCAATTCACTAAAATAGGTAAAAATGTAGATACAATTTTAGGTAATTTCATCTCATTTGAGTAGTAACTCAATTCAACTAGTCCAGATGATTTTTCAATCGATGATCTGCAACTTCCAAAGCAAAACAATACCAAAGTTACTAAAGTTAGTCAAGTCAAGTCATGAAACACTTAAGTCATGGCAAATTACCAAGTCATGAAAGTTGTTCAAGTCAAGTCACCAAGCACCCAAGTCAAGTCATAATGCCTGAACTCAGTGACTCCGGGCTCCAGGCAGAGTCAAGTCAAAGAATCAAACAGTAATGAGAGCATAATAAAAACCTTAACCATTATTTAAGTTAATTTAGCTATTAATAAGAATTTTGTAATAAACTGCAGCCAAACTGGCTAAAGCTGCAAAACATCCTGTTGCAGCAACTGCTAAAACCAAGATACCCACTTACTCAGGGTCCTCCTAGTCTCAGCTTTGTTTATGGTGGCCTTTTTCCTTCACACGAGTCTTTCACATGAATTAAAATGTAAATCCAGTGCGTAATGAGCCTATGCTGTCTACTATATTGGAAGGTAGCTGGTTGAAGGTAAATATTATGGCATTTCCCAGCCAAGAAAGGCATTTGTTTCAGTGAGTTACTCTCATCAGCCAAATTCACAATTTAGAGTTACGCTCCTAAAGATTTGAGTTACGCTCCCAACAGCCTTGATTTCAAGTACCATTTCGTAGATTTACAGGCAGAAGCTGGCAAGTTATTGATGTCAGGACAAGTCAAACATGTACATTGAACATTGTGAGACACACAGGCATCTCCATCTGGTTCTACAGGCTGAGAAAACTGCCTGTACACTTCTGAATCGACATCAATCATGGTGGACGTTCTGGGAGCGTAACTGCAGTTACGCTCCCGATTGACTTCCGGTTGGGTACAGTGAAAGTACCAAGTTAGCAACATTTCAATATTTATTTGATGAAAATCCGACCAGAATTGGCGAAATTAGTCTAGCTGGGTCTTTTATCATCAGCCTTGCAATTTATCACAATCACTTCTGTTTTAAAGTTCAATTTTAACTGGACAGCGAAGCTATGTGCTCTCTGAGAGACAGCAACCTCACGAGAGACCACTTCAAGACCACAGAAAGGGCGGTTTTATAACGCAGGGACCGTTGTTTGTATAGTATAGGCACGAGTGGAGTCACCTTTTGTTTGTGATGAGCTTGTGATGAGTAGATATACAGAGTGTGAAACTAGCATTTCACCTACTTTCATGGGCTGGTTTATCCTCAAATTGACACATTTTAAAGAATTGACAAAGTCTTACCTGATGTTTTTCTTGCTCCACGCAACTGCCTTGTTGTATGGAGCAGGCGAAAGGTTGTTATCACCTCTGTAGTTTAATGAAAACCACCTATTTCCAAAGCTAACAGCTATATAGGGTCTTGAGCCTAACAAGGGTTGCCAATATCAGGGATAATCAAAACAACAGTCATACACAAAATTTAATTCTGAGATTTAGCAGCAGGGGGTCAATCACTTCTAGTCAAGATAACACCTGGTTAGAAATGTAATGACAATCCACAGCTGCATTGCAATGGATCAATTGCATTACTGTGACTAGATATGTGATAAAGAGAAATTGCTATTACAATGTCTTGCAAATTTGAATTATTACAAGCAATTAAGAAAATTGTGACCGAAGGAAAAGCACCATTTAGACATTTTAAAAAATCTCCTGTTCCAAACTTTTAGAGACCATGACATTTTTCTAAGACTCCGTTGACAGTAAGTAAAGATTGTAAAGTGGTCCAGGAGAAACATAAAAGCTGCCCATTCATTTACAAATGTCATGTTCATTAAGGTACAAGAAGTGCCAGGGGAAAACAGATCTAGACCTATCACTCTGAAAATTTTACTGCGAGGTGCTGCCTCTGGTGGAAATATGTGTGGTGTGTCACTCCATTTGTATGTCTAGCATATTGACTGCATGCCTTCCTGCAATATAATGACCACCCAAAATTCTATTTTACTACAATTCCAACACTCCAACCCAGGTAGGTTGTCATGTTGGTGAAATTTCTGTGACAGAAGAATGAATTATGTAATCTCAGTGAACGTTTATGATTTTACAAAATACACCAGATATACAATAATACATGCTTGCACATTATCAAGGGTTAATTATCTGATCATGCTGATGGGAAACTCTAAAAAAGTCAAAAGTATCTCTTCTTTGCTAACTCTGGAGCAAAAATGAAAAAAAAACACCTCTCTACTTCAGATGCATCCCAACAGCCCTGGACCCCTGGGTGCAGGGGTCATGAATCATCCCATTGGAAAATCATAAGATTCGAAGGACATGGTCTGGGAGAATTAAATTTTCAGCATTAATCCCTCAGTTTTAAAATAATTTGGTGATACATTCCAGAATTAGGCATTTTTTTCTCCTGACTGCACCTAATTTTATTCCCTGTGTCACTGGAATAAATGTCAAATATTCCTTTGAAACTGAAGAAGTGGTTTTTATTCTTATGCATTGAGAAAATGGCCACTTCTGATTGGCCCAGAGATAGTGATGTCATAACAAACATTTATGACATCATAGGTAGTGTTGGTGACATCACAAAAGTGACATCAAATTTCAAAGTGAGGCTGATTGCTGTCTCTCACATATTTAGGACATATCAATGATTTAAAAGTGATTTTTACCATATCCATCTCTATGGAATAGCTTTCAAATATAGTGCCGTCAGGAGGGCAATATGTGGGCTACCTAAATCCAAAATTTAATAAAATTTAGAGCACAATTGACAGATTCAGAGTAAATCTCCTGATCCCATGGCAAAAACTCAAGAATTTCAACTCACGCATGTGTCCCAGGGCTATATTATGGGTCAAAATTTGTTAGTGCTGAAATTCTTGTCTCCAGTGTCTTAGAGCAATTCACACGGACATAAATGTACGTACAAGGTTCACAGTGGTCATTTCTTTTAGAGCAACATATCAACCAAAAATTTGGCCAATGAAATGTCTGGCAGATAACTTTTATCCTTTCCAAAAATTGAATGAAAGTGCCCTACCCCCCTGAAAATGGCCTGTCTCCACTAGAATTTTCCTTGGCAAATCAGCTCAAATAATTTTCCTTGCTACCTTAATCCACCTCATTTGTACCTCAAATTGGACCTTGACCAACACCCTTTCAAATTCCAAAACCAATGACTTGCCTAATATTGTTACCCAACCACAGGGGGCTCTTGTGTCTTTGTCTCCAATTTCATGTCATTAACGTCACATCCAGTGATTTTTCTCATAAAAAATTTACCGACAAACATTTTTTTATACAACTTTAATTTTGATGACCTTTGGGAACCCTACAAGCTGACTGAATCATCTGCAAGTCCATAAACTGCACGGAATATAGATAATTAAACTATTTATAGCAACATGTCAGTTGTTCTACCTAGATTTTTTATCAACAAACGCCCTCCTTGTTAATTTCGGCGATGTATATCGGGACAAAAATCACTGCGGAACTTTGCTTTGGTGTACACAAGTCTTAATGTGAGCTATCATATAATGTATTCACTGGTTCAAGGAAATATTTGTTTAAAATTGTCATTAACATCACATGTCATTAACGAACACGGTTTTAGTAAAATATGTGTCGTACTAATGGCAGTTTTGGTGTTATCATTCTAAAATCCCAATGGAAGTGACTCTAGTCATTGGCAAACAAGATTTCACAAGCATTTTGGAAGTCCTGATTTATTTCCACTGTTGCAGAAGTGTACCACTTCAGGTAGTTTCCTGGGTGCAGCATACGTATAGAAACAATACAATTTCTTACATTTTCCAATAATTTTTGCACTTATGATATTTTACTAACTTATATGCAACTGCATGCACTAGTAAAAGGCTCAGGGGCAATTTAACCGGCCATTTATGTCATGAACATCATATTTTGTCATTAACGTCAATTTCGGGGTGTTTATTGCTTGACTTTCGGATTCAAAGGTGTTGCATAGGATCTTTTTTCGCAGGAATCATTTGGCATCTGTACAATTTAGTTACTTAACAGAGTTTGGTGTACTGAAATCAAGTACTCTTTTTTTGATATGATTGTTTTGGCTGTACCTTATGCTCCCTCTGCATTAGTCCAGGTGACACGAATGTGTGAATTCTGAGATATATGGGGGGTTTTAACAGCACGGTGTTAATGACGCCTAAAAGCATTACCCCGGTACATACCTCCACTTCACATAAAAACTGCTTCCTGACCCTTGGTCATCAAAGTACAATTAAAGGTGATTGTTTTACCTACCAAAATAAATCAAAAGGAGCTCCTTTAAACCTGATTTCAACTTTTTTCCTGAGTGAAATTTCACTGTTTTCAAATTTTGACCCTTATCCAATCCAACCTAAACCCACTTCCACACCAGAGCTGCATGAGTTTCTCATGTCATTTGGCTCATAGATAGCGCTGCAGTTGCTCAAACCAGGGGCCACTTCTGCCTGCACTAGGTCTATCTGCCACCTTCAGGACATTTCCCACACTACACACAGAAACACAGAATCTCGTTAGATCCTTGATCTTCCCATCGACAAGAATACGTCAAGAACACACAGCATATCTCCTGCAATTACTCAATTATAGCCATCTACTGCACCTTCACAAACATAATTAGCAATCATCAGGCAATTTATGCACTTATCACAAAACATGTGTCAACTTCATTTCCATCACAAAAATTCACTCGATTATTAGAACAAGAAATTCTTGTTCACAAAAGAGAGACAGGCTGCAGCTATAACATAAATGGTTCAACAAAAATAAGTCCTCCATTACAAAAACTTGAATATCTAAAAGTCCTCTTTTCCGATTTATATTAGATTTATCATATTTGTAGGCCTGCATATGGACATTATGCCTATGTAATTGTTGTTTGATAGCTTCATTTTTGTCTGAGCCAGCAGACCCTGAGTGCACACCTTTTTTCAAAAATTTGCTGGCAGTGTTCTGCTCTGTGTGGGCAGCAAACGGTGAGTCATTTCTTCTGTTCATGTGAGACACCAAATGAATCCAAAATCAAAATGTTGCAAATGCATACTCAAAGAGGATGAATGAATATGTTATGGGGTCATTCTATGTCAAATCAAAGGATGGTACCAGCTAGCCTGACCATCCCAGATTTAAACCTGCAACTCTACTCCTAATCAATAGAAAAGTCTCGATTGATTGATTGATTGTGTGAATGATTGATCGATTGGTTGAAAGCTTGTATGTTGTTGCTCATTACCAGTACCAGGTTTGACAAAAGACAACTTCACTTGGTTTATGAAAGAATCAATAATACAGAAAATGATAGAACATTCATAAAATGTTTTATGACTTATTCTGTGCTTGCTCATTCACAATGCACCAGAAGGCAATGTTGCAGCATTATATATGAGGAGTCTCAATTTGAAACTATAATACTTAGATTGGCATCATGATTATTTTGAAGAACAGGTTAAGTGTGAATCATGGCCAAAAGGCATCCCATGACTTAGTTCCATAAAAGGTGAATACAAATCTGTTGAAGAACGTCCAGGAGTGGTTGCACACTGACAGTTCGCATTTAGGGCAGGGTATTGGGAGCCCTAAATTACCAAGGAGAAGATACACTGAAACTCTTATTGACCAAGTTCAGTCAAAGCCCCAAAATTAGTCAAATAAACTTAATTAGTCAAGTTACTGATGTAGCTAGACTTTTTGACTAATTTTAAAAGTCATCATCATAGTTTTATTTTTTTACTAATTTAGTTGCTCTTTTAGAAGTGAGTTAGTCATTTCACTAATTTAATTAGTCTATTGAAAATTAAATTAATCATGTGACTAATTGTATCAGTCATGTGATTGATCTGTTTAGTTATAGACCTAGAATTTTAGATGTTTTGGTGAAGCCACATCCTATTTATAGATCTGATGTTCTCTTATATTGTCAAGTTTATCACCTCCTTCAGCAGTTGGCCTCGGCGCCTCCATGATCCAGTGGCAATGTCCTGTATCTCTAGATCTCTTCAGCAAGCTTGAAACTGGGTTGAAAATTGACGGTTCAAGCTTCGTTGAGTTTTTTTTCTTGATATATGCCCCTGCACACTAACCTACAAATCCCTGAAAATGTTAGGTTTGATTTGCAGCCATGGCAACCTGAATTAGGGAGAGTTATTTTACATCATCACCATGTGCTATAAGGGGGTGACCATTTAATTATCGGGGGGGGGGGGGGCTTGGTGTTTTCCTCAGCAGGAAATTATTTATTTCATGGTAACGGCAGCAGTAATTATTTATTTCAAGTGTGCGAAGTCCCCAAATATTCATTCCTAAATCAAACAACACCTTTTTAAGAAATACCCCCATCAGAAATTATTTATTTCAAGACTGCCCAGAAGGAATTTATTTATTTCAGTCTTCCACATAATAACTACTGAGGGGCAATTTCACATGAAAACCATTAGTTAACTACAAGTTTTGTCAGCGGGGCTAGGATCAGGAATTTCAGTATGTTGATCCATTCATGAGACGCAGAAATCTCTAGCCCCAACCAAATCTACACGCAAAACCAATAAATCAACGAAACAATTGAAATATCAATGGATTAAATTATTGGTTTCTTATCCATCTTTCTATCTTTTGTTGGGCCAAAGATATTGCAAAGCATGACTTCACGAAAGCGAATTATTTCCTAGGAACTTCTAGGCTTATATAGAGGGGGTAGTGTGTTCCAATTAATATAAAATTTTAGGTTCACGTCTCACCTAATGGCACAAATGTTGAGCTGGTTTACATGTCATATTAGGATTTTAAAAGTCCCCTAGCTCCCCCTACATAATCACTCCAACTTTGTTAAGGGGCATAGATTACCGTAAATTCTTTTTCCTTGGATACCAAAATTTTAGCTTCGATTTTTTAACCCTGGTTTTGGCTAAAAGTGGGAGGGATCAAAATTGATGTACCGAATCCCTCTCCTCCCCCCCCCCCCCCACTGACATTTGTCCCTGCCTCCAGAACAATTGGCACTGACGCCACTGCCAACAAATCAAATAAGTCCTTTTCAAATCCTGATATCAAAAATGTTGGCTGCTCCTGACTTCCTCATCAACTGTTATATTACAAACTTCCAAAGTCCTGGATGATCACTCTGCGCTCGTCACTCTTGGAAGCAGTGTGTAGTCTCTTTAGTAGCAGCAGCAAATAGTGGAAGCAGTGTATAGTCTCTTTGGCAGGAGCAGCAAATTCTGGAAGCATCCAGTCTCCTTGTAAGCAATATCCACTCTCAGATTTCAAGACATCAAGACTTCATCATGGCGGTGATCAAATTCTGCATCATTCTGCTGGCAGTGTTCTGCTCTGTGTGGGCAGCAAACGGTGAGTCATTTCTTCTGTTCATGTGAAACGTTAAATGTATCCAAATTCAAAATGTTGCAAATGCATACTCAAAGAGGATGAATGAACTCTCGTATGATGTTATGGGGTCATTCTATGTCAAATCAAAGGGTGGTACCAGCTAGCCTGACCATCCCAGATTTAAACCTGCAAATCTATTCCTAATCAATAGAAAGTCTCATAAGACTCAAGAATCAAGAAGTTTATTTGTCATGAAATGCATGGAATATATATATACAATATGATGTTTGATGGCTATACAGTATACATAGACATATAAGTAAGCCTAATCAATAGAAAGTTGCATGAGTTGGCCCAATCAATAGAAATCTCTCATAAGTGAGCCTGATAAATAGAAAGTCTCATAAGAAAGCCTAATCAAAAGAAAAGTCCTACAAGTTGGCCTAATCAATAGAAAAGTCTCAGAATGAAGCCTCTCTGAGAAAGAAGAATAATTTGACATAGGGTTCATACAAAACTTCAAAGTTCTGTCTTGAAAATAGCAAAAGTTGGTGTTTAATGGAACTTGAGAAAAATGAGAAGTCATCTGACTGATTGACTGATTGATTAATTGACTGATTGATTGACTGACTGATTGTCTAATTGATCTGATGGATTAATGGATTGATTAATTGATTGATTAATGGATTGATTAATGGATTGATTATTTGAAGGATTAATGGATTGATTGATGGATTGATTGATTAATGGATTGGCTGAATAGCTGATTGATTGATTAGCTGATTGATAGATTGATTGATTGACTGGTTGATTGACTGGTCGTATGACTGACTGATTGATTGATTCATTGTGTGAACGATTGATTGTTTGGTTGAAGGCTTGTATGTTGTTGCTCATTACCAGTACCAGGTTTAACAAAAAGACAATTACTTGGTTTATGAAAGAATCAATAATACAGAAAAATGAGAGAACATTCATAAATGTTTTATGACTTATTTTGTGCTTGCTCATTCACAATGCACCAGAAGGCAATGTTGCAGCATTGCATATAATATATATATGAGGAGCATCAAACTAAAACACTTAGATTGGCATCTTGATTATTTTGAAGTACAGATTAAGTGTGGACCATGGCCAAGAGGCATCCCATTACTTAGTTCCATAAAAAATGTTCACAAATTTGTTGCAGAATGTCTGGGAGTGGGATAACATCATTTTGTTGCTATAGGGGCTTGCTGTTGACAATTTTCACTTCGATGAATTATCTGTGTACCATTTGTGAATTAATCATTGCAAAATAGTCTCCATTTTTCTCAAATCACTGTCTATCCTGGTGATTTCATATACTGCAAGACAGCTAATCGTGGCATCAATTTATTTTACAGATTGAGAAATAAATTAATTCCATTTTAAATAGTGTGATTAACAACATTTACTGAGTGCCTGCATGTTATTCTTTCCAATTAAAGGTATACTTTATTTGACACAGAGGACCATCATATCTCCATAGCAAAATGTTATTAGATGCAATTATAATACTCCTGCAGCACTCAGTTTCAATCAATGAATTATTTGACTATAGTCCAAAAGGAGTCAAGAAATGTTTTTCAAGAGAGAGCTGTCCCTTTTTCAATTAATGGTCTATTTGATTTGACATGGAAGGACCTTCATACCATCTTATCAATAGTAAAATGATGTCTGGTGCAATTATAATACTCCTTCCGCACTTAGTTTCAATCTCATGATGTATCGAAATTTAATCCAGAAGGGGTCAATGAAATAAATTGAATCCTAGATGATCACTATATGACAATTATATGAAGCATGTATTATTTTCTATTTCCAGAGCACAACGGGCAGTACATCTATTATTGTGAATACTCGAAAGGTGCCATTTTCAGGGTTCCCTCCTCAGGGGGGCAACCTGAAGCTCTCAATGTCAGCCACAAAATTGCCATGGATCGTCCCTATGCAATCACTTACAATGCGGTGAGTGATTGCCTCTTCTGGACTGAAGATTTTTCTGGAAAGGAAGGGATTGGCAAATACTGCCTGGGGAACAGCTCTGCCAGCTTCCTGCCCTTACCAGGTAAACAATTATTTGAAATTTTATTCATAATCAAGATGGCATTTTTTGTAGTGGATGCCCTTGGACAGAGGCTAATCAGGATGTATCCTGAAATGGCAAGTCAGACATAATTTTTTGCCTGGCACAGCATCTTAATATCACCACAATTGATGAAGAACAATATTCGCACTGCACTCATAAACACACTTATTATTTTGTTACTGTGATGTTGAAATTTAAAATCAGCCATAGAGGAGAATTAGTCTTAATGTTGTTTAATATTTAATAGAAGACTATTGCTGCAGCCAATCTCTAAATCGTGCCCAATTTTAAAATCGGGCATGATTATTTCTCCTATTGGCAAATTATTTTACCTATTGGCAAATTATTTCCCCTTTAGGTAAAATCCTTCAACTTTGCCCACAGGAGAAGTTGGCTATTCTAACTATTGCCAACCTATTGGAACACTTTGCCTAAAGGAGCAATTAGCTATTCTAAATATTGGCACACTATTCTGATTATTAGCATCTCTAAATGCCCTTTTGGGCCACTTGCGGGGCAAAGCAGCGGGAATCCCGAAAATGCGGGATTTAGTTTTTTTACAATTTGCGTGACTTCTAGTAAAGATACAGATTTTTTCACCATTAAATGTGGCTTGAAATTAGCTATATTTTGACATCATATTTATCTCTGTAGCTTTCTAGTTAGTGTCCTAACCATTATTTTTTTTAATTATTTATTTGCCTTTATATCAACAAATTCCAATCTAAACACCTAATGGACAACTTCACATGGGTTAGAAGTGGGGGGTTGAGAGGAAACAGAAATAAGTCTGTCACTGACTGGTAAATTATCTTTTTTTAATTAAAGTAAGATATTCAAGTTTAATTCTACTATTTTTATTACTTCACCTGACAATTTTCTACCCTCCCTGGTCATGTAGAATTGTAGATGGCCTACAAGTAATGATCAAATTCTGGTTGTTTGCCTAAACCCTGAGCTCCCCACTCAGGGGTGTGCACCTAAGAAACTGACTTGATATCTTGATAAAGTTATATATTAATTGAAAAGTTTAACATGGTTGGCCCAGTCAATACCATATTTTGATTGATTTTTTTTTATAAAGCTACGAAGCTATAACCAAGCCAATTGAACCCACCTCACAAAGACAAATCTGACAGTCAAAAAATTACATTCCTATCATTTCTAGAAGTGCTTCAAATGAACAAAACCAGACAGGCACTCGCAAGGCCTAATTTAAAAAAATCACAATCCCGCAATCCCGTATCCCGCAACTGCATCCCGCATTTCATTCAATGGGCGATATTTCGGGAATAGGCAAAAAAATTGGCAATTTGTGAATGTGCTAAGTGGTCCAAAAAGACATGTAATGAGCCATAATTACAGAAATGGGCATGGTTATTGCTTTGCCAATATCTAAATCAAGTCTTTTTTGGCTTTTTGACTACTTGGAGATTGTCAATTTAGAAATTGGTTGACGCAACTATCCACAACAACTGACCAGATGTAGACTTCTATGGAAAAAAGGGCTTTCATTCTCCATATATAATACCAATGACAGAAAAGGAAATATGAAATCTTGAAAAAAAAATTAGCCAACTTAAAAAATGGCCAATTTTAAAATGCACGCAGAGGACTTATTTTTCAGTTTACATAGATTTTTAATTTGCATGCATTTTTGGATGCATATCCTCATTGAAAGTCATGTTCAATGTTGTGGATAACAAGACTATGCTAAAAATAAAAATTACTGTCATTAATACGTGTATGCCCCACTGTCATGGGGATCATGGGATAAAATTCTGACAGAGATCATAAAATATGATCAATTATTTTAAAAATTGAAGTTGTAACAAAATGCAATGAAAATATATTAGTGCAGCCCTTTTGAGCAATGTCCATATCATTGTGATATGGAGCTGATCATGAAATTTGGGCAAAAGTTGTCCAGACGGACTAGACTAGTTCAAACCAAGGTTTTATCATGTGTTGCCATGGTCAAATATATAATGGCTAATGAACTTTATCACAGTCAAAGACAACAATGTTTATCAATGTTTCACCCTCCAAAACATATAAAGAGTGTGACAGTTACATATAACTGTTCCATAAGAATTATGAGAGACAATAAAAAGAGAGAATTACTATATATATTGGCTGATGAACTTTGTTTAGAGATGATTTCATATTTGCAGACACTGGGATTCAATGTGAATTTATTTTTATAGGACATGTATTCTCCAGGGAAAAGTGACAAAAAAATGTATTGCATCACTTTTTCCTTATGGAATAAAATGTCCTAGAAAACATAGGCTGCGCGGCAGCAAACCTTCAGCGAATAACATATTTAGAAGATTACAAGTACACCATAAAAGTGGTAAGTTGACCATATATTGCATATATCATAGGTATGGAATAGTGGTCGAGTCATGGCCTCCTATTATCTATATTTGCCTGCTGCCCTTCCATCTGCCTGTGTGCTTGCCAGGGTTTGTAAAAACAGAGAAAGGCCTTACTAGACTAATTTATTCATATTATGGTATGGTTTTACATGTACATGTACAAAGTACAGGTCATAGGCTGTCGTTTGGACACCAAAAAATATAAAGTTTTTTCAATCATTCAAAAGTGTTAAATGCATCAAAAAGCACTGATACATTGTATAGGTGATGCGTGTAGGCAATTTCATTGCTGTATATGCAATAGTGGGCCAGTTTTGGGTACAATCAGAAAAAAAGTATTTTTGATATTTTTTCTCAATTTTACAAAAAGTATAGGATATGTGTCAGTGAGACCATGAAAATGCACAACTAGAACTTATAAGTCATACATGTATGTGTAGCAAACGTTATCCATGTACTATAATAGTGACCGAGTCCTGGGCCAGAAACAAAAAAAATTTTTTTTCAGTTTTTTTTTCAATATTTCAAAAAGCTTTAAATATTTTCTATCACACCTTTATAAGTCCACAATTAGACCATATGGGCCATATGTGCACCAAACTTTATCCATTTACATGCAATAGTGACCGAGTCTTAGCCCGAAAACCAAAAAATACATATTTTTACAAAAAGTATAGAATATCTATCAATGAGACCATCAAAAGGCACAACTAGACGATATAGGCCACATCTGTACCAAATTGCATCCTAGCACATGCAATAGTGACTGAGCTTTGGCCCGGAAACGAACAAAAATAATTTTTTTTTTTTTATTATTTCAAAAAATATAGAATATATATCAATCAGACCATCAAAAGGCACAACTAGACCATACATGCTATATGTGTACCAAATTTCATCCATATACCATCAATAGGGGCCAAGTACTGGCCCGGAAACGATCTATCCACTCGGCGGCCGACCGCCCGCCCGCCCGGCGGACGGACAAATTTTTACCCAAGTGATTACAATACCTTCTTCGAACTTTGTGAAAAAAAAAACACCATTAAAGGTCACCATTACACCATAAAAGTGATGTGAAGAAAATTGCATGAAGTGTTTGCAACTGTGGCCCGAGGTTGGTCTGAAATTATCTATATGCCTGCCTGCCTGCCTGCCTGCCTGGGTATGTTGAAGGATGGAAAGGCCTTACTAGACCAATTTACATAATATTATGGACCAGTTTCATACATAAACAAGGAATAGGTTTAGAGCTATGGGTGCGAATATTTAAATAAAAAGCATTAAAAAGAACTATCGAGCAGACCAACACTAAGCACTTGAATACTATATAGGTAATGCATATCATATTTCATCTATGGACATGCAATGATGGCCAAGTTTTGGCCTGGAAACAAAAACTAATTTTAAGGTTTTTTGGTCAATATTTCAAAATGTATAGAATATCGATGAATCACACCTACAAAAGGCACAAATTTATCATATAGGTGATATGTGTAACTAATTTCATCCATGTACATGCAATACTGGCCAGGGTTGGGCACAAGTACAACCAAATGTACTCGAGTACGAGTACAAGTACTTGCCACATCTGCGAGTACGAGTACGAGTACGAGTACAGCCTTTTGCAAATGTACTTGAGTACGAGTACGAGTACTTTCAAATGTACTCGAGTACGAGTACGAGTACATTCATGCATTCTTGAACCTTATTTGTGTAATATTTAAAGAAAAAACACGACATATTAAAAACAGATATTAATTCAGCTGAATAGGAGAATATTAATGGAGGCTGCCTTTAAGCAGGGTGCCAATTTAAAGGTCAATATCAAGGCTAGTTTTTCAAACATAAATTGATAAAGGAGTCAATGTTACACAATGTTCATTTGCATGGCAAAGTGCCCATCCAATAGGCCTACCGCATAAAATATTATAGGAATATAGGAATTTTTCACAGTAAAATAAAGGAGGATTTTACCAACTTTAATAAAACAATATAGGAATTATTCGGCAGCGAAATTATCAGTAAATCATGGAATCGCTGCAACATAAGCTGAAAACTACAAGTCTCGGACAAAAACGTGCCTTAAACTTCATATATCAAGGGTAAAAAAATGCTAAACTTCGCATCGTAGACAAAAACGTGTATATGTGCAAAATATGTCCAAACTTAGGAAATATAGAAATGTTTCCAAAAGATAGGAATTATAGTAAATATATAGGAGGATTGGGCACCCTGTTTAAGGTGCCCCTTCATTATTTAAGTTTTTGAAGAGCTTTGAAGCGGGTGAGTTAGTTGGTATGGGATCTTGTAGGAATTTGAATAACTGTTTAAGTCTGACCAAAGATGGATGGATGGATGGATAGATGATTCGGGCTTTATGTCCAGTAAATATGCACTTTATATGCATTTAGGACAGGAAGAGGACACTCCTGGACACTGCAATAAGGCGAAGGATGGTTGAAACAGCTGACTTGATCAGAGAAATAAAGCCTTAAATTAGATATGTTTATAGGCCAACTTGAACACTGCAAATCTTTTTGACTATAATGACAAACCAAACTTCAACAAAATTTGACTAATTAACTAAGTAAATTGATTAACTATTAACAAATCTGACTAATTGAGACCAATTGCTAAACGATCTAGTAAAAAAAAAAAGTCAGTGTTTTTTCCTCTGAGTTATTTCAGAAGGAAAAGTTTTAGATAGTTCAGGGCAATTGCTCACTATAATATAGAAACAAATGGATAGACAATTTTGTCATATTTGTTTGGACTATAAATTGTTTAGCGCTTCTCAAAAACATTCAACAGGAATATTTACATCGTTGTGATTTACTTCAGTCATGTAATTAGATACGAATATTTCTCTCTGATTGGTTGAGATGAATGCAGCTTTTATCAGTTCTAATTGTACTAAAATAATCATTTTAGGACCACAAAAACCAGAATGTCAAGGGCTATGTGTGAGTCTTACTTTAATTACAATATATTTCCTTAAAGCCGAAAATTCGATGAAATTCATATATATGCATCAAAGCTTGGAAAATCAAATCTATTGAAAATTAATTACATTAAAAATTCATTAAAAATAAAGAAATGGGTGTTTCGTTCAGAAAGCAACATTTTTCGTCAGACAAAAATGTATAACATGTTATTCACACAGTTTGGTGAATGATAATTGGGTAGAAAATAAAATAAAGTACTCATTATTGTTTGATTGCCATTAAGCGCCAATTTACCCCAAAAAGGTGCAAACGGAAATGGCTTTAGTAATGGATTAAATAGGACTACAGACATACTTTAAAAACATAGGTATATCATTTAGATGTCTTAGAATACCATGGCGAAGAAAATAACACTGTATCTTCAACAGTAAGGTCAGTGTTAGCCTGTGAATTATGATGTTTTGATTTGCGCCAAAAGGTGTGAAAATTGCAAATGGCGGCTGTGTGATGTGTATTCTTTAGACTGGAAGACTTAATTGTGAAAATTTTGGTTTCTCACTCAGAGTAAATACTTTGAAAATTACTAGTCTAAATCTTAATCATATTTATGACAGATTAGTGCTAACATACATGCAAAGAAAACAAATAAAAACTGATTTGTCATGCAAGATATATGAACACAAATAGGGAGTAGGCCTGTTAACAAAACAAAAACAAAAAACATTTGTATATTGAATGGGATTTTATGACTTTCTTTTGTAACAGCTGTTCTTAATACATGTATAGGCCTAATTATGGTAAAGATATATTTGACTTCTTAGTAAGGATGGCTTGGAAACTATCAAAAGTCAAAAATATTCATTGTTCAAATAATGTCCTTTCTTTTCTTAATTTATTTGCTTTTATGTTCAATTTTGCCTTTTGAAGCTTCAATTGTACTCGTGATGTACTCACTATGAGTACGAGTACTTTGGCAATGTACTTGAGTACGAGTACGAGTACTGTACTCATGATTTGGCACGAGTACTGAGTACATGCGAGTACTTGGAAAAATGTACTCGAGTACACGAGTACACGAGTACATGTGTACTCGTGCCCAACCCTGATACTGGCCAATAATTTTTATACATTTTTGTCAATAATTGAAAAGGTATAGAATATGTATCAATCAGACCATCAAAAGGCACAACTAGACCATAAAGGCTACATCTGTAAAAGATTTCATCCATGTACATGTAAAAGGGGCTGAGTCCTAGCCCGGAAACGAAAAAATAATTTTTTAATATTTTTCTCAATATTTCAAAAAATACAAAATATCTATCAATCAGACCATCAAAAGGCACAACTAGACCATACAGGCTACCAAATTTCATCCATGTGCATGCAATAGGGGCTGAGCACTAGCCCGGAAACGAAAAAAATAATATTTCTACATTTTTCTCAATATTTCAAAAAGTACAAAATATCCATCAATCAGACCAACAAAAGGCACAACTAGACCATACAGGCTACATGTGTACCAAACTTCATCCATGTACATGCAATAGGGGCAGAGTCCTGGCCCGGAAACTATCAATCCGCCCGGACGCCCGCCTGGTCGGACGGACAACTTTTGACCAAAGTGATAACAATACTTTCTTCGAACTTCGTTCGCTGAAGGTAAAAAGATCACATTCAATCTCTGGGTCTACAATTATGAATCATCTGTAGCAATTCTTATGAAATTGTCAAATTGTCTAAAGTGGATTAACCTTATCATCATGTTACATGTACCAAAAGTTGTATTATTATAAATGTTTAGATTGACTGTAGAACCATCGCCAAACTAAGAAACACTTTGATCATGTTGATGGGATTGTAGTTACTTTTCGAAAATTTGTCCATCCGGTGGGCTGGCAGGCTGACAGAATACAAAAAGTGCAACAAGTTGATCTTGGCCCTATATGAGATATTTTATCCCAGTTGTGCCTTTCAGGACCCAAATTTAATTCTCAAATTGAATACACAAGAAGCGCCTTTTGAGGTGTAAATAATCTTAGAAAATGAATGCACTGAAATTCTGCAAAAATTACAAAAATCATGATATTAAAAAAGAAGTCCTGATATTAAAAAAAACTTAATGACCCAGCTGCGACTATAAAAGGAGACAGAACCTGCAAGACGCCATTCTAAATCTGACCCCCCAACCATAAAAATCTTTTTCCCTCTCCCACTTTTTCCTGATTTCTTAAATCACAAAGCTACTTGCAAACAAGCATGAATTTAATATGTGCAGATAGCTGATTTAATACTGCAAACGAAAGTGTCACTTGTAGCACAAAAACTCTTATATGAATCAAGATATATGACAAACTATGAAACATATCAAAATTGTATTTAAAGTTTGATTGACAGCTGCTAATGACATTTCTGACATTAGTACTAATTGATCTGAAGCTAAATGACCAATCACAATTCACTCATTTGCATAAAATTTTGAGCTTGCAGTGACTAGCGGTGCTTTTATGAGGGGTCAATTATGTGTAACCTTAGCCAAGATTTATTAATTAGTGGCAATTAAGTGAAGACAAATTATATTTCAAATACAGTCATTGAATCCTCAATAAATTTTTCAAATACATTTATAACACTTTCCAGCGAGATATCTGAATTATAGTTATTGGAAAATCCCCCCCAAGATTGGAAAGTCAAAACAGCTAAACACACTTTAGATATATATGCTGAGTGCAGCCCTCTGAGCCCAGTTTTGTGTGCTCAACTAGGTGGTGTAGTGGTTAAGGTTCCCCCCTGCTCTGCTGAAGGTCTTCGCCTGCATGGGTTTGAACCCAGGTGGGAACACAAAATTTTCATTGGACACTCATGAGCAAAATCTATCTATCTATCTATCTATCTATCTATCTATCCATCTATCCATCTATCCATCTATCCATCCATCTATCCATCTATCCATCCATCTATCCATCCATCCATCTATCCATCTATCCATCTATCCATCCATCCATCCATCTATCCATCCATCCATCCAGAGGGTAGATTGATGAGGTTGAAGAGAGAGAGAGGAAGACCTCAACAAGTTACAAATTACCCCATGTTAGGGATCTTTAACTTGCCCAGCACAGACACTGACACCAGGGGCCGCTGATTTAATGTCTCATCTGTGCAACATCCAGTTAAGATTTTGCTTATGAAATTTCACTGAAAATTGGTTTCTGCACCCAGGGTTCGTGCTGACATTGATTGAAAGTTGACATGTAAATTTCTCAAAAATGTGAAAACGTATATTTCCTCCCGATTTTGATTTATTAGGTCATAGTCATATAAGGGTTAGGGTGCATCAAATGCCCCTCATATTTTCCTATCACAACCAAACATGGTCTACGATGTTCATTTTGACTATTAGAAAATTCGTGCAAATTTTCAGAAAGTTTGAGATAGCCCTAGGGGTACCACCAAGAGGCTGAAATAAACCTACAGAATGACATATCGCCGAATCGCGGTATTGAATATTTTAAACAATAACGGCTGTATCATAATAATTTTATCATATCTGAATTCCTCTCACAAAGAGCTTTCAAATGAGTACCCGCATTGCATATATTGTGTTATTTAAAGTCAACTCGAAACCACAAGAGTGAGGGACATGATTTATTTTTGAAAAACCAATGAATTATTTTTGCCTGAATGTTCCTTTCTGTCCAAATTTTTCAGACATTCACCTTCTTCTCCTTCCAGAATATCTGGCATTCAATTCATCCAATGCTGCAAAATTTTTACGGCGCCAGTACCTCTCCCAATGCCTCCTTAATAACAGCACTAAAATTTCGATATTATGACATTTTACTAGCCAGAACTGAGGAATTAATGTTTCTGAAAACAATATAACTAAAAAATCATAACATAAAAAGTCTTTCTTTGGAGATCATGTTGAAAAAAATTGTGTAAAAATCACAGATTCAAAGATAAGCGAATTTTAATGCGATGCAATTTTAAATTCAGCATTTCTTGATATATCTAATACTATCAGTACTAATTTCAATGTTTTTCATACATAATAAGGTTAGATATTTGCTAAAATATTTATTAAACATACTGAGCAAAGTGATTAAGTCTGTCATTGAAATAAGATGTCATGAAAATGTTTCTGCCAAATATTGATATAAAAAGGTAATAATAGTTAATTATGAAGATGAATTTATAAGATAGCCCATTGATGTTGCCATTCATTTGAAAGGTCTTTTTATGCAGATTTCAAAAATTACAACAACACATTTCTGCATAGAAATTTGAAAAAGTTATGGGAAACCGCGGATCAGTGGTACCTAATTTATGTACTGGGAAAGATGGCCCGTGTGGTACCCCTAGCCATAGTACGATTTCATTTAAACTTCTCAGAAGTGTCTTTCCAATCAAAAGGCACAACTTCATTCATGTTTGATTATATTTTGAGAGAAAAAGGGCGTTTGATGCACCCTAACAAGGGTGGTCCAAAAACACTTTCTTCTAAATTTCTCTGATTTGAATCTTGCATTGTGATCTTATATCGATAGAAGGTATTGAGTAAAAAATTGAGAAAAATCAATTAATATTTAGAGGTGGCACAAAGCCGTTGAAGTTTAACATGTGATTGCCCTGCAGCAGACCTCAAAATCATCGGCATTTGCAAATCTTGCAATAATGGCCAATTATTTTGATCAAATAACCTTTTTTTAGTATGTCAAGGATGCCCAATCTAGTCCTGATATTCTTTTTGACTTATTAAGTTTATGGAAGGTCAGCATAGATAATACATTGGTCAATTTTCAAGCATTTTTTCATAAAAACAGGCAAATATTTCACTTACTATGAATAATAAATCCAAAATAACCCCCAGATATTACTTTGCCATGCCAACTTTATCATATACTAAAAAACCGCAAAAAAATATTTACTTCGGAGAAAGATCTGGGAAATTGACCACTTTTTCAGTTCCGTGAATTTGGAACACACTAGGTCATACTTTGCTGCTCAAGAATATGTAAAATAAGCAACAGAGTATCACATCAATTATATTTCTTTTCTTTTCTCTTTTTGTAAATTTGAAAATATTAAATGATCGTAACGATGGTGAAAGTGCAAAACCTAATAAGTCAAAATAAGCCATTTTTCAGAAATTGGAAAAAACTTTCACTGATCTTTTTTTATGGTAATGTTTATCAATATGTGAGTTAGGCTTGATTTATAGAAAGTGACACCCTGTTTTAGCATACTTTTTTGTCAGAGGTCGTTGACCCCTAGCATTGATGTCACCATCAAAATGATTGAAAATGTTGACTTACAAGGTTTTGCACTTTCACCTTCTTACAAGTTACTAAAGTACAAAACCTTGTAACTCGACCATTTATCACATTTTAAAGCAACTTGCAGCATTGAATGTACCTCTAATCTATAGGTAAGCAGTAAAAAATATAATTTGACCATGATAAATAACAACAGCTAATTTTAATTACAGGTGATTTCATTACCATGCGATTCTTGTCATTCACACTTGGCTGTGAGGAATCAATGCTAAACCAGTACTTACTACGTTTCATAAATCCAATGTGTGACGTTCTGTTGTTTCTAAACCAATCAGATTAACTAAAAATGTCATGTATTTGGTGGGTCTAGAACCTTAGAATCGCGTACTAATGAAATCACCTGTAATGGCTACAATGGCAAGAATGAGGAAAATTACACTTTTTTCACATTTTTGTGCACGCTCTTTTTCAATAGCCTATATCACCACAATAAATATAGGGAGTTAAACAATTTAAAAAAAGGAAATTTCTTGTGATCCATAAAAATGTACCACAGTCATAATTTTTCAAAAAAGGTTGAAATATCCTAAATATGTGTTTCAAAGTTCTGATTTGAGTTATGAGGTTTTGCACTTTCACTTTTTGGAAAAAATCAACATACAAGGTTTGGTAAAATCACTCGGTTACAGCTGCCAAAAATAGCAAAGAGGCAAGGTGACCAATTGACAACATGTATTGGATATTGAATTAGTCATTCCACTCAAAATCTAAAAATAGCAAAATTTTGACATACGAGGTTTTGCACATTCACCATCGATAAGTTCTTCTTGGTTATGCCTCTAAATAGCCGACACACATACTGATGGGGCGTAAAACACAAACTCACTCACCCACTCACTCACAGCTTAGGTCAAAATTAGCTAAAAATGAGAAAGAGATAATAATAATTTTTGGTCACTCAAAGTTTCACCGACATGTCTCTTATGGTCTAAATTATACTTGTATACAATTCTTGAGCAAAATACTATATTATGACTCTCAAGTCATTAAGCATGTTCCAGAAAATAATGTTAAAGGTTATGCTTCATTGTTAATTGCAGAAGAAAATCTTGACCACCAATCAGCAAATTGAATACAAAATGGTCTGACAGCAAACAGACAACTACACTGTGTTCTCTTTGGAGCCAAAGTTTTACAGATCTGTCAAAAATTCTAAATTGCTCTGGCATAAAACACTGTTTCCATCAAAATAGCAGCGGAATGCAGCTGCAGTTTTGTCTACAGTTCCCCTTTTTGAAATAACTGGTTAAACTTCACACACATGTATTTTGATGTAGCATTCAGATTCAGATTCAGGACATTTTATTCACCATGAGTAATCATCATTAATGCATTAATAAAACATGTATATCGATGGTGAAAGTGCAAAACCTCGTATGTCAAATTTTGCTATTTTTAGATTTTTGGTGGAATGACTATTTTAATATCCAATACACGTTGTCAGTTGATTACCTTGCCAGTTTGCTATTTTTGGAAGCTGTAACACACTGGTAACAGAATGATTTCACCAAACCTTGTATGTCGATATATTTCAAAAAGTGAAAGTGCAAAACCTCGTGACTCAAATCAGAACTTTGAAGCACATATTGTGGGATATTTCAACTTTTTTTTAAAAACAATTACTGTGTTACTTTTTTATGACTCCCAGCAAGTTTCCTGATTAAAAAAAAATTTACCTCCCTATATTTGTTTTGGTGATGTAGGCTATTGAAAAAGAGAGTGCACGAAAATTTGAAAAAAATGTCATTTTCCTCATTCTTGCCATTGTAGCCACTCAATAAAATTTGTTATTGCAATCTGTCATAGGCAAATTATAATTTTCACTGTATATACATAGATTGAAAGTATATTCAATGCTGCAAGTTGCTTTAAAGTGTGATAAATGATCGAGTTACAAGGTTTTGCACGGGTAGAAAGTGAAAGTGCGAAACCTCGTAAGTCGACATTTTAAATCACATCTGATGGTAACATCAATGCAAGGGGTAAACGACCTCTGATAAAAAATTTGCTACAACAGGGTGTCACTTTCTATGTATCCTGTTGGCCATAACTCACTTATTAATAAACATTACCTTAAAAAAAGACACTTTGCAGTTTTTTTCAATTTCTGAAAAACAGCTTTTTTTGACTTACGAGGTTTTGCACTTTCACCATCGATAGTGTATGGCAGGAGACCCTAATAAAGGCCTAGATGACCGTTGTCTTAGGGCCACCTTGTTATTTCGTCAGCTAGACTGGTAGTGAAACCCACCACAATAAAATTTAGAGATTTCGTAATCAGCAGTATAGCAACTCAAGCCATTAATTGATAAATTAAGTAGATAAGCTTTGTAATTATATATGATATTCAATTATGGAAATCTATATCACCAAAAAGTGAAAAATCAATGTTCCAATTCTCATTTTTTATGATATATGAGATCAGGAAACGTTAAAATACATAGTTTCATAAATAATGAAAAATTTAAGATTTGGAGATAAAAGAGAGTTTCATATCAGTCATATTTCAAATTAAAGCAAGATTGACTATCATTTAATAACAAGAAGATGCAGTTCTGTTCAACAGTGCAATCTACTGTATGTATTATATATGTCTTCTAATTCACACAAGGAAGATTATACTCTTGACGGAACCAGGTAGCAATTTAGATTACATTACTTCTTTCATAGACGGAAAAATTGTCATGAGAGCATCATCAGACAAATGTTGAATTTATTGGATGCAGCTGAGTGGCATGGGTTCTAACCCTATGTGGGGAAACCAAAAAATAAAATATAAAATTAATACCAGTGGACCTTCATGAGCACAATCCCAGCTGGATGTCATTGGAATATGATGTTAATTTAACAGCCCCTTGCATCAGTGTCTGTGCTGGGCAAGTAAAAGATCCCTCACATGTGTAAATGTAACATGTTGAGAACTCACTCTTTCATCTCATCAATATGACCACCCAGAACTGTGCTTAGACTCACACAATTTTGTCTGGAAGAACCGGGGCTGTTTCTGAGTGTGCTTATGGCCTTGTTCACTTCCTTAGAGAATGTGATTGCCGAGCCTGACTCTGGTATACACCAATGTTGAATAGAAATTTTGTGAATATGCAATGAAATTGGAACTATTTCTTGGGACAGCAATGCTGTAGCATACAAAATCAACTTTTTAGCCAGGTGGCAGAAGCATGCAGTCCTCATTTTGACCAGACTGGCATACCAGAAATTTTTTGTTCTATCATACTTCACAGCTGTTGTTATTAAATTGGTGACATCAGACGGATTGGTTTGCCTGTAATGCCTTTGCTTTAGTTAACATTTTGAGACCATTAAATAAATAAGATATCCCTTAACTGTAATTCTTTATTCTTCAAACTTTACAGAATTCCTCCACTCCTTAAACTACAAAATCTCATTAATCTACCAAGCTTAGTAGACACAAGATTAGATAATTGGTGCGATTTTACAAGGATTTTAGCTGAATTTAGTGATTTTTGGCCCTTAAAATGCCTACATGATATGGAGATGAAGATGCTGGAAATGTATGTTTTAAGCAACCTTAACAGATATAATATGTCTGTAATTCATGTTTTTCCATGCGAAAATGATATTTTTACTGTACTCGCAAAAGGTAAAAATAGCCCCAAAATAGAAGTGGGTAGGTGGGGGTCTAAACATCAATGGATTTGGCTGAAATTTGGACTGCGTGGTCTCTTCATATAGGAGATCAATTGGTTTAAAGACTAGCCTGATCCGGAAAAAAGTTCGAAAAATGAAACTCCCTATTAGAGGGCAGCACTTTCTGTACCTGTCTCCCATCTAGCTTTTTATATAATTCTTGAATTAAAAAATATATCAATGATAATCTGCAATGTGATAACCAGGTATTCCAGTATTTTATTTTTCATTAAGACAATTTTTTTCCATCATTTAAGACATAAATTTTAGGTTCAAAATAAATAAATTTGGTTAATATTTTTATGTATTATTTTTCTCTTTATCCTATTTGAATATCAGGTTGCAAAAGTTCATTGAAAGAAAACAACCATTTTTCTCAGAAATGAGAAAACTGGACCACCACCAAAATATATTGTGTGTCTGTCTCATCATGATGATGATTCCAGGAATGCTGTAAACTATACAGCATTACACTGTATGACTATAATGGTTTTTCACATGAACTGATGAAATTTTGCATTTGAATATTACAGGTGGTGATTATTTCGGAATAGGAGTGGACCCCCAGTCAGGCCTGCTCTATGTCACTGATGGCATTTCTAATGAAAGTATCCAAGAGGTGAATTTCCATGAAAAGAGCAGGAGGACCATCCATCAGGGTGACATGAGCTGGCCATATGGAATTGCAGTTGACTGGGAGAGTGGGTAAGGAATGTTCATTTCACATTTATAATTTATGGTCGACTACAGTCACTCTTTGAAATATATGCAAATCAATGTTTTCTGTCAAAAGTCTGAAGTCAATATTTTTCAATGCCCTAGATATCAGATGGTACACTCCTCAAGATTAATGTCTGTTTTTATCCTGCACTTGTTCAAGATCTATTAGCACAGGAAAATCATACGCTGAGCATCATTGAAAATGCAACTGTGTTGTTTGGTGGTATAATATTCAACTCGAACTACTCAATGATCATAATTATATTTTGGAATCATTGTCTTGACAAACAGATTCCAAAATACTGAAGGATTCTTTTTCACAAATTTGTCAGGTACTTGTAAACCTTATGCTTTGTGCTCAAGAGGACTTTCAAGGACAAGTGAAATTGTTGGCACATCAATGATTGTGAATACAAATTAGATGAATTGTTGGGAATATAAAGTGAAATCACTTGTTAATATGCACCCTACTGTTACTTCATGGACCTATCCATCTTTCTCAGCCGAAGTATATAGGGTGCCCATCCACAAAAAGTTGTATGCAACATTTTCTCACCCCCCCCCCACAAGGATGTATGCTGCTTTCAACTTTCATTATCAAAATTTATATTTCACATTTACCCCCATATCACGGGTATTATGCTAGTTAAATGAATTAATGGTTGTGAATATGCATTATATCAAGAGAACTGTGTTATTGCTACATCATTGTTAAACTAGAAAATTATGGAGTGATCATTAGATAACCAGGGGGACTTCAAATTTTCCACAATGTGAAATTATTAATTTCATGGTATAACAGCAACGGCAACAGTAATTATTTATTTGAATGTATGACATCCATAAATATTGAAAAATTCACCATGAATCAAACAACAAAATACAGTGTAAAGAAATACCGCCACCAGAAATGTTTTTTTTCAAGACTGCCTAGAATGAATATATTTCACTAAAAATGGGAAGAAATTATTTATTTAAAAGAAGAACTTCAGCGTGCCACCCTGGACATCTATAATGGACCCCTTAAGAGTATTATGGCATGGACACAAGCAAGGAGGGAATGAAATGGACAAGCATGAGTGTGAGTTCTATTTCAGGTTTCCTGATTTTCTACATAAAAAGTGACTTTTTCCAAGTCTCGTTGGCTAGGTCACTCTTCTTAAAATATGGGGGATCTAGTCAGACAAGTCTCATAAATTGAAACTATCACCACTTAAGTAAAGTTTGATATAAGTTTCCTGAGTTCACATTCAACCTTGTCAGCGAGAAATGCACATTTTCATAAGAGTTTGGGTGGCAGGTTGGACCAGCATGGCCGGGGCACAATGGACCATTATGAACTGGATTGACTGACAAAAAATTATCGGCAAAATGCCAGGTGTGTAGTTTTTAACATTACTAGAGCACCTAAGTTATTCCTGTACAATATGAGGGTAAAATCAAATTGAATGTAGTTGGCTCATCTGCCAGCCCTTCTAGCTGAAACAAGACTTATCAAAATTATCTGGGTAAATATTCCGATTTCATCATTCTGCAATGACACACAAGAGTGTGTTGTGATCTGTGAGAATAAAATG
This sequence comes from Platynereis dumerilii, assembly GCA_026936325.1. Lineage (NCBI taxonomy): Eukaryota > Metazoa > Annelida > Polychaeta > Phyllodocida > Nereididae > Platynereis > Platynereis dumerilii. The sequence continues at coordinate 483,861 of JAPTHN010000140.1, forward strand.
TGGTGTTTGCTCACTTTCTTCTACTTTCCTAGACTTTTATTCCGTGGTCCAACGTGTCCCACATGGCGGTCCAACGTGCCCCAGCACGTTGGACCACAAAAAAAAAAAAATTTCAACTTTATTTTATCCACAACTATAGAAGGTAGATCAACTTGGTTTGGCACAAGGGTAGTATGGATGTTCAGAAGTCAGTCAGTAAAAAAAAATACAAAAGCGGACCAACGTGCCCCAGTCTCCCCTATTCACTTATGCACATACAGTGGTCCCCGCATATTAAGACTGCCCGTTCTGCGGTCATGAAGCGGTTTCTCATGGGTGGGCTCTCTCAATGGGTTGGAAAATTAGCTAAAAATACTGCTTGGTGCAGGAGTAAGGCAGTCACATAAGACAAGTAGGTCATACAACAGGGGATCTTATAACGCTAGTACCACTGTATTACTTTTTGTTTTCCCAAGCATAGAGCACTATATACAACCCACCTCTATGTAATGACCAATGGGTTTTTACTAAATTGAGTCAAGGGTAGGATTTTAAGTTGAACCCTCAGGACCAAAGGTTGCACAAACAAGCGCTTTTGATTAGGCTATGGAAGAACTACACTTAGATAGTATTAAATGCAACACATTTTTAATACCATTCACCAAATGGACAATCTCATGTTAGCGGTAAATTTTGGCCTTCACTGAAAATCTTTTTTACGAATTCAGTTAGTCAAATACCAAAATTAGTCAAATGTCTGACTTAGCTAGTCAAGTTACACATGTAGTTAGAATTTTGACTCATTTAGTTAGTCATTATCATACTTTAGTTGACTAATACAATTAGTCACTTTACTAATTTAGTGGGTCTTATGACTTAGTAAGTTAGTCATTTCTCTCAGTCAATTAGTCATATTGACTAATTTAGTTGGTCAATTTGGCTAATTTAATTATAACAAGAATCCAGGGATTCAAAGGTAGTTGTTTCAGAATTACATTGAAGGGGATTGATTAATATGGAGTGGGTGACAGCGATATTCCTCTATATTACATGTGTTGGAGACATGGTTATCATATGGACATGTGAATAAGTGAGAGAGCATTCTTTTTGGACACTTTGTTTACAATAACTTAACATGCATAAATGGTAGGCCTATACGTAGATTGAATACATTCAAACTTCTGATGAGTAAAATGGTCCCTCTCTCAGGCAACGTTTATGCTAAAGGTTCAAAAGTTTCTTTTGTCTCATGATTTCCAAACATTTTCATTCAAAGCAGAGTATCTTTGCCAGAAAACCATGCTTTGTGAAAATGGACTGGTGCAGTGGCGTAACTAGGTGGTCTCGAGCGAGGGGGCACCTGGGGGGCACGCGATTCTCTGGGGGGGGGCACCATCTATACTAACTGTATATTTTAGCCAGAGTTGGAAAGTTCATATGGGGGGCACCTGGGGGGCACAGGTCCAATATGGGGGGCACGTGCCCCCCGTGGCCCCCATAGGGACGCCACTGGTCTGGCGTAGTAATGTGGACACCTGTTGTACGACCTGATCTTGTGACCTTTACAAAACAGATCAAATTAATGTTGACCCAATACGATTTTACAGGGACTGACAGCACTCTGCTGCCACTTGTCAGTCCCAAACAGAAGCAGACATTAACATCAATTTTGTCATTCAATCACTCAGAAACCATTAGAAATTTGTTGGTTTAAAAAAAAAGTTGTGGGTGAAAAACAGAAATAACATCAACAAGCTATTATTGTGATGTGGAAAAATGGGAAATCAAAATAATGAAAACCAGAAACATCAAATAGTTCAAATCCAACATAGAAGTATGGCTGTAATTAGTGTAATAGTAAAGCTACATGGCCAAATATGGTAAAAATCAAAATTATTTAGTCATAACAAGTTTTGATCAATCAAAATAAAGTATGTATTGCATAAAATAGTGCTGTATTTGGCTATCATTGTAGGCTACTTGACATGACAACAAAATAAATCAAAGAAGATATATTAGCACACTTGAATTGGCACTTATTCTATGATCAGCTCAATTGGATATTACACAAATGAACACTTTATAAATCATTTACTCTCACTCACACTGAAGTGTAATTTACAATACACTCTTGATCAAAATGCTGGAATAACTTGGATTTTCAAAGTGTCATTACTTCAAAGTTCTCAAATTGATTATTGAATGTGTGGAATTGCCAAGATTTTTTCCTCAGACATTAGATTTATGTGTAAATGATATCATAAACCATTTTTAGTTGCTGAGAATTATTTGAAAACTTTCTTTGGGTGACCCTGAAAAAGTTATCATTTTTAGTAAAAATTCATAGAAAATCGCATAGTGGCTCAACAACACAGACACAAGATTTCTACATACGCAAAGAATGCCAATGTAATCTTGATATGTACAACCAATAAACAAAAAAATATCATGTTGAATGCAACATTCATTGACCTCCGCCTCCACTTGACTTGACATGGATACCGCCAATCTGTTTTTTGCTTATTTTTGACCAAATTTGGCCATTCTTCGATGAAAGTCATCTGCACCTGGTCCAGAGTAGTTGGCTAGACCTGCATCTTGTGTGCAGAATGGTCAAATATGTCCCTATAATGTTATTTAGGTTCATATCAGTTGTAGTTGCCAAAAATGGCGAATTCTCAATTTTTTAAATTTTCAAGGTTTAGAAGGAATTGTGGTGACCTACAAGCTTAAGCATTGCCATAAATGAATAAAAATGTCTCAACTGAAGTGTTCTCTGCACTGAGGTTCCATTTCCTCATCCAGCAAACTTAGATGGGAGACTGTCGGGACGTTTCTATACCACACTACCAGACACAAATTTCCGTCGTAATGGATGACAGACAAAACAAGCATTAAACCGCCACCCTGAGCCCTTGTGGCCATGAGACAGTTTTTGGACAGTATCTGGCCACCTTCCCATCACACAAAAATTTCTCCATTAGCTCTGTGAAACATGTGTTAGGATATATTGACTTAGATGGAATTAACTTGAAAAATTCGCAAAATATTCCAGCATTTTTGTTAAAAGTGTATGCTTGTTGGAAGAGGAAATGGTACCTCAGTGTTGAGAACACTTTAGTTGAAACATTTAATTCATTTATGGCAATACTCAAGCTTGTAAGGCACCACAGATCCTTTTTAACCCTGATAATTGAGGAAATTTAGAATTTTATGTTATTGGCAACTTCACCTGATATGAACCAAAATAAAATTATAGGGACATATTTGACCATTCCGCACGCAAGATGGAGGTCCAGCCAACTACTCTGGACCAGGTGCAAGTGGCTTTCACAGAAGAATGGCCATATCGGTCTAAAACAAGCAAAAAACAAGTTGGCGGAATCAATGTCAAGTCAAATGAAGGCTGAGGTCACGATTGTGACATTCAACATGATATTGTTGTTTATTGGTTGTACATATCAAGATTACATTGGCATTTTTTGCATATGTTGACATTTTATGTCAGTGCTGTTGAACCACTATACTATTTTGATGATTTTTTTGACTTAAAATGATCAATTTTTCCCCTCACCCAAAGAAAGTTTTCAAATAATTCTCAGCAACTAAAAATGGTTTATGATATCATTTATACATAAATCTAATGTCTGAGGAAAAAATCTTGGTAATTTCACACATTCAATCGCCAATTTTAGAACATTGAAATCCTGACACCTTGAAAATCCAAATTATTCCAGCATTTTGATTAAGAGTGTATAAAACATAAAAGAATTACAATTAATTAAAATCATTGTGTGATAATTCCAAGATATTCTGATAATCTGGCATGCCGATTGCAATGATTTTGATATTTTCTCTTGACACTGGTCAATGAATAATTGTAATCGTTAGACACTACCTGCCAACGCAAGCCAATTACCATTAATTGATATTACATTTGACACTGACTGAGGTCAATGAGTAGTTGCCACTAATCAGTGGCGTCCCTATGGGGGGGCATGGGGGGGTACGTACCCCCCATATTGGACCTGTGCCCCCCCAGGTGCCCCCCCATATGAACTTTTCAACCTTGGCTAAAATACACAATTAGTATTACGGGTGCCCCCAGAGAATTGCGTGCCCCCCCTGGTGCCCCCCCGCTCGAGACCCCCTAGTTACGCCACTTTGCCACTTATAAGACATTACCTGCCAACTCAAGCCAATTGAGTGGATCAATCAAGGAAATAAGGTAAATTAAAAAAATTATCTTATGTTATAATTTCTACTAAGCCTAGATAGTGATCTTGTGTTGGTAGTGTTTTTAAGCAGATGTCCATTTAATAGCACCTTCCCATACTACTACTAGTACTAGGCTAGCCTAGAATGTATATCAGGGACAATGTTCCAAGTTGGGCTTCACCTGGTGCTTATATAGTAAATATTACATGATAAGAATAAAATCGTGCTAATTAAAGAGTAGGCTTTTTATTTATTTTTTATTCACCCCATATTTGCTATAGCATAAAGTAGAAAAGATAATGTCTCACTAAATGCTTGGACAGTCACAAACTTTCATATAATGGCATTTAATAGTTTGGTCCATAACAATCCTGCCATCTGTAGAGGGAGCGGTTAATAATTTCAATTAACATAAAATGCATAAATAAATTGTTTAAAATTTCTTAAATTTGTTATATTTTTAATAAGAGGATAGCAGTGAGTAATCATTAGGTAGTTATTGACTAAAATTCCTAAAGAAAATGACGTTTTAGAAGCATTAGTAGCGTTGGTTAATTCAGTTAAAATCACTGATTGCTCCCTGGCGCTCCCACCAGGAATAACCCAATGGGATCCTAAACAGCACCACTGGTAGCGCTCGCTTGCCTGAGCGTTGCGCGAACGTCACATTTCCAACATGTCCAAGGGTAGGATTGCGTGAATTGGCTTCCCTGTTTCTCAATTACGATTGTCAGTTACTCCTTTCAGCCAAAAATCGCCCGTAAAATGGTTTTCCGCTCATTGCTGATGACGTAGACGATGTGAGAGCAAATCTGCATTAGGGTATTTCGAATTTCCGATTTTCGCGCTCTTTTTTCTCACTTGTCATTGTAAAGAGGTAGTCGTTCACGAACGACTACCTCAAAAATTAAATTTTGAACATAAAACCCAGCCTTTGTCCCTCTAAAGTGGGTGAAAAAAGGTTGCATGCGCGTTTCTGTAGAAGGACACCCTATACTTTGGCTGGGAAAGATGAAGGAGTCCATGAATTTATAGTAGGATTCAGTATTTGGAATTGACACTGCTAATGTATGAGGAGTGGAAAACTTAGGTCTCTTAATTGCTTTCTATCGATATGTTTATGAGTATTTTTGCCTACATGCGTTCTTTTTTTAAATCTCAGTCCAACATGAAAATCAAATAAGGAGCATCCCAGTGAAAAGCCTCATGGCAGCAGCCAACCTGTGATTAAAATTGTGAGTTGTCTAAAGACAAACTCTGGTTATTTCAGGTTATTGTTCTGGGCTGACACAGAAAAAGGTCAAATTGAAAAAGCCAGGACTGATGGGAGAGGGCGTGAAGTGTTGGTTACAGGCATTGACAGACCAACAGGTGTGGCACTGGACCGCAAAAGTAAGTGTGCAAATGGCATCCATCATGTTATAAAAGTAAGAAATTGTAGTTATTACTGCCAAATTGTCGGAATTGTAAGTTGGTAGTGGGTAAATAAAAAGACTGGCTTGAAAAGAGCAAAGTGATAAACATCAGCTGAACCTACCGCTGTAATAAACATCAGCTTAGCGTATCAAGCTTTTTGCCGATAATAGCTAAAATGACAAAGTAAGTTAAAATCCATTTTAAATAAGATAGGTACATGGGTCACAAATTCCATTTCCATGCTATAATGCATTTCCTTAAAGTAAATACCCTCATGTCATCCACCTTATTTTATTTTAGTCCATGCGTTCATTTATATATATAACTGCACATATGAATCCCGCTTAGCTTGGTTTTTCCTTACTGATTGTGCAAAGTGGATGTTTATTCTTCAAGTTTGACTGTCTACGAGAGCTCTCCAGGTTCAGGCTATTAGAAAAATTCCAACCCTGTAACATTTTTGTAAGTCTTGAGACAGTTTTTATTCAGCTTTCTTCCTGAAACCAGGTGTTTCCTTGTAGCTCATAAAATAGCTCAAAGTCATTTCTGTGAAAATGTGACAACTTGCCCCAAGCCCAGGGCAAGTTGTCACACTCATAAAGCCAATCTAACATCTCTGACAGATTCTCTGTAATCCAAGATTGGAATACCTCAGATTGCCTTAACAACACAAATACACCTCCTGCAAAGACATTGGATGATTACCACAATAATAAGGGTCTATTTCTAGCAAAAGATCGCAACTCGAATTGGGGGACAATGTAATAGGGTGTAACAAGTCTGTTAAAAAATTAATTTAATATCATTTTTAAAAGTTCACATATCACATGAACGATTACACTTTCTTGGAACCACATCATATTAAGAAATGTTTAACAAATAAAACAATCTTGAAAAGTACTTAATAATGAGACTGCTGCTGCCACCAATAGCTGAGTAATAAGTATTGTGACAACTTGCCCCTGTGACAACTAGCCCCGGCCTATCCTCGTCAAGATCATCAAGTCGATCTGGTATCTCGGTAATAAAAAGAGAATATATTCTGAATCCAATTAAAAAACACAGTCACATTGTTCACAAAGACTATGGGTTAATGCTACCATGAATCGTGGTCTGCATCTCCCAAAAATTGTCTCAAATTGGAGCATGATGAAAAATTTGAAAATGGCAATTTATTTAAAAATACTTTTTGTGGCATTTTTTAGAATAGTCACATAGCATATGGCACATTACACATTTTTGTGATGACATTACAAAAACTTTTCAAATGCTAAAAAATATCAAAATTGATTAATTACCACGCAGCTGCTACCATCCATAGCCTAGTAATAAGCACTGTGACAACTTGCTCTGGGACAACTAGATGAATAAAGAAATTTAAAAAGTAAATAGGTTATAAACAAAAAGGAAGAAACAAGAAGCAATAAAAAGAGTAATCTAGAGAAAAAGAAAAAAATTGAGATGAAGTGAAGAAGAAATCAGGAAGTATGGTAAGAAGAAATTTAGAGGAAAGGCAAATGAAGACAGAATTCAAAGAAGAAATAATAAATGGAAAACTAAGAAGAAAGAAGAGGAAAAGGCATAAATAAATTGAGAAAGTAACAGAAGAAGCAAAAAGAAGAGAAAGAACAAAAATAAGAAAAATAACTTAGGAAGAAGAAAGACATATAAGGACAGGAAATAACAAGAGGGAAATACTAAAAAGAAACACGAAAGAAAACGAAGCCATAAGGAAGAAAAAAATGAAAGGAGAAAGAAGAAATAATATGTAAATGCCACAGCATAGAGCGAGCACCCAGAGAATGTATACCTGACGAATCCCTCGGAAAATCTTTATTATCATAACTTTACGCCATGCGCGCCACGAGCGTCATATCCAGTCAGCGTGCAGTAGGCCTATATATTTCAGGTGTTTTCAGAGACATGCGGTCTTCGTGGCCTATTGGTCTGCACTTCAAATGTTTACTTCAAATATTTAGCGGCAGCTGAAGTGACTAAGGAGCCGACCAAACAATAGTTCGGGTGGGAGGCATGGCTTTTACCCCTGTAACGATCTTTTCTTTCTATTCACGAAGCATTGACGAACAATTTTTTTAGCTCCAGACGCGTGACATGCTTTTTTTGCACAATTTTTGTGTGATTATGAGGGGCCGACAAGACAATAGTTGGAGTGGGGAGCTATGCACTTTACCCCGGTGACAAACTTTTTTTTCGTTTGCGGCGCGTAGACGAACAATTTTTTTCCATGCGCACTAGTGACAAACCTTTTTAATCAGAATTTTAACATTACGGTACCCTAGCTACAGGTGGAAACAAACTTTCTTTTTTTTCCACGTGTTGAACAAACTTTTTTTCACCAAATGTCCATAGCCCCCCTCCCCCCCTCAAAGATCATCTGGTCAGCCCCTTACATATATTTCTGAGATAATTGTACACATTTTTTAGATAACCTGTTAATATCTGAGATTATCCGAGAAAATTTTTACCAGAGGCAGAGGAGATTCATAGTTGTTCAAGGGCAGCTGCCCCCTTGTGACAACGGTTGTGACACAATGATTTTATTGAGTAAAAGGTCACACTGGAACTTTACTTCTCAGGATATGAATATTGGACTAGAGCCCTTCATAATTACAATTCCACACCCTTGAGTTCACTAGGTGAATCAGAATGAGGCTCAAGGCAAGGGTTGCTATGGTGACGCTACACAGCCTCACACCAACTCTGAAGCTGGTATATATTCAGTCATTAAAAAAAACAGATGTCATAAAAAAAACAGATTAGGTAGTCATCAGTCTTATAAAAGATTTTCGTATAGCTATTTCAGGAGTTAGGATAGGAGGTATGGATTTTACCCCCGGACAAATTCCTTTTCGCAGACGAAGCATCCACAAACAATATTTTTTTCATGCGATGATGCGATGATGCGAGTGAGTGACTTTAACATAATCCGTTACCCCAGCGACCGGTTTTTTTTTTGTGCTGAACAAATTTTTGTCATGATTATGTGATTGATACCAGAGGAGTGTCATAGCTAGCTACATTCAACAACTCAAGGGTGTGGAATTGTAATTATGAAGGGCTCTAGTCCAATATTCATATCCTGAGAAGTAAAGTTCCAGTGTGGCCTTTTACATAGGCATAGGGAGTGGGATGGCAGGGGGCGTAGTCGCTCCCCCAAAACATCAATTTGAGAAAAATTTGGGCAAAGGAGGCTAAATATTTGGGTAGATGATCAAATAAATATTGTTGAAAATCAGTGCTTTCCTAGCAGGTACATGGCATAAAATTCATTCGTAAAATTCGGGCAAATGTCGCTCACTCCCCAAATGCCTATGAACACAGGCCCAGGTCTGTGAACACAGGCCAAGGTCCACAGGAATTTGTCCAAAGGGTAAAATCCATAGCCCCAGAAAGAACTGGATTCGAACTCTGGACCAATCAATTGACAGCCTAAGACGCTACCACTAGACCACCCTGCACCGCACAAAAAAGTTGGGAAATTAAAAAAAAAAATAAGAGGGAATTAATGTTTTGATCAGTAATTCAGAATATGAGAACTTCTTTGCAAAATAATTATTAGGGAAATCTCGGACCATCATTCTGCTGATGTAAGGCCAGACAAATAAGCAATAAATTGTTAACGAATATCTTAAGCAATGAAAAAAAAACTATGGAAATATATAAATAACGAAATCCCTGAACCAAATTTACCAAGAATTTTTTATCTTAAAGACAAGGTTTTGTTATTATCGTTTTCATAGCTACGTGTTTTTCAAGTTTGCAATTTGCTTCATTCCAAAACTGTGATGTCAGAGATTAAGTTGAATGATTTTGTTTATTACAAGCACAGATTTCAGGAAACTGACAAAGTGCATTGACACATGAATGTTTCACTTGTTTAGCTTGTTCTGGCTGAAAGATGCTTCAATGAACTATAACTGAACACTTAGCTTAGGCATGCGTTGTTTGTTGTGGTTGTACACATACAGTAACATTGCCTGGCAGTCTTACATTCCTTTGTCAAAAACTGTGATGTCAAACTCTGAACTGATATGTCACAGATTGAAGATTAGACCAATCACATTGACAGATACCCGATGATGTCACGGTTTAATTGCAAAACGAAGTTTTCAAAAAAACACATAGCTATGAAAACGATAATAACGTTTATGTCAAATATGGAGAAATTTTGTTTAAATTCTGAAAACATTTGTGTATTTTTTAGATAGAGAAATTTAACTGAGATGGTGTGCAATTTTATGAAAATTCAATCTTGAAACCGGAAATAAGTTAAATTCAACTGGATTATTATTATGCCATTGTCCAAAATATTTTCAATTACCCACAGGTAAGACCTGAATAGTCTTGTCTTTTTTTTATCACTTAACGATTGAGTATTGACAATTAAGAATTGATTTCAAACTTAGGCCTGTGAAATACGAAAGATGAATATATATCGGAAAAAGTTGTAGTGAAATGCACCAATGCACCAAAAAAGTTTGTTCAGCAAAGGGAAAAAAAGCTAGGAGTTAAAAAAAACTGATTGTATAAAAAAAAAAATTACATGCATGTGATATTGGGCCATTCAACCATGTGCAAAGGGAAAGGGTAAAGAAGATTGTTTGGTGCAATAGAAACAAAATAAGATTAAGAAATACGCAATAACAGTAACAGTAAAATACTTTTAGGCCTATATTTGTAGTCACAGATAAGGGGTGCATTATAGTAGCATGACCTGATTATGCAATGTACTCATTATTATATTTATGAAACAAAAGTAATTTGGTTAGCAGAAAACCGCATCATTCTAGCACATCAGGTTGCTGAGATCCATTAATTCTGTATTTGGTAATGAGCTTAGATCAGCACAGGTATTTTCTTTAATCATAAGGTCATCAAGTTTAAGAAAGTCAGGTGATAATCCCAGTCACCTGCTACAAAGGGCTATGTCTGGGTTTTTTTTGGAGCAACAAAAAGCTGACAAGAGGTCAGTCACCTGTGAAGCAGTGGAGGGGGCCATGTGCCTTTGTCTTGGCCTGCATTGTGTTGGTGGGAGGAGTCATGAGGCAGGCCACAGCAATGCTCTGCTGTGATTGGCTGGTGTCAGCAGGCCAGTGCATGGAGATTGAGGGGAATTCCCTGGAGGAGGGACAGTGAAGGAATGCTAATGAAGTGGTGTTTTACCATTGGCCAAGGGTTTGATTGACAGATCACTGATATCAGGGAAATGAGATAGCTGGTTCTTGATACAGAGAGGATGCATGTGCATAAGGTGTAATGGGGCCAACCAGATGATCTTGGGGGGGGGGGGGGTTATGGATATTTGGTGAAAAAAAAAAAATTGTTTCCCACTTGACACTGAAAAAAAAAGTTTGTTCAGCACATGGATATAAAAAAAAGTTTGTTTGCACGGTAATTGCACCTGTAGCTAGGGTACATACCGTAATGTTAAAATTCCGATAAAAAAGTTTATCGCGAGTGCGCATGTGAAAGAATGGTTCGTCGACGCGCCGCGAACGAAAAAAAAGTTTGTCCCGGGGTAAATTCCATAGCCCCCCCTCCCAACTGTCGTCTGGTCGGCCCCTAAAAAAACAATATCATCATCCAATGCTGCACACATTTTTTTTCATAAGTACTTGAAATCCTGCAATGTTGGCATAAATGCTTGAAAATTAAGTCAACAAACGAGGATTTTATTACTGGTGATGTCAAGGACATGGTCTGATTTGCCCTAGCTTAAATAATCTCATAATTATATATGTATTGAAAATTGTTTGGCCTATTTTAATACAATATATATAATCTTTTCATTAGCCTACTTCATAGGTACCCTCCCCCCCCCCAAGATTATCTGGTCGCCCCCGTGACCTTTATGTTTGTGATTGTGCACTTTTTACTCAAATTGAAAATAGTTACATTTTATTGCAGTAGAATGAAAAGTGACGTTTTGTTGTCAGCTTGGTGCAAACTTGTTATGATGTTAGTAAAAACGTTTGGGTTTTGTTGATAGGTGCGTGGACAAATGTAGCAATTAGCGGGAGTCAATGGTATTGGATGACGTCAGCAAAACGAATGTTTGTCAGTGTTACTTTTTCGGTCAGAGCAATCTCACGGAAAAATGATTTTGTTTATTTACTTTGCATTCACACTGGATGTACCTTGGGTTTTCAATTTTGTTTTGCATTGAAGCTAAAAAAGGTTGGTGACATCTATTTTATATTGACATTGTAGGTATTGCTTTAGTTGCTGAGCAGTGAATTACTTTAGCAAACAGGCCCTGAAGTGCATTTGACCGGTGCTCAACTTGGAAGTATAATTCGTTGTTGTATAGGCCAAAATGTCAACAACTTGGAAGACTGATTGAGTCATTTGCCAGGCAGGTTGGTGAGCGTGGAACTGTGCTGTAAAAATTAGATGTTGTTAATCATGTTGATGGTAAACTGTAGGCTCCCGGGTGTAGGCTACACCTTGCTTGTTGGGAAGAGCTGGCAGCTCTGTGCGCGGCACAGACACTGTTAGGCTCTGCAAGCAGGGTTAAGTGTTTGAATTAGCTATCCTGGCGAATTTAGGTGTTGTATTTTAGGGGCTGCCGCCCCCAAACCCCTGCCGAATTTCCATTATCTCAACCCATAACCTGCTGATAACTATATTTTGTGCAAAATGTATACAATTTTAGTTTGGCGAGTTGCGCCACGCCACAGTTGAGCCACGAGCAGGTTGGCGTCATCACCGTGGTAACCCAAGCATTTTCGGCAGCTTATTTTTTAGGTCAGGTTGACATTTCATACGATCGTAATTACTTTTCATCCTGGCCAAACAGCATAATGCTTTACATGACAAACTGATTCTGTTTTGTGATTGTCTTGTGAGGTCACCCCCCATCGAGATTATCGTAGGATTCAAATGACGCAACGCCAGCTAACGCCAGTGCGCTTGCCCAGATGTACAAACTTTTTGAGAGAGTCCCTTTTGACAAAAAGGTCACGTGTCAGACATAGACGCTCGCACTCGCAGCCGAGCGAGCGAGTGCTCACTATAAGAAAGTAGAAGGAATAAAGAGGAGAAGATGAAAAGAAAGTAGGAAGAAAGAAGAAGAAGCAAGAGGAAGAAAGACAGAGATATGAATTTGGAAGACAATAAGTTGTAATGAGCTATAATATCACTTACAATTCATTCTCGTATAATAAAAACTGGGAGGAAAAACAAAAAACATTGGGAAAAAAAGAATTTTGAGGAAAATTTTTGCGTAAAAAAAAATTGACAAAAATAATGAAGGGAAAACAATATCAGGAAAAAGTGTAATGTTGAAAACATAAGTTTTGAAAAAAAAATTTGGAAGGAAAAAAAAAAGGATATAATTCAGGAATGGCAACTACAATACATGTATCAAAGTTAATCAAACAAGTTTGCGATACACATATTTTGATATTCATGATACTTATACGTGTACAAACAAATCTCTTGTGCACATGAGACAGCTACCATGAAGTGTACACAGACAGGTTGATACAGTAGATAGATAGATAGATAGATAGATAGATAGATAGATAGATAGATAGATAGAAAGATAGAAAGATAGATAGATATCCTCTATTTACTGCAAGGACTCAGACTCATTTTTTATTTATTGAGTCATGGCCTCACACTCCCTCCATCTTTAAATGAACCATTGTTGTCCCTTTTTTTTATTACATAAAATGTAGCTTTTATTTTTTTGCTTCACCAGTTGAAAAAATTGTATGGAGATCCATTTTTGTCTAATTATATGCTGCCTTTAAACAGTCATGCCTTGATTCTTGTCTGTAAGCTTGTCTGGTAGCAAATATTATTTGTTGCACACATCATTCTTGTCTTATTTCTGTGTACAATATTTCAGCAGTAGTTTGCAATAACAGTGCTCTGGTTCCCTTTCAGATTCACGACTATACTTTTGTGGTGACTTTGGTGTCTGGTCATCGGGAGTGAATGGGAGTCAACGGCTGATCCACTTCAGGGATTCAACCTACGCGTTTACCTTCATTGATGTGGATCAGCATTATATCTACATCAGCTCATGGCAACCAAGGTAATCCTCCAAAAGATTATCAATATTCATAACTTATTGTAGTTGGACATGTTTTTCTAGTAGAAACATCTCATTTTCCTTTTCCACATCCAATGAAATCCAAATTAGAGAATTTCTGCAATGCCCCCTACAATAAAAAAGAAACTGAGGAGGTCTCTATATGGAGTAGGTTAAGTGTCAGGGGGTGATCATTACGCATCGGATGGAGGAGAGAAAACAAGCGTTTCACATGTTCATTTAATAATCTATAGATACGCTGATATAAGTGATATCAATAAGATTCAAATGTACATTATGGCACTGACATACTTGGCATTATAAATAGCCTTAATTTTGTTGTAATATATTTTTTTAATGGAAAAATATTTATGACAAAAATCTTGGTCGTCTGTCTTTCATCACACTTTTATTTGGTAGTTAACTTATTTTATTTATGCCTTCTTCAGATTTGTTTAAAATGTTTCTTCTAATTCATCAGTTTTTGGAGATCCAGTCTTTTAAAGTATGGTGGTATTCATTGTCTCAGCATCAGAAAGCCTGTGATGTCATAATGTAAAAATAAAAAGGAAGCCAGTTTGCATATTAAAAAGAACTTCTTTTTTTCCAAGTGACAGCCTTTCTGCAAAGAACTAAAAAACAGATTGAGAAATTAATTTGGCTTGCTTATATAACAATTACTCAATGTTTGTTCAAGTATACATTATTCCAATTTGTTCTTCTCTTTAAAGCGTTGCCATTTGGCGTCTGGACAAGGATGCTCGTAATGCTGCTGGTGATCAGCTGCTGCCTCTTGTCACATCACGTGGTATATTGGGAATTGTGCTTGTTGGACCTCCAGCTCAACCATCAGGTCAGTATGCAATAATTCTACATTTTCACAATATTCTTAAATTATCTTATGTAATACCCTTTTGCAATCCCTTGCATCTTCTGTGCTGGCTGAGCAGAAGATGATGCCATCAGTTTGCAGTTGTCAGTTGCATGCACACCACTTGATTGCAATTGACCACTATACACTGAAGTAATCCTTAAGCATCCCATTCTTTATGACAATTAAGGATACACCCCAGTACATCTCTTTAGATCTCTCTAATTCTACTTATAATCCACTTCAATTTTACCTTTACTCAGTGACATGTAACACATTTTTAAAAGATACATAATTCCACTCAAATACAACAAAAGAACACTCAACTTTCTTCAACGTCTATATATATATAGGGAATTTTTACTTTATTAATCCACTGATATTGTCTTTATGTATGTGCCTGTCCATATTTTGGATTTTGACTTGCAAGCCCGCAGTGAGTTTGGTACTTGTATTTGCATATCGATGGTGAAAGTGCAAAACCTCGTATGTAAAAAAAAAGCCGTTTTTCAGAAATTGGAAAAAACTGTCACCAATCTTTTTTTATGGTGATGTTTACCAGTATGTGAGTTACGCTCAACCTGATTTATAGAAAGTGACACCCTGTTATGGCATAATTTTGTGTCAAAGGTCGTTGGCCCCTAGCATTGATGTTACCATCAGATATGATTGAAAATGTCGAGTTACAAGGTTTTGCACTTTCACTTTCTCACAAGTTAGTAAAGTGCAAAACCTTGTAACTCGGTTATTTATCACATTTTAAAGCAACTTGCAGAATTGAATGTACTTCCAATCTATAGGTAAACAGTAAAAAATATAATTTGACCATGATAAATAACAACAGCTAAGTTTAATCTGTGGCAACAATAGCAAAAATTAGGAAAATGACACTTTTTTCAAATTTTTGTGCACGCTCTTTTTCAATAGCTTATATCACCAAAACAAATATAGAGAGGTAAAAAATTTTTAAAAAGGAAATTTCCTGCGAGCCATAAAAAACATACCACAATCATAATTTTTCAAAAACATAGACTGCGCGGCAGCATACCCTCGGCTAATCAGTGGGTATTCTGGAGGCAGTGAAATCAAGTGGCCCTCAGGAGTCGCAGGCTTTGAGGGGGCAAGGTCCCAAAAAACTTTAAATTGATGTCTGTTTCCACCAGGTCACAGCAAGTGCAATAATGAAAATCTGTAAAACTTTAAGCGAGAATCAAGGCCAATTTCCATCACAACAATGTTTTTCATGATTTTCCCTGACTTTCCGTAACTACAGAGCAGACACTTAAATACAGTTAAAAAAAACTCAAACAATACTTGATTTGTAAACAAAGACAGGGTTTTGAGGGGGGGAGGGTTGGTCTAGTGGTAGCGTGCTGGACTGCCAATCGCTGGGTCCAGGGTTCGAATCCAGCTCTTGCCGGGTCACCTGGGCCTATGTTGGATGGCCGTTTCAATCATCCTTTGCCTCATTGCAGTGTCCTCTGCCTGTCCTAATTAATTAGCCCACCAAGTGCATAAATACAGGATGTAAAACCCCAAACATCCATCCATCTTAAGAATACTGTTCTTTTATTGCATACAGAAGTTCATTTTTCAAATTTTATTAATTTTAAAATTAGAATTTATTGGATATGACTGAAATTTGTCTACACCCATTCTATGAAATCTACAGATCTAATAGCAATATACAAATACTGTATGTTATTAATGCAATCTTAAAATCCATTTGCACAAGGAAATTAATTATTTGATCAGTCAGTCAAACAATTAATTAAGCAATCATTCAATCAGCAGATCAGTCAGTCAAGCCACCCTGGTTTTATACCAGGTTGCCACCCTTTAACTTCGTATAAAAACGAGAAATTTGGTTGAATCTGTGATGAGTGATAACACATGGAAAGATACCTTTTTTTATTAAAAAAATCTGTTCAAGTTGGTTTAAGGATTCCATTAACGCAGCAACAAATGCTATTGATGTCGGGGAAAATATGTCTGGTGAAGCAGGAACAATCATGGAAAAATACAGAGAATTTGCTCCAAAGCTTACTGTGCACTGAATTATATAATTTTAGCTATCTTTATTTAGTTTCATTTCAGATATTAGCTCCAATAGGCCTACATGTAAACTAGAAGAATAATTCTAATAAAGCAGTTTCCAATCAAACGCTGGAACAACTGTCTCTGTTCGGGACTGAAAGGTGGAAGCAGAATGCTGACAGTCCCTGGAAAATCGAATTGGGTCAACATTAATTCGATCTGTTTTGGACAGATCACAACATCAGGTCACACAACAGCTGTCCATATTACTACACCAACTACTTTCACAAAGCATGGTTGCTGGCAAAGATCCAGACCACTGCTTTGAATGAAAATTTTTGGAAATGGTGAGACAAAAAGAAAGTTTTGAAACTTTAGTATAAACTTTGCCTGTGAAAGGGATGATTTTACTCATCAGAAGTTTGATGGTATTCAAGCTACTTATGCCATTTTATGCTTGTTAAATTGTGGTCAGAAAAGTGTCCAAAAAGAATGCTCTCTCACTTATTCACGTGTCCGTACAAAGCCAATGTTTTTGCCTTGTGATATCAAAAATACTCATTTGTATTTATTCTATTACTTTATGGAGATTTATTAACTATACAATTCCGGTTCCGCCTACCAGTGAAGACGTTTTTCAAGAGCTCTGACGAAATAAGCTAAGTTTTACTTGTTTTCTGTTGTCTAACATAACCCAAACCCTGTAATTATGTAAGACTACATTACTACTAACCTCCTCCCGTGATTTTCCGCCCGTTTTTCCGTGTAATTCCCGTTTTTCTGACCGTAAACTTCTCATCCATCCCACAGCCTTGTTTGTTTAGTTTTTGCCGCCATTAATTGCACTCATTTTCGCCCACATTAGTCCAGTCTATATACAGTTTAACCCCCAAAAAATTGCTACAAAAGGTTTTTCAACTGATTCTGTTAGGTATAGGTGTACTTTTTAACATAATAAAAGTTTACCAAAATCGGACCATCGGAAATGTGTTTTTTTCAAGATGGCGTCCAAGATGGCCGACGAAACCTTCAAATGGCAATAACTCTGGAACTATCCACTCAAATTTGATGATTTTTGCATCTAAACCTAGGTTTTTGGGGTCAAGGAACACATTGAGAGCATCAAAAATGACATTGGACCTATATTTAATATGTACAACCCTAATATGGTGCACAACATGGCTGCCGACACCTCAATTAAGCCGACTGTTCACTCAGATTGGCCATCTTTAGGTCCATTGCCAATTAGGGACACACCTATTTTAAATGTCATTGAATTGTTGACAAATGGTTTATTGCATAATTTTTCAATTTAGTTTCTAACAATCAACTATATATAAATCACCACTAATACCTCTGTCCAAGGAGTCTGTTGTTATCATTGTTCAATTGTCTGGCGCCATCTTGCTGACTGTCGGAAGTTGTCACCCATATCGATCTCTTGAGTCTTGGTATGACTGTCATAGTTTTCAGTTTGGTATTGACCACGAGAAAGTCCACTATGTCTACAGCTTCATTGGGAGGATTTGCATCCTGACGAACAGTTATAACAAATAACTTTCATATGTTTGTCCGGAGCCGATTTCTTCTCCTTCATGACAGAAATGAACTGTCCGTCTATCCATAACCTGTAGAGTTCATGTTATTTGCATGCCGTGTCCAACCACACCCTAATTGGGTAGAACATGCCAGGCTACAGAATAATGTGTAGGGGAAGTTGGAAGGAAGTCCTTTAAGGGTGACAGATGCCTTAGCAGACGCCACCTTCTTGGTGAAAATGTTGTGACACAGTAATGAAAGTTTCTTCTTGGACTTGCCACCAAGACAGCAATCGTCACACCTTTGCCCAATTCTGCCATCATAATCTCTTCAGACTTATTTGAACATATGAATGTACCTGCACAGCACTTCATGACAAAATCAGATTTCACTAATTTACGGAAAGGCAACTTTTCTGATGCCAATTACTTTGGAGCATGAATCACAGCCCAAGTAAGCATGGATGAAGGGAAACTCACTGTGTACATCATCTCCTGATATTTGTTTCAACAAGTAAAATTACTTTAACAAGTTCTGCGTTCTTTTGAATGTTAGTTGGTGTCAGAACAGAAATAGACGGCCTAATTATAAATTTTGCTGTACTGAGTAGGAACAAGTTCAGCAAATCGGTATCTTTGCCAAAGTTTTGGTGCAAAGACAGACATGCTCAAAGGTGCCTTAACAATATCATCATCTGCATCGCCAGGTCAATTGATGATGTGATATATATCCTCTATTGGTGTAGTGCTGATTAGAGCAATCATGTGTGCCTTGTTCTTGTCAAGAGACAAGAGGTCTTTCCTTTTGTTTGAAAACTCTGTTTCAGTCGCGAAGTTTATGATAGGGTGTCAGTTCATAACTCAAAATATGTCATCTGGGGAAAGATTTCCTGATCTTGACACACCAAGGAACTTTAGAAAGAGGAGTGCAGGATCAATGGCACAGTCAGGAGCAGTATACAAGGCAGAGATAGCCTATTCTAAAAAGTTAAAATTTTTGCCTCGTGTTTCCGATTTTTTGGTAAATGTTAACTTTCCGACAATATCTTCTATGATCTCTTTCCCAATCCCTTTGAGGTCATGCACAGTCACATCTGTCAAGCTAATAGTCTTTTGACAATATTTCTCAGGGTAGTACCCGAAGTAAGACTTTTGATGCATGCTTCCAATGTATCTGGCAGTATCTGCGTGTTTTGGACTTAAAACTTATATAATAGGTCTGGTCTTTGGAATCTTGTATTGCACTGTTGCGTAATTCAGAAGGTGCAGATTATCATGATTATGTCCAAAGGTTCTGCAGGTCCTCAGCAATCCCACTGCTTCCAGTTGGACAACCAGTGCTCATTAAAAACCTCACTAAAATTTCTTTTGTTGCAAGGCTACTATTTAGTCCTGCCCACCGTCCCCAGCATTGTTTGCTTTGTCAAAAACCATGAAGACCAGGAACAGTTAGAAACTCCCCTGTAACAGGTTAACATCAAGATGTATATTCTCAAGGTTGCTCATTCCTCACAGTCAGAAATGAGCACACCTCAAGTAGTTGAAATGACCTGCTGTGGCAAATGTACATGCAAGTAAGCAATCTGAAATCCCTGCAAATGCAGGAACTAACCCAATACAATTGCCTTGATTACCAGCCATGTCAACCATTTCAAATAATTCAGCCACATCAGATGGTTTCACACATTTTATTCATTCCTGTTCCCTCTGTCAGTATCCCAATAGTACTCAGAAAGTTCATAATATTATGGAAAGTCCCTGACAAGATAACAATCGTTAGATCTTGCCGGCTACTCTGTTTCGGACTTGGACACTGGGTCAATGGCGTGGACACTCTCTGTTGCGTTGTTTCGTGGACTCGTGGACGTCCAAACTGCTACATTTGCAGACGTCAACAAGACTTAGTGTCTGGAAATGTAGCAATTCCATCTTACATGCTCAAACTACACCAGTTGCCCTGCAAGCATATAATCTCCATTAACACCGCATTTCACCTTTATCCAGACTATATTTATGCATTTATTAACGTTTCAATATACATAGCTTCTTATAACAACACCTCCACACCACCTCTCCCTCTCACCGTGACACTCAGTCAACTGACTCAAAGCGCTCTATGTTTACTTTCTAATACTTCTTCTTCTTCTTCTTCCATAACTCTCTTCCGCCCTGGGACATAACATGGCGCACCCTTCCAACCAATGCTATAGATACATACATACATGGCTCACACTTGACCCATAAGTGGCAAGTGACTTGAAATGAGAGACAAATATATTGGAAAAATATTTCGGCGCCATTTCGTCCCTGTGGGACAGCATTCCATGCACCAGATGGTACCCTATCCGATGCTGCATCTAGTTTTGTGATGCATCAACAACAATTTCAGGTGCTTTCCAAGTCAAGGGCTGGTCAAAATTTATGATAGTAGGAAGCTTTTGTTCATCAAGAGGCTACGAAGTATAATATGGACAAAAAGCAACCCATGTATCCTGAGTACATATTTATCATGGGCGAGAAGAAAGCAACTGAGGATTGTCCAGGATTTGAGCAGGTGGATGGCTCAGTTGTTTAAAATGGTTCCCACCTGCTCTGCTTGGGTTCGAACCTTGGTTGGAGAACCCAAATTCTTCAGTGGTCAATTATAAGCAAAATCCTGTGTGGATGTCATTCAGATTGGACATCAAATAGTGGCCCCCTTGTGTCATTATCTATGCTGGTCAAGTAAAATATCACATCACTTACATTGGGTAAACGTGTAAGATGTTGAGCAGTCTCCAATCTGATCAATAATACTAATAGCACCACACCTCTCCCGCGAACATTTAAACTCATACAGAGTTATGGAGGCCTGTTGGCATCTCATCCAGATTCAGATCGCATCAATCAACCCTCTTGACCTAAAACACCTATCTATTTAAGGATGCTACATGTATCTGTCTTGATAAATGATGCAAATTTGGTGTTACCTGTCTGAAGCCATGGGATATCTCCCAAAAAATACCATCCTGCAGTAATAGTAAAATAAAAATCGGAAATTCCTTAAAGAATACCCTGTTTCAAAGATACTTTACTAACCTGCATTCATGTTTTCTGATGCTAGTTCCAAGATGTCCTTACAGGGAAGAGAATGGTTCAAATTTCAGTGGGAAAAAGTCTAAATAAAAGTGTCTGTGGCCATATTGGAGTTTAAAAGCCCCATAATTGTCCAATGTCTCGATGTGTTCTTGCCCCCAAAAACCTTCGTTTGAATGCAAAGATCATCGAATTTGACTTTCTTGTGGGCCCACTGCTGTATATAATCAATGCCAAACTGAAAAACTGTGATTATGCCAACAACACTTAAGACAAAAATGGTGGATAATTGATGACTTCAGAACAGTGTAAATGTATTGACTATATAAACAAAGGCATTCTCTAAGTTAATGGTCATTTATGGCCAATTGCTGTTAACTAAATAGCATAATGATGCAATGAATCATTTCTCTGTTTCACTCAATGACAACTTAAGCAGCTGCATTCTTTTAATTGGCAATTGATACAACGATTGTCAAATCTAAGTGAATGGTTGACTTTATCGAGGTTTCGGCAACATATTTTACACCATATTAGCATTGTAAATGTTAAATAATGGTCCAATGTTATTTTTGATGCTCTCAATGTGTTCCTTGACCACAAAAACCTAGGTTTAGATGCAAAGATCATCAAATTTGAGTGGATAGTTCCCGAGTTATTGCCATTTGAAGGTTTCGTCGGCCATCTTGGACGCCATCTTGAAAAAAACATATTTCCGATGGTCCGATTTTGGTAAACTTTTAGTATGTTAAAAAGTACACCTATACCTAACAGAATCAGTTGAAAAACCTTTTGTAGCAATTTTTTGGGGGTTGAGGGGTTATTTTTCACAAATAGACTGGACTACATACCAACGTGATTATAAGCCTCTAACAAGTGGCTAGACTCTATTTCACACATCATTAATCTCTCCCAAACAATCTAACTGTTAACTGATCCTTCTCAAAAACCAAAACATTATAATTTTAGACTGTTTACTACAGATTTGATTTTTCAGAACACTGACCCAGAGCTACCCAGCCAGTGACCCGATTCTGACAACAGCTGACTGCCCAGCTCTGCAATACACAAAACGTTTATTTATTTATTTTGTTTCAGAAGGAGACTTCTTCATTTTCATATTTTACCTGATTTATCTTCTAATCCTATTTGGTTTATCTTCTAATCCCTTTTGGCTAAATTAATTATTTCTACCTCTAATTCACTCTAGCTAATACACAACTTTTTATTTACTTTTGTTTTATTTTGCTCATTATTTTACATACTTTTATAGCTTTAATTTAATTAATTTCAATTTAGGCCTAATCCACTTAATAATTGTTTTCTCGAAAATCTTTGTCACATGCAGAAATAGGTCTCATATTTATTATAGTAATTTATTGAAATCTACAAAAGTCAATTTTTGAGTTTCAGACATGGCAGCTGAAGCATCACTTGCACAGTTTGGACATATTTCTAAGAAAAAATAAAATTTGTTAAAAAGTTGAGGGTGCTGTGCACTGCTTTATTGCTCCTTTGTTCCTAGCTTTGGTCACGGAGAGGATTAGTGACACAATGTTACATAACATGAATGGCTGGAGGGGAGGGGTACAGTGAAGCACAGACACAGTGTCTCCAGGCCCATTCAACAAAAACTGGACCCCTTCCAATGATGTCACTTTTACCCCCTAAACAATATTTCTTTAAAATGCTAAAAAAAACAATTGGAGTGAGTTTTAAAATGAATTAAAAGACAGATTTATCCAATAATGTCTTAAAATGTAAAATTACACACTGAAATTTGCAGAAATGGGGTTTACATGCCAAGTAATTTTCTTTAATAACCCTCTATATAAAATAGGGGTCTTATAGCCAGTGTGTCTTACATGTTCATATTTAATTTTCATTAAAGACCAAAATAAAATTAATTTCATTAAAGACCAAAATAAAATTAAGCTGACAGTACTTCATATGTTGAAATGTACATAACTGAGGTTAGATTTAAACCATTGAGATAGAATTGAGAGTTTAAGATTTCTTGTCAAAGGATTAGCAGGAAGACAATTACCCTGTGACATAACATTACATAATCAAGACTTCTCCAGTTCTCCATTCAACAAAAGCCAATCTGTTTGATTCATTCACATTTAATTTTCATGCAAACAACTAAATAAAAGGGGCTGACATTAATTTATATTCTAAAATTTACATCACTGAGTTTAGATATTAACCATAAAGTTATAATAATTGGGAGTTAAAGATTATGTGTCAACATTTTGAAATATTAACACACAAATGCATGTTTTTGAATATACTTAATTAATGCTTTGAAAGTCCACATAATTATATGAAATTTATATATTTCCTATTGATAATATTTCATGAGAAGAGGTAGCAAAAGTCAAATTTAGACATTAATGTGGCAAATTTGATTGACCACGGCCAATATTTACTGATATATGATTATCTGAAAATCCATAATATTTATCTAATTTTGTTAATATTGACCTCTGCTGCGAATAAAAATTTTCATATTGTTCAAAATCGGCATGATGATGATGTGAAACATGTCAGGTTTATTTTGACAAAAAAATGTCAACGACTGGTATGATATCAGAAGGAAATGGAGAGTAAATAGACATTTTAATGATTTTTTGCATTTTTCAATCATACATTTCAATGGAAAAAATTGCAACAACTCATGCAATGGCTATGAATATTAGTCAATAGTGTGTCTAACTATAACAAGACCTAAAGTTAACTAACTTACCCATTACCATTTGGCTTTTCACGCAGAAATGTTGGAAAATTGGGATTTTTTCGAATTTTGGGGTTTTTATAAAAATATGTAGGACCAACATTCCAACTGATTAGAGATGTTTAAAGAGGCATAAGATAGACACCTAATTGGAAAATTTCATAGATTTAACTTCAAAATTGACTGAATCATACAAGTTTAAAATAATAGTATTTTTTCATATTTTTGGTAAATTGTCATCAGTTCAACTTTCTCAGAGCATTTAGACCCACAAAAAACACATCTTGGGTACTTAATACATACAATATGCAAATTTCAGTGTCAAAAGTACTGCAATCTTTTAGTTCTGTCCCAGAAACAAAAAAAACAATTTTTCACATTTTTCAATGATTGTGAGAAAAGTATTAATGTCATGGGGATTAGACCTAAGAAAGGCTCAACTGGGATAAAAGATACCGTATTTACCCAAAAAATGATGAATATGCATGCCATAGTTTTGGCTTGACACCCAATACACAAAAAATTATTTTTTCACATTTTTCAATAATTGTGAGAAAAGTATTAATCTCATGTGGATTAAACCCCTAAAAGGCACAACTAGGATAAAAGATATAATAATGTCCCAAAAATAAAAAGTATACATTCCATAGTTTTGGCATTACTCCCAATACACAAGTGGGACGCCCGTTATCCGGACGCCCGCCCGCCCGCCCGTCCGCCCGCCCGCCCGCCCGCCCGCCGGACGGACAAATTTTCCCAAAGTAACTACAATACCCATCGGCAATGTATACATTGCCGAGGGTAAAAGTTGAAATATCCTAAATATGTGCTTAAAAGTTCTGATTTGAGTTACAAGGTTTTGCACTTTCACTATTTGGAACAAATTGACATACAAGGTTTGGTGAAATCAGTCTGTTACAGCTTCCAAAAATAGCAAACTGGCAAGGTGACCAATTGACAACATGTATTGGATATTGAAATAGTCATTCCACCCAAAATCTAAAAATAGCTAAATTTTGACATACGAGGTTTTGCACTTTCACCATTGTCATTGAAACCAGAAGTCATGAAATAAAAGTAATACATTTCGTGATACTTTCTATGAAAAAAAAACATGCCTTATAGGGTTCACTTTGAGGTCCATTTTGTCATTGCACATTCACGTCCTCAAAAAAAAAAGCTCTGAACTTTCTGAATGCCCCTCATACCACGGGTGGATTCGCTGGTATATATATGGGCCTCTCATACCTAATAGATAAGAGTCAGAAACAACTCCATTAAAAAAAGCAAACAAAAGAACTTCTGAGGACTGAACATGATGTTTTAACCATGTTTTGTACACTGCCTGCAGTGTTTCATGATCAGGGTCAAAAGCATGGGAAAAAGTTTGTAAACATGAAAATCAAACATTTTCTGATTCTGAACAACCATAGTGTAGGTAGTTGTATTGTGTATAGCAATGGGCCTCAACTGGGCTGCAACAGGGGGAAAACGCTTAGACTGGTAATTTGATTATCAATTAAAATTACCAAAGCAGGGGCACCTCATGAGTGTTTTATTATAATGCCCATATCAGTGTAAGTTCTTGGTTGCACATCTTGTGTGACATGTAGATACATTTTTTTATAGAACTGGGAGAAAATATCTGTTATGCTGCCAGCTGGGTTGCCAGCCAGCTCAAGCATCATTCAGCACCTCCCAGCCAGCTGATAGGAATAATTTTTTTCACCAGCCAGCCGCCTCAATTGCTTTCTCATTACGTGACTGCAAATTTTATCAGTTGACCGCCAAAATTGACTTTTTGCCAGCTGGGAAAATCCCAGCTGACAGTCTGTCAGCCAGCCAGGCACCTGCTGCATAATATATAATTGGTATAACAGATCATGGGGTGCCCCTGCCCAGTAGCTCCCAGTACTCTCAATTGCCTGATTCCATTGATTTTCTTGTCAAGCAATTGAGAGGTGCTGCCCTCTCTGGAAATTCTAACTTGATGGTCAAATTACCAGTCTAAGCCTTTAAGGCCCAGTTGAGGCCCATTGCTATTAGGGTAGGTTGATTTTCCAAAAATTTCTGAATTTCAATCTTGGACAAGTTGGGATAGTGACATATTCATGTCAAAAGGCCATACTTAAAATTTCAGGTCTCTAACTCTAATACCTTTTTCAGGAAATCCATTAAAGTTTTGAGTTTTTAGGCATTTTTCGATAGGTTTGCCGATTCTCTGTCTTGTAGATCTATAAATGAGTCAATTTAAAAGATAGGACAATGAAACTGGTATGGTTGGACAGGGCTCAATCAGACCTTCATTTTTAATACCAACATTAATGGTCTAGGCCAAATTTGAAGGCGCAAGTAACTTCACAATCTGATAACTTTTAATTTTTTGCTTGACTGGCCAATCAAAGTACGACTATAGGTGTAAATGTAGCTCCATTGGCTGTTGAGATATCTGGCAATATTAGTGATCTTAGGTAAAGCACCCTGACCTATAGTATAGTTACCTTTGTCAATTCAATGATTGTCACAGGTATCCTGAATAAAATCACAGATATTATGAACTTGTAAATATTAATTGATTTTGTCACTGAGTCATTTCAGAATCAGGTATTATAATGTCCTAAAAAACGGAAAAGAAATTGCACCCAGGGCATCATTCTAACATAGAAAAAAGTTCAAATAGTACAACCACCTAATTGGAAATTGTTTATTTCTGTACTGGTGTGCAGAAGTTGTAACATGAAACTTCCCTGCTTTGAAAATTAAGTTATAGTACTAATAAATATTTAAGCACTTCTTTGCAGTTTCTACAGTTTCTATAACTAATCTATTGAAGAAGAACAGTCAACAAGCCACACCATCAGGCTGCACTTCATTATCGAAAATTCACCTGACACGAAGATTTAAGCAACTAAACTTCTGTTACACATGAAGTATAAAGACTTCAGGCACCTGAAAGACAAGGACAATTGACCCTGTGAGGTAAATACAAGCAGAAAAAAAACGATTTTGACAGTCCCATTGCAATTCCTAAATTTGTGCAGTAACTACTCACCAGATGGCAACAATGTAAACAAACTTCTGAGAGTCCAGCTGGTGCTGCCACCTGCCTGACTAAACAAACTGCTGATTTATTGATTGGACCTGTGATTTGGATCTCTGATTGTAACTATGTCACAAAGAGAGCTTAAAGCTCTGGGCAACAACATGAATAAAACCACTGATGAACAGTTTGCTGACCTGAAGAAATTCATGAACGAGAAAATTGATGAGCTGAAGACCCACTTTGAAATAAAATTGCAAGAAAAATTTGATGATTTGCGAAATTACATTGATACCGAAATTGCTACTGTGTCAAACAGATTGCAAGAAGTGGAACAGAATGTGAATGATATCATTAAAGAAAAAGAAAAAGCTGATGAATATGATCCTGAGACCACGGTGATTGCCTTTAACGTCCCCTATGAAGAAGATGAAGACATCGAAGATAAAATGAAAGAGATGATACGAAAAGATTTAACTGTGAATGTCCCTGTCAAGAGAGTGAAACGAATCCTCCAAAAACGACAAGATGGATCAACGAAACCCGGGCCCGTTAAATGTCAACTGAATAATGTCGATGACAAAGTGAAAGTGCTTCGTGAAAAGCAAAAACTGAAGAACTCAGCAACGTATTCGAATGTGTTTATGCGATCTTCAAAAGACCATACCGACCGACTCATGGAATTAAACTTCAAGACTATTTTGGAGCTGATCCCTCAGGGAAAAGACTATAAAATTGTTGCGAATGGAAAAATCATGAAAAAAGACCAATTTGTTAGACAAAATAATAATGAATAGAATGATGACACCCAGCCTGATATTTTGAAATTGATAACTTGGAACATAAATGGATGGAAAGAAAGTTGTGATGTTAGAACCAATGTAATTCTAGGAGAAAATCCTGATATATGTACGTTAATTGAAACTCATTTAAAAAATGATCAGATTGTTCAAATTGATGGTTATAAATGTTTCATGCACAATCGTAAAGAAAGAAACAGACGAGCGAAACGAAACTTTGGAGGTCTTTGTGTATTAATTAAAGAAACTGTGTCTGATATATATGAGGTGAATGTACATGATAAATCATTTGATGGAGTAATTGTTTTGAAATTTAGAGACAAGATCACAGATTATGTTTTTATTCTAATAGCAGGTTACTTACCTCCTGAAGGCTCACCTTGGGGGAGAGACTCGTCAGGTTTTTACAATTATGTTCTCAACACTGTACATGAATTGTCTGAGACTGATGCTATTTATTTCACAGGTGACTTTAATAGCAGGATTGGCTCTGAGAAAGACTTTGTTGTTGGTATTGATGACATATCTGATAGATGTGTACTTGACAATGAAATTAATAACCATGGTAAATTACTTCTAGATCTCCTGATTGATTCTAAAATGTGTGTTTGTAATGGAAGATTTGATAATGATGATTGGACATGTATCAAGTGGAACGGCACTTCAGTTGTGGACTATTTTATTACTCCTATTCATAATTTTAACACTTGTATTGATTTTACTGTAAAGACAACAAGAGATTGTGTTAATGAACATTGTGTAAATGCTGAAGGTATTTTACAAAATAATACTTTACCAGATCATTCAATGTTAATTTTAAAAATAACTACTTTCAATAATGATGTGAAGAATTGTATCCATCGAAATGATGATAATATAGCTTTGCAGAAAGATGCATTTAAAATTGATAAAGTGCCTGTTGACTTCTTTCGATCTGAAGAATCGGCACAACAAATTATACATATGATTGAAAAAATTGAAAATACGAGGGCTAATCAAGATTGTATTGATGAAGTGTATAAAAAACTATGTGATATGTTCCATGAAGAAATGAATGTTTGGTTCAGAAAGAAATCTGTTAACCCGCAAAATAAGAGAAACTTATATAGGCACAGCTGTGCCTTTTGGAATGAAGATTTGAAAAATCATTGGGAGGATCTTTGTCT
Source organism: Platynereis dumerilii (assembly GCA_026936325.1). Lineage (NCBI taxonomy): Eukaryota > Metazoa > Annelida > Polychaeta > Phyllodocida > Nereididae > Platynereis > Platynereis dumerilii. Next base: position 512,800 of record JAPTHN010000140.1, read on the forward strand.
TAAAGAGAAAAATTATTTAAGATGTCATGGACCTCAAAAGAGGAGAAATAGAGAGGAATATAATTCTGCTAGAAAACTATTTGATAAGGTTTTTCGCAGAGAAAAAAGAAAATTCAACAGAAATAAAATCATACAAATTGAAAATCTAAATACTGAAAATCCAAAAGAATTTTGGAAATCTTTAAAAAATTTAGGTCCCAAGAAAAGAAATAAAATTCCTGAAGAAGTGATCAATAATCAAAATGAAGTAATAACTGAACATGCAGAAGTATTACTGCAATGGAAAAATGATTTTAAAAACCTGTACAATCCTAAATCTGTGGATACATTTGATTTAAATTTTTATAACGAATGTATTGAATATTTACAAGATCATGAAAATGAAATACCTATAATTTATGATCAAGAAAACTTAATTGAGATTAGAGAGATAGAGAAAGTGATTCAAAAGACAAAATTAAATAAATCCATGGGAGTTGATAACATACCATACGAAATTTTTAAAAATGGGTTGTCAAATGGATTACTCTTATCTCTATTTAATAAAATATACATTACTAACATCATGCCTAGTGAGTGGAATATGGCTATCATCAAACCAATTCCAAAATCAAATATGATAGATCCACGAATACCACTACAATACAGAGGTATAAGTCTAATGTCATGTATTTTTAAATTATTCTCAGCTATCATCAATAACAGATTGTTACAGATAGCAGAAGTTAATGATATATATGTCGATGAACAAAATGGTTTTAGACCAAAACGCTCTTGTTCAGACCATCTTTATAGCTTAACTAGTACTATTCGAAATAGAATAAATAAAAAACGCTCAACTTTTGTCGCATTTATAGACCTACAAAAGGCTTTTGATTCAGTTAATCGTGAACTACTTTTTTTCAAACTCAGGAAACAGGGGTTTGGTGGAAAACTATTCAACGCCATAAGATGTATATACACCAACCCAGTAGCTAAAGTAAATCTTAATAATGCTAATACAGACACATTTCAGTTACGTTCAGGGGTTAAACAAGGTGATCCATTATCCCCTACTCTTTTTGGTTTATATATTAATGACTTAGCTCTAGATATTAAAAATTTAGAAATGGGTGTAGATGTTACAGACAATGTTAAATTAAGTATCCTTATGTATGCAGATGACTTGGCCTTAATCGCTGAGTCTGAAAGTGATTTACAGAGAATGATTGATGTAATGTATCAGTGGTGTAGTAAATGGCAAATGAAAGTTAATATTGGTAAAACAAAAATTGTCCACTTTAGACATAAAGGTCTAAATGTTAGCAACTGTGAATTTACCTATGGAAATGAATCAATTGAAATTGTAAAAAGTTATAAATATCTGGGACTAATCTTAGAAGAATGTCTTGATTATAATGTTACATCAACTGCCCTTGCCAACTCGGCTGGAAGAGCCCTTGGAAGTATCCAAAACAAAGTTTACAAATTGAAAGGTTTAGGATTTAAAACATACAGTAAATTGTTTGATTCAGGTGTTGTTCCTATTATGGATTATTGTTCGGGAGTTTGGGGCTACTAAGACTTTTCTAAACCTGAAGCAATACAAAATAGGGCAATACGATTTTTTCTAGGTGTGAATAGTTTTACCCCGAAACATGCTTTTAAAGGCGATATGGGATGGATTGATTCAAAAACTAGACGTCATATTGAAATACTACGTCTTTGGAATAGACTTGTTTACATGGATGAAAACAGACTGACAAAGCAAGTGTTTGAAGTTGATAAACAAATTAACAAGAGAAATTGGAGTAATGAGGTTTTACAAATATTCACTAAATTGAATCTTACTCAAAATTTTGTAGAAAATTTACCTATTAACCTAGAAAATGCACAACGTCAACTGATGGAAATTTATAAAACCAACTGGAAAAATCAAGTAACTAACATGCCAAAATTAAGAACTTACAGAGAATTTAAAACTACATTTGGTACTGAGGATTATGTATATAAAATTTATGATAGAGGTCATTTGTCTGTTCTTTCACAATTTAGGTTCGGTGTTTTACCATTAGCAATAGAGACAGGACGTTACAATGATATACCATTAGAATATAGAGTTTGTGAATTTTGTTCCCATCATGTTCTAGAAGATGAAAATCATTTTTTGTTCCATTGTAATACTTATAACGATTTACGTAATTTACTTTTAACTCGTGTTTTGGATTATTGTGTAGATTTTTACTTTTTATCATTGCAAGAAAAATTTAAGTTGTTGATGTCCAAGGATTTAGTTAAATTTACTGCAGAATATTTGTTTAAAGCTTTCCATAGAAGAAGAAGTTTGTTGTTTAAATAATGTAAATATGTGATTGTAAATGTTTTAATATTGTAAATATGTGATTGTAAATGTTTTAATATTGTAGTTTCCAGAAAATTTGTTGTTAAAGTTACTTTTGAATTATTTTGATGACTTGTAAGCCCATATAGGGCTGGGTGTAAATTTTTTACACAGGTCAATAAAGAATTTGTCTGTCTGTCTTGTCTATAATGGAACTAAGAGGTCTTGATAGATTATTAGACAGCTCTATATTTCATCACTGGAGCCTTACGGAACATATCATGCCTTTTGGATTGGGGATATTACATTTCGAAAATAATATCATTGATCAGAAAGAGAGAGAAAAAATACAATTTGCTTTTTTTGTGTGCAGTGCCATATGAAGATCTACTTCTCAAATTTTAACCTAGCTTTATGCTTGATGTTGGCTTTTAACTTTTTTGCATCAATACCACATTGAAATTTTATTTCTGAGGTTTGATTTATTAAAAATTATGCTGTGCATCTGGAAAACTCGGCAAAGTTTCACAGGTTTGCCAAATGGAACTGTCCCTCCCCAATACCTCCGATATGGCTCATTGTAAGACCCCTGGCAATGCTTGTGAAAGTGTAATCCAGTAGACTGAAATAGGGTTGAGTATAACCCGGACTAGTAAAAAAACTTTTTTCAAGTAATTTCCTGTTTAATACTGCTTTGAATCATCAGATCTGACTTTCTTTCTCAAAATTGTGAGATTTTATAAGAAGTGCAGAAGAAAAATTATCGGAAACCCTTCATGTTTGTATTCAAATTGTAGGTCTTTTTGAGATCTTTTCAAATATGTAGGTTGTATTACTGTATGATGAGAAATGACTAAGTATTATGAAACCGCGAGTTTGCAAAACAACCGAAAAATTTTCAAAATGTCAAAAATTCAATGCTATTTTCTGAAAAAAGTTTTCAAGTTAGAGACCTCAAAGTTTGGATATAGCCTTCTGATATGAAAATCTTACCATCCCAACTTGTCCAAAAGTGAAGTTCTGAAATCAACCTACCCTAATTGCTATACACAATACAACTAGCTGTACAAATTCATGGAATTTATGGAACTACGGATGTGTCAGCTCCAACCAGTGTGCTAGATGGTGAGGGATGACTGCAAGGATCATGAAACACTGCAGGTATTGTGGAAAAATTAGTTAACCACTGTTAAATATAGTGTTCAATCCCCCCAAGGCCTCTTGTTTACATTCCTAGTTTCACACTCTTCTACATGTATAATTTTATGTATCATGTCTACTGGCGAATCCACTCGAGCCTCATACTCAATCATAGTGACGGACACTGACGGTACTAGATTAACCAGCTCTGGGGTATTGGGAGAAGCATTATGCAGCACTGCTCTGCTCCTATTGGAAGCAGCTCCAACTTATAGCATCGACATTTAGAAAAAAACAACCCAAGTCAGGGTCACTGAGTGACAATATCACAAGCTGTTGTGTGAAGTAATATCACCCTTCTGGCTTGAGTGATATTGATTCACACAGCAACTTGTGATATTGTTATGAAGTTCCCTGACAAATAGTCATAAAGAGAGGCTACGAGGGGTGTCCCAAAAGTTCTGACCAATTTTTTTGGTAGACCTTTCTATTTGAAGTAGCTGTATGAAATTTTCACAGAATCAATTTCAGGTATTTCACTTTCAATTCTGAAAATATGGTACCTGTTTGAACATTTTAAATAACTTTGCTGTTGCCATGGAAACAGAAGGTCAGTGCACCAAGCGCAGCTCAATTTTTAGGCCAAATCCAAGTGTCTAGGCTTGTAAATAACCTAGGAATTTACTGTAAATATGCAATGGATGATCATGAAAAATATTATTTGGAAACCTAACAGTATTTCAAAGTTTTTTTATTTACATTTAAAGTCACTGTAAATCAGTTTAATCCATGTGCTGAGGCGATCACCTGCATCCTCCAAACTGGGCTGTTCCTAAATATTGTGGAATTTCAGTGTATGTGGCGACTGCTTCATTTCTTGTTACGACTATTATTTCTTTAATTTTTGAACTGAAATATATATTTAGGTATCACACAAAGTTACAGAAGGCCAAATATGGTAATTAAAGCAGATCAGATTGGGTTTTGAACCTAAGGTTCTTGAGAACTGCCTCTTGACATCAGATTGTTTCAGCCAAACCGTCTCAAGCGCTGTTAGGCAACTGCTGGAAAAAGCCTTTGATAATTGCCTCAGCTGATTCGATTGAAATATAAATAAAAGTTTATAATCTAATGGAAGATATCTTGATAGACTACAAGCTTATCAGGAAATACATTTTCTTGCAATCATTTGCTTTTTTATCATAAATTCTCTAACTTTTAACACAGCTAATTTGCTGAATTTCGTGTGAGAAATTGAGCTGCGCTGGGTGCACTGACCTCTCGTAACCATGGTAACAGAACAGTAACTTAAACAATTCTTACAGTCTAGATTTTCAAAAGAGATGGTCAAATACCTTAAATGTATTCTGTGAAAATTTCATTTAGCTATTTCAAATAGAAAGGTCTGCCAAAAAAATTGGTCAGAACTTTTGGGACACCCCTCGTATTTTCTGCTATTACAAACAATCATCATGTCGACATAAAAGTCCCATTGTTTGGGACATTGTTTGTTTATGATGTCTACAGGCAAATGCTATTCTGGTGATGTCGTAACGATTGTTTAAAATATTACCCCTGAAGGCTGATATTTCTTATGATGTCACAGGCCTTGATATTTTGGCTTGACAATGGTTTTTGCAGCCAACCATACATAGATTGATCTATTTTGATTTAGTTGACCTTGTTATTTTTCATGTTTCTTTCCAGATGCATTACTGGCAATTGTACCAGTTCCGTTGGTTCTTATTGCAGCCTTCTGTACTTGCGTCTGCATCAAGAGGTGAGTCTCATGAATGGTTGTTGTAGATATTTGTACTAATTTTTATCTACTAATCTCAAGGACTCCTCTCTAATTCAAAAACTTGCTCTTTTAATTCATGAGGGAAAATATTGCGTTTGGTTGAATAACCAAAAAGTGATGTTGAGGCTGTGACGACATAACTGCCTAGGACTACTTAAAAAAAGGATAATATAATTCAATCTTTCCAGAGGACAATGCAGCAAGTGCCGACCGAACCAGCATGCTCAAATTGCACTACCAAAAAGTAGTGACGGAGGAAGTGGAAGGATTGAGGACGAGGAGGAAAGTATGTATCAACTTAATACGATGTAACATATCAACATTTTGTCCTTGCATGAAATGCAGCAACTGCTTCTCATGAGTCTAATCCAGTAAGTTAGGCCCACCAAAGGAAGGGACTAATATTTCCATTCACAGATGTCTGTCCATCTGTCGGGCTGTTTAGCTGTCTGTCCGTCTGTCTGTCTCTTAAGGAGATTGAGGAATAACTGCTTGAGACTTTCTAATGAAATTCTGCAGGATTTTTTCAATTACTAAAGCAAAGAACTGATTAGATTTTGATACGGTTCCATGGAGCAGATACTCCACAGTTACGGGATACAGTTAATTTATATTTCTCATATCATTCTTAACTGGCTAGTCACATATGCATCGTGCAATTCACTCATGACTGACCACTCAGACCACTAATTATTACACTTGCCAAAGATGGAGCCACTGCACACATTTTGACCAAAGTTCCTTTTCCAGTATCACAATGCATTCTAAATCTCTTTTCATTGGCCCTAATGACATCTGATGATATTTTGGTCAAGATGACAAGATCCATGCAGCCACAGTTTATGTATACAAATATTTAAGCCCTTTTCACACCCTGGATAAGTTTATAACTTCCCTTGATACACTGCAATAAATATCTATTCTATACCTTTTTTGTTTTATTCATGGCGGGCCTTCACACTCAAAAGAGAGCTACCACATTGTCATGTCTTTCTTAAGTTTCCACCAAAATCTATGTTTAAAGTTATTTTGCTTGTGTTAAATTCCTCTCTGAATTACATTTTTTGACATTCTACTGTTTGTTAAATCTTTTATTCTAAGCGGAAGTCAGTTTCAGTAACTTGATAACCATACCACACTGCAAGTAAGAATGAAAGTAAACACTGATGCCAATAAGCTTACAAATGTTGATTTTGCTTTCAGACTATTACGAATCCATTCCTGATATTCCCGACCTTCCGCCAAGGCCACGCAATGAACAGAGTGGCATAGTCCCTCCAACAAGGCCTGGCATCGATATTCCCGACCTTCCACCAAGGCCACACACTCAACAGAGTGGCGTAGTCCCTCCACCAAGGCCTGGCATTGATATCCCTTGCCCTCTACCAAGGCCACACACTCAACCATGGTCACGCACTGAAACTCAGAGTGGCCAAGATGCCAGTGCAGATGCACCAAGACATGACACTGAACCTGATGTTGGCGAATGTCTTACCCCCTTAAGATCTAACCTTCCCTTGGAATTCGGAACACATCAAACCCTAACACGTGCTGACATTTCACAACCACAGATTGGTGTGTCAGAACCTGATGTTGGCAAATATCTTACCCCCTTAACATCCAACCTACCCGTGGAATCCCAAACATATCAACCCCTAACACATGCTGACGTTTCACAGCCACAGATTGATGTGTCAGAACCTGATGTTGGCGAATATCTTACCCCCTTAAAATCCAACCTACCCCCGGAATTAGGAACATATCAGGCCCTTACAAGTGCTGACGTTTCACAACCACAGATTGATGTGTCAGAAACTGATGTTGGCGAATATCTTACCCCCTTAAGATCCAACCTACCCCCGGAATTAGGAGCATACCCTAACAAGTGCTGACGTTTCACAACCACAGATTGATGTGTCAGAACCTGATGTTGGCGAATATCGTACCCCCATAAGATCTAGCCTTCCCCAGGAATTCGGAACACATCAAACTCAGCTCTACTGTTATGCCACTGGTGCATCAGATCAGCCAAGAGATCTCACTAAACCTGAGAGCACTCCTGTGTATTTAACTCTAGTAGAAGGCCCTCTTGCATCACCAAGACCTAACCTCCCCCCTTAATTTCGAACATATCTACCATGACGGACCCTGCCTGCCAAACCTGAGGGTGGAGCATCAGCAGATTTGACAATGACAGACCCTTCTGCCAAACCTGAGAACGGAGCATGTGATGTATGGCAAATTTTGTAAATATTGTAAATACAGTAACAGTGGATATTTTGTATCATTCCAAATGTATATGGGTATTTTCATATAAATATTACTTTCATAATGGTATGAGTATTTTTTGTTGATCATACTGTGTATTTCATGTATTTCTTAATATTACCATCGTTTACAATCATTTGCTTTTGTGTATAATTGTTTACAATAACAGTGCATGGTTTGTACATGTATGTTACACCAATAAGCACTGAACTGCTATTCTATTATGATTACATAATCAGTTAACAAAATAATTGTGTTGACATTGTGACCCAGTCTAGTTGTTAATTTCAATGTTGAATATTCTGTGGAAGACATAACATTTCTAGAAAAGTCTACATAATGAGTAATACCTTCTAGAATGTCTAGTATGGTATGGTATGGTATGGTATTTTTTTTATTAACATGTGTGTATATATACAATTATCAATTTTTGCTTCCCAGATATTTACATCTAAACACACCCAGCCCTCTTGGGCTTACATGACAAGTACTTATCTTATAAAACAAACGGAGTGGCACTGAAAAGAATAAAAATATAAATAATTAAAGTAAGTAGAAACATTTTAACAAGGAAATAAATGAAGGTTAATTATATAATTCATCCGGTTTTCAAATGCGATCTGATTTAACCAAATAGTTTTTGCTTTCTTTTGTCATATATATTCCGGATAAATTTCACTGTTTTTAAAATATTACATTTTTTCATTATTACATTGAATTTAGATTCTGTAGTGAGGGACTGAAAGTCCTGGACCTCAATACCATGAATGAAATACTGGTTTCTCTCATTTTCGTAGAAAGGACAGTTAAAAAGAAAATGTGCCTCATCTTCCACCGAGTTATCATTACATAATTTGCATGTGCGTTGTTCAATCTCAAGGCCCTTCCAGCGACCAGTTTCAATCTCCAGTGGCAGTATACCCAGTCTTAGTTGTGCAAGTACACTTCTATATTTTCTGTTCATGTTTATGGATACGTAAGGTTCAATACAAAAGTTGTTTTTAAACGTGACATAAGTTCTCAATTTTGGGAAATCAGCTAAAGCATTTTTCCATTCACAGCATTTAGCTTCATGCAAGAGAGCCCATACACGTTCAATTGGACATGGAAGTGCATCGTGAAAACAACTTGACATATTAAGTTCAGTCATGATCTCTTTGACTTCTGCAGCCCAAGCTTTTGTGGGCTGATTTATGTCCCACTGGAAAACTTTTTTCGTTAAACGATTGGAGTTCATATTCACAAGATTATTCCAGGTCCTAATCATGTTTACCTTACGTCTGACACTGCTATGGGTCCAGCCCATGTCGCCTTGAATTGCTAAATTGGGTGCAAAGTTATGAACACCCAAGAAAGCCCTTATTGCTCTGTTTTGCACATGGTCAAGTTTTTCAAACACTTTAGCTCCCCAGATACCACTAGCATAATCGAGAACTGTGCTAACACAAGCATGGTATAACGTGGTGAAGGTATTATAGCCTAAACCATTTAAATGCTTATGTTTTGCCAGAATTGCTCCTAATGCTCTGCTTCCAGCTCCTGCTAATGTTTCAGCAGTCACATTATAATCAAGGTGTTGATCAAGGACAATGCCAAGGTATTTGTATAAATTTTCGATCATTTCGCCATTAAGCAGGAAGTTTTGTGAAGTTTTGGGCAGGGTTGGGCACGAGTACACATGTACTCGTGTACTCGTGTACTCGAGTACATTTTTCAAAGTACTCGCATGTACTCAGTACTCGTGCCAATACATGAGTACAGTACTCGTACTCGTACTCGAGTACATTGCTAAAGTACTCGTACTCGTAGTGAGTACATCACGAGTACAAGTAATGCTTCAAAAGAACAAAATTGAACACAAAGGCAACTAAATTATGAAAAATCAAATAATTTTTGAACAGATAAATTTATATAGTCTATAGATCTTCGATTCCAAGCCATCCTTGCCCTTTGAGCAATGTTCTTCAGTCAAAAAGGTCAACCTAAATTTAAGAAATGTGTCCAACATGACAAAAAGGTTTATTTAATGCCACAGTTCAATTTTTTAAAACCTTCGAAGATGCTTTTTAAGTTATTATTTATAAAGTACAATGTCTGATTTTCGTAATCAAGTCTTTACAATTATTCGTTCAGTACAACAAATACTTTTGATCATACATGAAGCACTTCAAGGAAATACCATTTGGATTTAGATTAATTTTGATCACATAGCCGCCATTTGCATTTTTCACACCTTTGGCGCAAATCAAAACATCGTTATTGACAGGCTTATACTGGCCTTATTGTGGAAGATATAGTATTTTAACTTCAACCATTGCATTCAGCTACTTCTACATCATATATCTAAGTTTTTAAACTATGTGTCTAGCCCTATTTTAACCACAACTAGAGCCGTTTCGTTTTAACCTTTTATTGGTTAAATCGACGCTTTTGCGGAAATTGGAAAACAATATTTAGTCTAGAGGCTCACCCTGGCTCATTTTAAATAACAAAATCCACACCAAAGTGTACATTCTGAAGTTATAAAAATTTTACATATAAATTATGTTACTTATATGAAATATATTTTCAAAAAAAGGTCAACAATACGAATTTATGGATAGAAAGACAGGCATTTAATTGCTACTATTAATCATTTTTCAAGTCAAATATCATGTCACCAGAAAAGCTTATACTTGTCTTTCACCAAAACTAATCACTATGTTATGATTTTATCTAACGAAAAATGTTCTTAGCTGAACGAAAAAAGGATTTCTCATTTTTCTATACTTGATATTTATTATAAGTTTATATTGTATTTAATTGTATTTTTCTGCCTTTCCAAGCTTTGATATGTGTTTTTAACGAATTCTTTGCACAAAGAAAGGACATTGAAATGAAATTAAAACTGGCAATTACAAGATACATTGTGCTTATAGAAGCCATGGATGCATGTCAAGTAATTTGTTTCAAAATTATTGTTGCAAATAGTTGCCCTCTTCTTCCTAACACCATTCCGTCTAAAATAGGCCTAAAAATAGTTAACTTAATATAACTTAATCCTTCATTAATTTTCTCCACTGTAGTCACTTAGGGTGATTGGGGCTTTACATCCTATATTTATGCATTGTTAGGCTAATTAAGACCTGGCAATGAGGCGACGGATGATTGAATCTGCCCTTTAACATAGGTCCAGGTGACCCGGCTGGAGCTGGATTCGAACCCTGGATTCAACGATTGGCAGCCCAGCAAATAGTTTCTAGGCCATTTTAAATTAACTTTCGATTGACAAAGGGGCATTAGTAGTAGCATTCACTGATAATCTATATTGTTACTTAATTATTTTATCTTAATAATGCTTTTATCTCATTAAATATTGCCCAAATTAGGTTCGAAACTGCATAAATGTACTCGTACTTGTACTCAAGTACATTTGAAAGTACTCGTACTCGTACTCGAGTACATTCAGAAAAGCTGTACTCGTACTCGTACTCGTACTCATGGATGTGGCAAGTACTCGTACTCGTACTCGAGTACATTTACATGTACTCGTGCCCAACCCTGGTTTTGGGCAACTTTTTTGGTTGATAATGTACAACTTTTGATTTCGAGCTATTTAATTTAATATGCCATTTTCTTCCCCATTCTGAGACTTTATTTAAAATCACCTGTAAATCTTGTTCTGAGTCTGCTAGGAGAACTACATCATCTGCATACAGCAGGATGCTTAGTTTTTCTGTACCAAGAGGACTATTGACATCATCAACAAGGTCATTTGCAAATATATTGAATAAAGTTGGTGAAAGGGTATCACCCTGTCTGACACCATATCCAATATCAAACCAATCAGTCAATCTCCCATTTATATTAACAGCAGATAAGCATCCCGAGTACATACTGGTCAGGTTTTCATAGAATTTACCATTCACTCCATACTTGAGCAGCTTATAGAAGAGCAAATTTCGATCAACCCCATCAAATGCTTTTTCTAGTCTAGTACCAACCGGAAAACGTATGAGCGAATAAATACGGCTTGGAGCTGACATTGAGAGTCAGTTTCCACCAAGATGCTATACTGTGCATATCATTGGACTGGACATTTGATTAACCTGTACCATATAGGATCACACTGTTGGACATTTATTAACCTGGATATTATACTGGATCAGGACTCACGGACATCATTGGACTATTGGAAAGACCAGCTGATCTCTCGATTCTATAACCTTCTATGGACACTTAGCCATAGGCTTACATAGATAAGTGGTTTAAAATTACTCTGGGTCACGAATGGTTTATTTGGAGTAAATTGAAAACTTGTAAATATTGTAACAGTTTATAATTTTGCTGTTTTATTAAAATTGTAAACATTAACTATCTGTGTGTGTTGTTTATTGCTGCTGACCCATAACAAGCATCTGCAGATTTAACATTGACGGACCCTCCTGCCAAACCTAAGAGCAGAACATCAGCAGATTTTTAAAACAATGAGTGACCCTTCTGCCAAACATGAGAGCAGAGCATCAGCATATTAAACAAATGACATGCCCTCCTGACAAATGACATTGTGACAGCGGAGCATCAGCATATTTAACGACTACTCTCCCTCCTACCGAACCTGAGAGTGGAGCATCAGCATATTTATCGATGACCGGCCCTACCACCAAACCTGAGAGTGGACCATTAGCATATTTAACGATGTCCGGCCCTCCCACCAAACCTGAGAGTGGACCATCAGCATATTTAAAGTTGATTGGCCCTCCTGCCAAACCTGAGTGCAGAGCACTTTCATATGTAATGCTGATGATGATGAACCCTCCTACCAGTGGAGCGTCAGCAGATTTGACAATTACAGACCCTCCTTCCAAAATTGGGAGTGAAGCACAAGCGTATTTAACAATGACAGGCCTTCCGCCAATGAAAGCGGAGCATCAGCAGATTTGACCAAGAGAGACCCTTCTACTTAACCTGAGAGCAGAGCATCAGCATATTTAACAATGACGGACCCTCATGCCAAACCTTGGAACGATGCATCAGCAGATTTAACTGCGAAGGACCCTTCAACTAAACCTAAGAGCGTAGCATCAGCATAATTTATTTAACAATGACGGACAGTCCTGCTAAACCTGGGAGCACAGCATCAAGAGATTTTACAATAAAAGAGTGAAGCATCAGCAGTTTCAACAATGCCTGCCAAACCTGAGAGCAGAGCATCAGCATATTTTAACAATTGACAAGTCCGCCTGCCAAATAAGAGAGCTGAGCATCAGCAGATGTAACAATGGCGAACCCTGCTGCCAAACCTGAGAGCATAGCATCAGTAGATATGACAATCATGGACCGTTCTGCTAAACCTGAGAGCGTTGATCAGCATAGTTAATGAATACAGGCCCTACTGCCAAACCTGAGAGTGGAGCATCAGCTTATTTAACGATGATGGGTCCACCTGCCAGACCTGAGAGAGCAGCATCAGCATATTTAAGGAAAACTCGCCCTCCTACCAAACCTGAGAGGGAAGTATCAGTATATTTAACGATGACAGGCCTTCCTGCCAGACCTGAGAGCATAGCATCAGCAGATTTGACAATGATGGAAGCTTCTGCCAAACCTGAGAGCGGTTATCAGCATAGTTAATGATAGCAGGCCCTCCTGCTAAACCTGAGAGTGGAGAAGGCTGCCGGTCTAAGAGTGGAGCATCTGCATATTTAAGGATGATGGGTTCTCCTGCCAAACCTGAGAGCGATGCATCAGCCCACTTAACAAGGCAGGCCCTCCTGCTAAACCTGAGAGCCGAGCATCAGCGTATTTAATAATAATGGGCCCACCTTCCAAACCTGAGAGCGGAACATCAGCAGATTTGACAATGACGTACCCTCCTGCCAAACCCGAAAGCAGCTGACTGACAAGTCAGTCTGCTGTAAAGCAGGGGAGCGAGTGGACTGATGAAATATACATCAAAATGGGTATCGAATTGGCTTCTAGGTCACTAGAAGTGCTGCCTCTAAAGTCCGCGCTGTTGTCCCTGAGGTCCGTGCTCAGCAGAACTCAGCAGGACTGAGCTGGGCTGCTTCAAAAATGCATGTTTGCGAGGACGTAAAATAGAACACCCGAAGTGAAATGTTGTAGCCTGCTCGCTTACGCTCTCAACTGATTTAGCAGGCTACTGTAGCCTGCGAGAGCAGAGCATCATAATATTAAACTATGACAGGCTATACTGCTGGTTCTGAGAGAGGAGCATCAAGATATTTAAGATGACAGGCCTTCCAGCCAGACCGCAGAGCAGAGCATCAGTATATTTAATGATGACAGGCCCTCTGCCAAAACTGAGAGTGGAGCATCAGCATATTTAAAGATAATTGGCCCTCCTGCCAAACCTGAGAGGGGAGCATCAGCATATTTAACGAAGACTGGCCCCTCCTGCCAAACCTGAAGTGAAGCATCAGCACATTTAATGATGATGAAGACGGAGCAAAACTGTGAGTAGAGCATCGGCATATCTAACAATGACAGGACCGGCTAAACCTGAGAGTGAAGCAATGCGTTTAACTGCTGTATGCAAAACCCAGCCAAGGTATTTCTTACAGTTATAACAAATTTCTCAATTCCTTCCTGTCCAGACTAATGTATGACAGATAATGGAGAAACTGAATAACTAAGCATGGTTGTATAGTTATTTTCAGCAGACGAATGAAAAGTGCTTTCAGAAAAACACTTTGATGTTTCTTGTCAGGACATGGCCCTATCTCTGCCACGTTATTCTGTATGACACATAAGCAGTTTGTCTGATCATATCCCATACTTGCAATGCTAATAGGAAAAGTAATTTAAAAGGTCACACCACAAACGTAATGAGGCAACAAATGATTTTTACCCAATGAAATATTGATACTTCATATCAATATATTTGATAGGGCTTCTGGTTCCTTTAATTCCTTTGGAGTGGTTTATTTAAATCACGTTTAGCCAGTTAAGTTGTCCTAAGCTGTCATTTGGTGAAAAGGACATTATGAATCAAAATATGTATCTCACTCAAAGTGATATTTCTGGTTAATCAGTATTTGTTATAATTCTGGTTTTGCTAGTTTTCCCCCTAACTATTGTCACATCATACAAATTGCCAAATTGATTTGAATTTGCCTGTGTCAATTTTTAAAATGTTTTATTGAATTGTAATATTACATACCTGCATACCATATAATCAAATTCTATTGAGACAGCTCTTGGTGTCATCACATGCCTTTATAATTTGTGAATTGGATTTGGCATTAGAATATTATGCGTGCTGATTTTAGAGACAAAACAGTTGGCAACAAACAATTAACATGAGTCTGGATAAGACAATACCTTTGTTTTTGACAATTTGCTGTCTAATCCTTTATTGGCACATTTTGAGTCAATGCTTCTCATCAGGTGTGAGAAAAGTAGGGTAAGGTGGGGTAAATCCGGCCCCGGGCAAGTCCGGCCCCTTGAGGATAAAGCATTGTCTCATGGCCCAAAATATGATTGGCAACAATTTTTTTTTCTCAAAATGCATTATTACCAGGTCAAGAGATTGCCCAAAAACAGAAATTGGCCAAACATACTTTTGTTTGTACTAAAACTAGGAAAGAAAACATACAACTCACGACTGACCAATTTCAATGTGCAATTGAAACTTTTGAAACTGAGGTATTTCACCAGGCCATTTTAGACGAACATGTTACTTTCTGTTATGAAAAGCAACGTTTAGTCAACAACTTCAAATGTACAGAAGATTTCACCAATCAGTATAACACATATTTAGAAAATGACACTTTCATAATTTTGCAGCATTCGGGGAAATTCCGGCCGTCGTTGATGGGGCAAATCCGGCCCCTCTGATTCTGATGTTAAAAGCACATAAACATAATTTTTGTCTTGAAATTGCTCTGCTGTGCCATTCAAACACCAGGTTATTGAGATTATAATTCATTTGAGTTGCTTTTGATGATTTTGCTTGGATAAATGGCTTGTTGAACATGTCAAATATATAAACTTTTTAAATCTCCCAAACAAAGTGATCAAATGATCCTTTGACAATGATTAAATAATTATTATATCCTTTAGATTCAATTTGTTATTTAAGAATAAAATTGTGGGGCAAATCCGGCCCCTGAGGCTGAACATTGATTTGGAGATGTCGGCTAAAAGGCTTCAAATTGAAATCTGTACGTTTCCTGGTAAGTTGGGAAGTATGAATTCCATCAATCCATGCATTGACATATTGATTTTTCATAAATATGAGTGTTTGAGAAAGGAATATTTATGTGAAAAGGGGGCCGGATTCCCCCCACCTTACCCTAATATCATACTTGTGACCAACAACAAAAGAACACTGAGATAACATAATATAATAAAATCCAAGTATTATTTGGAGCAGCAAAGAAAAGTCAATTCCTCAGCATCACATCTTCAGTGAATGGACAAAAATAATAATGATAGAACTTACTAAGCTGTAGAACCTTATTTATAACGGCAATATCAGGTAAGAATTTCTGATTCTTTCTAAACCATGTGAAAAACATAGGCTGCGCGGCAGCATACCCTCGGCTATTCAGCAGGCTATTCTGGAGCCGGTGAAATCAATTGACTTACTGGCAATAGATTATGACCCTCAACTACAGTTTTACCAACCCAATCATATTAAGATGGCCTGGGCCAAAATTTTTTTATAATTTTCATATTGCGTTAGCTCATGAACATATATATCAATGCCCTCTTCAGATATATTCTTACTATTTCTAGAAGCAATCAATGTATCAAGCATGTTTGTATAGGCCTAATCATAATGGTCAGCTGGAGGTGCAAGAACGTACAAAGTGGCCCAACTCTCTCAAGCTTCCTCACTCTTTCTGGCTGACGGAAAGTGTTTTTAGATCAATGAAATGTCCGTTTCTCTATTTTATATGTTGTTTTATTTATTTAATTTTGACAAATTCCCAGCCTTAGCATTCAACAGATTCAAGGTACTGAAAAGAGATGTTGCAATGAAATATAAGGGTCACCTCATTGCTATGCCCTCCTCCTGTCCTAATTAGCCTACCAAGTGCATAAATACAGGAGGTAAAGTCCCAATCATCCATCCATCCATGATTCTCTGAATGTATTAAATTACATAATTATACATGATCAAACAGTTAATCAATCAATCAATCAATCAATCAATCAATCAATCTATCTATCTATCTATCTATCTATCTATCTATCTATCTATCTATCTATCTATCTATCTATCTATCTATCTATCTATCCATCTATCTATCTATCTATCTGTCTATCTATCTATCTATCTATCTATCTATCTATCAATCTATCTATCTATCTATCTATCTATCTATTTAACAACTAATCAATAGTGCAACATGAAAATCTATTTGCTGGGAAAAATTCACAGTGGATCTATCAGTCAAACAATTAATTAATCATTCATTCATTCAATCAGTCGAATCAGTCTTGAAAGCAATCTTCAGTCATTTAAACACCTAATCTAAAACATCTAATCTCTCTATCTGGCTATCTATCAATGAATCTATCAATCTATCGATCTATCAATCTATCAATCTATCAATCTATCTATTTATCTATCAATCAATCAATCTATCTATCTCTATCTATCTATCTATCTATCTATCTATCTATCTATCTATCTATCTATCTGTCTATTTATCTGTCTATCTATCTACCAATCCTACCTTTATCATAAATTATGAATAGAATAAAGGCCTGCCTAAAAACAGAAATAATAGATAGGTTGTCTATCTATCCAATCTATCTATTTTAGATATTAAACTTAAAACAGTGTGTGGCCTACAGAATGCTTTTTAATAAGACTAATATACTACGAAACACCAAAAAGGTTAAATGCTGTCCAAACTTGGCTGTATTAGTAAAAAAAAAAATAGCTGAAATGTAAAAATGCCCCAAAAAAAAGGCTGCATGGGATATAAAAAGTCAGATCTCAACTTCTACTTGGCCTATATTTCTTATTTAAATATAGGAAATTTCATTATAATATTATATCCCGCAATTGCGAGTGAACACCATGGAAAAACCATTGAGTTCACACCATTGAGTTCATCCGTGTGAACTCAATGAAATAAATTATCTGACGTTGTTATGCAAACAATGGGCAGCGATTGTTTATGTCATGATGTCACAATGGGCAACTGGTGACGTCACAACAAACTGCTGCTCCAAACTTGGGAGAATTTGAAGTTATCAGACTAAAATTTAGTAAAAACCACTGATAAAGTCATTGCGGGATATAAATAAAACCCCATGACAGTGTAGTTCACAGCTATGAACATCATTCGTGTCAGGTCTGCCTTCCGAATAACACTCGTCCTTCGGACTCGTGTTAATTCAGAGCAGACCAGACACTCATGATGTTCATAGCTGTGAACTACACTGTCATGGGGTTTTATTATAAAAGGCTATCAATGCAGTTTGAACATATTTCTAAGAAAAAAGGGAATTTTGTTAGAAATATAGGGGTGCTATTTAACTGCTTCTGTACTCTCCCCTTTGTTCTTGGGTTTGGTCATAGGGGAGGATTAGTGACATCATGTTACATAATGCCCATTCAACAAAAGCTGCACCCTGTTCCCCAACAAAGTAGTGACACTTATTGTCTTCAAGGTGCTAAAATATGCTTGTGTTGAGTTTTGTCATTAATTAAAATTCAGATTTATCCAACATTACATATCTTTGGATATAAAATGAAATATTGAAATTCGTAGAATTAAGGTTTTGTTGCATGCCAAGTAAATTTATAAATAACCTTGTATTAAGTGGAATCATTTCTGCAATCATTGTTTGATCACATTTAATTTCTTTTTTTTTTTTTTTTTGGAAAATTTTTTTTTTTTTCGGAAATTTTTTTTTTTTGGAAAATTTTTTTTTTTTTGGAAATTTTTTTTTTTTTCGGAAAATTTTTTTTTTCGGAAAAATTTTTTTTTCGGAAAATTTTTTTTTCGGACATTTTTTTTGGGGGGGAATATCAAACAGAAGAAGAAGAAGAAGAAGGTAGTCACGTTGTAGTCACGCGTGAAGAGAAGCAAGTGCCAGGATCATATTATGGGATGTCTGAATCACTTTTTTTGATTGAACCATCTGGAGCACTCCACTCGCCTGATAGCCATAAGGGACGAGACACCTCGCTTCACTCGGTCAGCCGGTGGCTCTGTCCCGTCTATTATGAATTTATAAAAGCGGCTGACTTTAATTAATTTTCTTTCCTTTAATTTACATCACTGAGGTTATATTTGAGCAAAGGGGTTTTGAGATTTCTTGTCAAAAGTTTAGAATGGTAAGGCCCCCTGAGTCAGAACTACATAATATTGTATGTGCATAAAGCATATATATAATTTATCATATTTAACCACATAAATTCTGAAGAAGAATGTCATGAAAAAATTATACTTAGGGCACATTGTATGGCACTTTGAGTAACCAAGATCCAAAATTGACTGAAATGTGACAATTCAAAGGTCTACAGTAAGTGTTGTTTGCCTATTTTTAGCAATTGCTGTCTTTTCATGTTCAAAAACCTAATGATATAACAGATATATACATGAAAATTGTTTGTTTCTTTCATGTTTATTCAATTTGTTCATATTCAAAAGCATTGCATGACTTTATGAGAAACGAAAAGGTTAGGAAGTTGACATTTTCACATTTTGTGAATTTTAAACTTCTTCTGTTGGCCTAAAAAGTGCATAAACTACATGCACATAAAAAAAATTTTTAAATTATACTTGGGGCACATTGTATGGCACTTTGAGTAACCAAGATCCAAAATTGACTGAAATGCGACAATTCAAAGGTCTATAGTTTTTGCCAATTTTTAGCAATTTCGGTCTTTTTATGTTCAAATATATGATGAAGTACCATATATATGCATGAAAACCATTTATTTCATTCATCTTTATTAATTATGTTCATATTCAAGAGCATGGCATGACTTTATTAGAGACGAAACGGCCAGGAAAATGATATTTGCAAATTTTTGTGAATTTTAAACTAGTTTTGTCGGCCTAAAATATTGCGTCAACTACATAATGGCCATGAACGTTCCTTCTTGATAGGTTTAACTATAATACATTTTGGTTTTTACCAATATAGTTATTACTGTTTTGGTGTGAGAGACCAAAATTCAAGAAAAATGTAAAAAATTACACATTTTTCCAGGATTTTGGTTTTTATGTAAAAGTCGTTAGATGGACCCTCTAAATGATTCAAGCAAGTAAGAGAGCTATATTTTAGACAACTAAATTCTCAATTTCAAATGTCTAACTCCAAAATTGAGGGAATTGCAGAGGATTGAAAAAAAACCTATTTTTTCACATTTTTGGTTCATTCTTTGAAATCTATTTTAGTTACAGCATTCAGACCTCAAAAAGGCACAACTAGGGTATTTAATACATGTTATGGTAGATTTTCATACCCATAGGTATAACCGTTTCCGAGTTCTGGTCCGGAAACGAAAAAAATTAATTTTTTCGAATTTTCAATATTTAACAAAAACTGTGGTCATTACATAAATATGAACTCCAGAAGGCACATTAACACTATAAGACCCATTTATGTGTCAGATTTCATAATATATAGGTGTAATAGTTTTGGCACAGAGGCCAATACACATTGTGTGACGCCGCCCGCCCGCCCGCCCATCCGCCCATCCGCCCGCCCGCCCGTACTAACTACAGTACCCGACGGCAATATTCATTGCCGAGGGTAAAAAGCCAGTTATGATAAACCAGTTAAATATCAAAGAAAACATATTTAGTTCTAATTTGCATTGGAGTGGTCAACAAAGATAAATCATATAATGTTGCAGAGAAAATAATGTAACAATGAAAATTGTGTGAACTCAGCTGCTACAAGTGCTAGGAGGGTCAGTCATTTTTTCTGAATTTTAAGTGACCTCTCAAAATTGAAAGTCCAGTCATCACTCATTTGTAATATTTGTTTCGGTGTTAAATTGGTGTGTAATGAAACTTTGAATAACATATTTTATACAATTTATGAATATTGTATTATTGGAGCTTTGCATGACAGGTACTAAATTTTGCAGTAAAATAGGTTCTGCATTTGACCAAAACAGAAAATGGTCTAATGCATATTGTTTAACATTTTTACTCTATTGTTCTTCTAAGTCTACAATTTTATTCTAAAACTTGCAAGTTTCGTAAGATTATTGGACCTTAAAATGGACAGTCCTTCTTTCAAAAGCCTGTGTTGAACTGGTATGAGACTCACGGGCAGGTAATTTGTGAGAACTGTCTATTTGTAGCTTATTCTTAAACAGACTTTTTTGTTTATCAGAACAACAGAAATTTCATATTCTTTCTTTGAAGATAGTTATTTCAATCACTGCTGGTGAGTTCTAAATGTCCAGGTCTGATAAAGGTATCGGGAAGTTGAAGAAATAGACCGAACATTAAAAAAAAAATTGCTACTACAGTTTTGCAGTCAAAATGTTAACTGTTGCAGTGCGATAATGGTTTGTTGGCTCTCCTTTGTATACAAATACATTATTCTGCGATTAGTACCATATTTGATGTTCTTGATGAGACAGTGAATTTTCTGCCCTTTCTGGAAGCCAATCAGTTTATTGCCATTGAAGGAAATGAAACTCTTTCTCATATTCTCCATTAACAGTAGTGATTTAAATAAATAAAAATGACCATCTTAAGCTGGAATAATGTCTAGATTGGATAATATATTTATTTTTTCATTTCACATATGCAATTACAATATTCAGTCAATGCTATTAGAATATTCGATATATACATGGCATATGGATTGCACAGTAATATTGGTACCTGCTGGAATAATGGTATTATAATAGCTTATAGTTACATTAATTTTGTTTTAAGATTGTCTTGAGATTGTTCTAAGATCGATATTCTTCAGCATGTTCAGTCAAATGCGATGCCACTATGCTTAAATTCAACATTCCTGTGTGACCAATAAATTCTATTTTGTTATTAATTGTTATGTTAATAGCAATAGCTTCCTTTCCTGCAGCAGTGAGAGTAATTGACTTTTTGTAATTGACTTTTTGTAATTGACTTTTGAGATTATGAGTATGTCCAGATCCAAGTGTGAACCTGAATTGCACTTGAGGAGAAAGGCGATTCAGTGGCTTTGAATTGATCATTGCCTTTCACCAATTACGAAAGTTGGTTCTTGGAAGTGCTCACAGTCAATGGCAATTAGCAGACATGGGTAAACTGGGTTCCCAGAATTGCAATTCACCTTAGTACATTCTATTGAAGAAGGACAATGGCACTTTTGTATCTAGCTCATTCATGGCCGCCTTTTAAATTAATATCCTTAAAGGATATTAAAGGTAGCTTGCTGATTGACTTGGAAACTTTACACTTTGCAAATGCGCTGCGCTACTGCGCTGCGCCGATTGGTCAAAGCCAATGATTGTGTAGGGTAGTTTGCTGATTTATTTAGAAAATTTACACTTTGCAAAGCCAATGATTGTGTAGGTGTAGCCTTTGAATATTTTGAACATTTTACTGATTCGATAACCATCAGTGACATACAATCTGATCATGGATATACACTGGGGTCTGGTGTCTGACTTGGTCTGTGCATTATAATGCATGATAAGAGACAATAATGCATTAGGAGTCATTTGGAACCAGAGCATTATAGTTCAAAATGCACTTGAATTGGGAGTGGAACATATTTTTTGGCTGATTTTCCTTCCTCTTTTTTCCAACTGATTTTTTGGCTGTTTCTCCTCCTTTTTTCCACCTGATTTCAAAAATTCAAAAATAGAAAAGTTTAATTGAATCTCTCTTATAAATTTGTCAATCCCACTCTTACTAACGAGATGCACTGGACCCAATTGCACACAAGAAAAGGAACCCATGCATATCTCCTATTTGTCTAAAGGCCTACTGAGGTAAAAAGGTATTCCATTGCATTGTATTGTATCAGTCATGTACCATAATGCATGCAGGCACAACATTTGTAGTGAGCTTTCCACAATGATACAGCTCAATGCAGCAATAGAATGGCACCCATGACTGCAGGGGCGGACTGGCGGCATTTCGGGCCGCGTGGCAAATAAGTCAAGGGGCCCCCAAAGTTCCTGCCACCGGTGTTATTTCAAATAAGAAAAGCGACATGTGATAGCATAGGCTATATATAGGCTGATAAAGTTCTGTCAGGATGGGGCCCCATGTCAGAGGCTTCCGTCCCATTAAATTTATCTTGTTTCATCACAAAATCTTAATACCTGATGGCAAAGTTTTGCTTTTCAGCTTTTTCTTGATTTTTTTTATTGACATCTTGAATGGGCCCCCCTGATTGGATGGGCCCGTGGCAGCTGCCACTTTGCCACAAAGGGCAGTCCGCCCTTGTCCATGAGCTGAGACAAACGGAAGATCGCCCAAGGTTCCCATGTCATAGCATTTCGATGGTGAAAGTGCAAAACCTCGTAAGTCAAAAAAAGCTGTTTTTCAGAAATTGAAAAAAACTGTAAAGTGTCTTTTTTTAAGGTAATGTTTATTAATAAGTGAGTTATGGCCAACTAGATACATAGAAAGTGACACCCTGTTGTAGCAAATTTTTTATCAGAGGTCGTTTACCCCTTGCATTGATGTCACCATCAGATGTGATTGAAAATGTCAACTTACGAGGTTTTGCACTTTCACTTTCTACCCGTGCAAAACCTTGTAACTCGATCATTTATCACACTTTAAAGCAACTTGCAGCATTGAATATACTTTCAATCTATGTATATACAGTGAAAATTATAATTTGCCTATGACAGATTGCAATAACAAATTTTATTGAGTGGCTACAATGGCAAGAATGAGGAAAATGACAATTTTTTCATATTTTCGTGCACTCTATTTTTCAATAGCCTACATCACCAAAACAAATATAGGGAGGTAAATTTTTTTTAATCAGGAAACTTGCTGGGAGTCATAAAAAAGTAACACAGTAATTGTTTTTCAAAAAAAGTTGAAATATCCCGCAATATGTGCTTCAAAGTTCTGATTTGAGTTACGAGGTTTTGCACTTTCACTTTTTGAAATATATCGACATAAAAGGTTTAGTGAAATCATTCTGTTACCAGTGTGTTACAGCTTCCAAAAATAGCAAACTGGCAAGGTAATCAACTGACAACGTGTATTCGATATTAAAATAGTCATTCCACCAAAAATCTAAAATAGCAAAATTTTGACATACGAGGTTTTGCACTTTCACCATCGATTTACTCCAGTGTTGGTGATCACCATGTGATGATGAGCACTGAGAACACTGTGAGTCTATAGCACATACCCATAACTTTATTTCAAATTTTAGTTAGTTATTTTGAAGAGTCTTATCATTTGAATGATTTCAAGAGGCCCACCTTTTAGCTAAATAGGCCTACCACCTGCACACATTCATACATTAATTTTGGATACAATTCTTGTATATCCCCAGGTGAAAAACATAGGGCACAAAAATGATAAGGTCAGTAATACTAACACTGAGTGTCACATTATAAGTGTATGATTATGGTAGTACTACACCATGTACAAAGTTGTTTTGTTTTTTTGTGGAGGTTATTGAAAAAACAAAATAAAACTTTGGCATCAGTATGGCACACTGCTTAAGTATTGCAAATTGGCATGAAAGCTTTAATGGGTGAAATTTCCAGGAATTTGAACTTAGGAATACCCTTTGACATCAAGGCATATATTCCATGATGTCATATTTACTTGTGAGAGTTCAAAATGACAAACTAGAACAATAATTATCAGCATTGCATGCTATGGTGATATAAGTCATTTTATATGTAGCCAGGATACTTTCCAATAGCATTTTCTGTAAATGGACCATAAAGAACATTGATGTGAGTTAATTATAGTTATCAGCAAACTTGTGTATATATTGGTAATGATTCATAGCTCACAAGAGGCACTAAAAAGGTTTGAAACGTTCACTGTTCAAAATGGATTATGCAGATAATGGATATAACATAGGATAACATCTGATTATGATTGGACAGGGTCCTCTATGGATATAAAAAAGAATATATAAAGGCACCTTAATGACTTTTTTGAAGCTAGCTTTTGTGTAATTACCTGATGTCAATTTTGAGTGAAATTAAATTTAATTCCAGTGGTAGGTAAAATCAGCAAAATACATGAAATGGCCTCTTGCCGTCTGAAGGCCAACTTTACTTCCCTATTTCATACTGTACACAATGCGTAAAGCCCCTCACATGAAAAGAACAGAGACAGAGCCTCACAAAGGACATGATTTGAGAACATGACAAAGATCACATTACAAAATGCTTAAATGAAAACAAATTTGATTTGGTTGTATAATAATATCTTATCCAAAGTTTTGATCTGAAAGAATCTAAGAACATGTTTGATGCCCTGAGTGGACAGCACACAATTTTGAATAATCTACCATGGGCTATTATATATATACTGCAGATGTGGAGAAGATGCCAATGACCAACTGACCATGTCTAGTGGACTTTAATGTTGCAAACTCAGCAACAAGACAGCATATGTTTTGATCTGTGGCAATGTTAGAGCAATGTTAGAGCAGTCCACTTGTAGACATCCCCAGGCTGCTAATTGCCATTGACTGTAGGCCCTTCCATGAGTCAACTGAACCTAATTGGTGATGAAGGCAATCATCTTTTCACAGCCACTGAATTGCTTTTCTCCTCTTAACGTGCAATTCAGGTTCACACATGGATCTGGACATGATCATAACTTATTACTCAAAGCCATCACTTTCCCCCAAGGAAAGGAAGCTGATTGGTATTAACCTTAAAATTAAGAACAGAATTTATTTATCACACGAGAAACATGAAATTTTGAGTTCCCAAGTCAAGACATAGGCAAGCAGCACTGAGTTGACCAATAGATAATAATAATAATAATAATAATAATAATAATATGGATTTATAAAGCGCTAATATCAGTAAACTGCTCATCAGCGCTCTTCAGATCAATCAATTGTAGGAATTCTGAAACAAATGTGTTTTTAGATTCTTCTTGAAGCTTTCTAATGTCTGTGCAGTTCTCACTTTTTCAGGCAAATTGTTCCATAGCTTTGGTGCTGCATAGGAAAATGCCCGATCTTCAAACTTATTTTTGTTGCATGGGGCAGGTTCTGCTAAGAGTAGCTTGTGGTTGCTTCTCAGGTTATGCTCCTGTTGAGATTTGATTTGAACAAGTTCTTGAATGTATTGTGGAGCCTGATTGTTCATTGCTTTCCATGTAGTTGTCATCAGTTTGAACTGAATTCTTGCTGTGATTGGTAACCAGTGCAGTTGTTTCCTGCTATGGCTAACACTGTCATGCTTTTTCAATCTCTCAATTAATCGAACTGCTGAGTTTTGAGCAACCTGAAGTTTATTTAACAACCGGGTAGCAGTGCCATGCAACAGTCCATTTCCGTAATCTAAATGAGGAGTGACAAGTGCATTGACAGCAGTTTTAACTGTTTCCTGAATAATAGATAGGCCCAGATAGGTCAAGATAGATGGAAAAATATGCCTAGAAGGATAGATAGACCTAAATAGGCCCAGATAGATAGATAGATAGATAGATAGATAGATAGACAGATGGACAGATAGACAGATAGAGAGATGGATAGATGGATAGATAGATCTAGATAAGCCAAGACAGATATATCTAAATATATAGATAGATAGATAGATAGATAGATAGATGGATATATGGATAGATGGATAGATAGGTCTTGATAAACAGATGGGCCTAGACAGATAGATAAATAGATACATGTATTTAGATATAGAATAGAATATAACATAATAAGAATAATCATTATTTCTACTCGAGTATATATAACAAGAATAAACAAAATCAGCTGCAGGGTGGTATAAAAGTAAAATGTAAAATGTTATTTACAATTAACCAATTAAAACAATAAAGACAGGATAAAACAAGGTGTGACGTGCAAGTATGTACTTGTAAGTATGCAGAGTCTACTCATATATATTATATAAATATTTGATGGTGAGGAGTCCAATATAGAGCATAATTGGATGAAGAAAAGCTATATTGGACGAGGCGCTTGCACTGATTAATTATACTCTATATTGGACTCCTCACAATGGACTATTTATATAATATTTGATCCTAAAAGTCAGCAGATTTTACAAAGAAACGTTATAGTACACAAATCTTGTAAGGGACCGTTCAGAATTTATGACTTGGGGGGGGGGGAGTGGGGGAGTTTTTGCCAGAACTTCCTGTAAAAAATGTATACCTCCCCTTGAGTAAATTGAGTTCCATGTGGATTTTTATTACCCCCATGTTGATTTTTTAATTTTTTGTCTAAGGATGACACTCATAGACGAAAATATTTTGATTGCCTTTCATCATCAAGTTTGTTTTGCGAGAGATGATCAACATACTGTTTGATTATAGCACTTTCGATTAGTTTGCCTAGAAATGAAAGGTTAGAGACAGGTCGGTAATTCTTTTTGATAAGTTCAAGACCGGTCTTCTTCAAAAGTGGTTTCACAAGTGCATGCTTCAAAGCAGGAGGCATTTCTCCTAGTGTCAATGACATATTGACAATTTTTGTCATAACTGGAAGAATTTCATCAATGCAATCAAGCAACAGCCATGTGGGCATGGGATCAAGTTGACAATGTTTCACTGGCATGTCAGTTACAAGTTTCTTAACTTCCACTTGCGATAATGCTTTAAACTGACAAAGTTTATTAGAGGGGTTCATTTCTGCGTCAGATGTTGTGTTTGAATAGGAGTCCAATTTTGACCTTATCATTTTGATCTTTTCATCGAAGTAGTTGTTAAATCATTTGCCAGGTCTTTTTCATTAGTGTGATTTGGTAGAGGCAAGTCTTGCTGTCTGTTAAGACTGGAATTGGGAACTTTAAACATTGCTTTCGAGTTTCCCTTAGTGGCTTGAATCTTTGACTTAAGATCATGAGACTTTACATTTTTGCCATTATTTACTCAAAACCAATAAATAGAGAAATTTGCATTCTGGTGTCACAATTCAGTTTGTACATGTTGAAACATTTCTCATTACTCCTGGCTCTGGGGGGGTCAGAGTGTCCATCTCTCTTTTAGAGCAAAACTTCTTATAATCATGTTCCACATGGTTAGACCTTCAAGAAAAGTTTGGGTAACACTTCAGGTCGGTGCGCATTTTTTCTGTATAGCCTTTTTTGTAATTGCCGTGGACGTCAAAATTACTGATTTAACAAAATGTGAGTTTCATTGAATAAATCAAGAAAAAGAATTAGTAATTCAATGATAGTGACTTATTTCAATTACAAGGGTGTAACTGACTGTATTTTCACAGTTCTGAAATGAAACTGTTTGAAAGTTTGCTTGTTTTACCCTGTTTTTCTTAGTTGCCAGTAATCCTCTAAGTGTCCATAATCGGACTAAATCTGCCTGCAAAATGCTTATGACCAAAATAAGCAGCCAATCACAGAAGAGGTTGGAAATAGCAGAAAGCCCTGTCCATTTTAGCAGGGCTTGCGCTAGGAGGATGGTTAAAAATAAATCGCATCGTTCAATGCTTTCATAAATTTTGTATCACCATTATTATCATTATTGGTGAAAATTGTGCTAAAATTGCCACACAAATTGTGTTTTATTTTCTTTTATTGATAAATTTATTGAGTCAGTTAAATAACTTACAGCAACTTATCCATTATGTGAATATGATGCACTCCGGCCCACACTGGATCGTTCACCCCTTTCCAAACTCCAGCCCTCAAGAAATGACTAGCGGGTCAGCACCCCTTCAATGGAGCATTAAGCCCATTCCCCAAAATATTGCAAAAAAAATTATGTTTAATGTTGAATGAATGGTAAAAACAGTAAATTGCCATTTGCCATATAACGTTGATCGCTTCAACATAATTCTGGCAATGGGTGTACTATACCTGATTATGAAATCCAGATTTCAGATGTTTTGTAAATGCCCAGCCAGGCTTTGAATCTGCGGATTCTTGTTCATTTTGTGATACTAATAATAATATAATTGGTGTAAATTGTACTTACATTGTCACATCCATTTTTTTTTTCTCTTTTGTTTTTTTTTGATGGAGTCAGTTATGAAGTTCACTGCAATTGATCCATACCGAAATTTCACTATGTCTCGTGTCCAGGAAATAATGATGAATCTCATAATTTAGATCAAATACTGATAATAAACATGTTTTTGCATTAAAAAAGAGGTTTAAATATGAATCTAAATCATATTTGATATAAATAAAACATGACTACATAAGCAGATCATCCTTTTGTGGCTATTACTTTTAAAAATGTTGATTCATGAGAAATTGCGGAATTTATCCAAACTTTGGGGTAGGGCAGATTTTGAAACATAGATCAGTCCAGGAGCAGTGTATAATGTGTATAAACTGTAAATGGAAGTAATTGCTGCCAAGAACACCTCATAAGGAAATTTTGGGTAAAATTTGATAGTTCTATCCATAATACTTTTTGACTGAGACAGTATCGAAATTTTGCACGAGTTCAAATTGAAAGGAATTTATTGACGATATTCCGCTGAATTTTGCATTTTTTTCACAAAGTGCTACTGCTATAGAACCAAAATTGTTTTAAAACTTGTCAGTTACACCCTTGTAATTGAAATAAGTCACTATCATTGAATTACTAATTCTTTTTCTTGATTTATTCAATGAAACTCACATTTTGTTAAATCAGTAATTTTGACGTCCACGGCAATTACTAAAAAGACTATACAGAAAAAATGCGCACCGACCTGAAGTGTTACCCAAACTTTTCTTGAAGGTCTAACCATATAGAACATTATTATTAGAAGTTTTGCTCTAAAAGAGAGATGGACACTCTGACCCCCCCAGAGCCTACAGTACATCATAAATAAATCACATTGGACTCTTGAAAAATATTATTTGCCTTTTTAAAATCTGCATAAACTGCCCATGATGATGGATTAGCTTTATTTTATTATCTCATAATTGTATAGCAGACTTTAAAGCTCAACAAATCTGAAAAAATTAAAAAAAATCTGCATTCTGGCGTCACAATTTAGTTTGTGCATGTAGTAACATCTTTCTTCACAAATAAGCATCTATTGGACTTTAAACAATTTTATTTTAATTTTTTAGAATCTGCAGGTATTGCCCATGATGATTGATTTGTTTGAAAATCTTTCTCAACCGTTAAAGTAAGAGCCCTGAGCTCCTGAATTTTCCCCCAAAAAAGTCAAAAGTTTGCATTCTGACGTCACAATTCAGTTTGTGCATATAGGAATGTATCTCTGACTCGTGCCTGTCCACATATCAGCGGACAAGCATGTAGTGGGTGACAGAGCAATTGTAAATGAGCGGATGTTGATTGCATTGTTGTTTCAACCAATCAGATTTGAAAGATCAGTACTAGCTACCTAAGGTCATTCATCGACCGTGGATTCCAGATTGATGTATCTCATCATAATCAGCATTTATTTGACTGAAAAAAAAATTAACCTATATATTTTTTAGAATCTGCGGGTATTCTCCTTCATGAAAGATTTGGTTGAGTTTTTTTTCTCAAACTTTATAGCAAATTTTTAGTCTCTGAAAAACAAGAATTTAAAAAAAATATTGAAATTTTTTGGGTCAGTTAATGCTTAATATTGAAAAAAACCAATTCAGTTATAGCAACATGAAATGTTCACCCAACGTTGTCCTTTAATAGAGACATCTTTTGACATAACAACCATATTTTTAACTTTTGTCATTTCAGAGCTATGAATTTTTTGCAAAAGTGAAAAAACATTCAGTCACTGACTGCATCAAACATTTTTTATATTGATTAGTCTAGGTGCTGGGCATTATTGTTTTCTCCGTGATGCTTTTTACATTTTGCAGATCAGGTAAATGTTAACTTAATTAAAGTCTGTAGGTCCGTTTATGTCTGAAAAGGCTGAAAAACCATGCAGCTTTGATGTCATTCCAGCGTCACAATAGTTCTTGGGCTCACCGTCAGATTATATCAACACTTAATACGGGTTATCCTAAAGTGGTTAAGTCATTTTACAGAATGATATTGTGTCAATGCTGAACATTAGTTAGACAACAAGTTTTAATAAACTAAACTCAACTGACAAAATGACAAAAATGTTTGGCCAGTAGCCCAGTTAGAAAATAAGTTACAGTAGTTAATCACTTTAGGATAACCCGTGTTAAGCGTTCATACAATTGGGTACAGGTAGCATCATGATTTTGGATTTACCATTGGTCCTATAGTGGCGTCCCTTCTTGTGCTATATTTTCTATGACGTAACATCAGGAGCTGGCCTGGTGCCGCCATGTTGTTGGGAATCATTAAACGTCAACAAAGGCACATAGGTTGACAAATCCTGCTCTCATGACTGTTAGGGGCTAATAAATTCTTTCAAGTTTCCCCCACTTAAACAGAACGAAGTACAGAATGCGACAGAAGCATCCCATGTCCTACCATATCAAAAACCACTTACTTAGATTATTTGAAGTCTGGAGCCGTTGCTGTTTTCAGCCAGTGCTGGCCATTTCTACCACTGCTGTCAATGCAATGATAGGTGCTGTGACAGTGTCAATGTCACTTGAAGCCTAAGACATTATCAATGGCAACCAATACCAAAATGGACTTGACACAGCACTGAATTAAAGTGTATCAGGACCTGATGGTATAACACCTCGTTTTTTGAAAAACTGTGCATCCCATTTAGCCGAAGTCTTCTCAACAATCTACAATTGGTCATTACAATCAAGGAAAGTCCCTTGTCCGTTTAAAAAAAGCCACTATAATTCCTGTACCAAAAAAGGAATACAGAGTCCTGCTTAAATGACTACCGGCCTGTTGCCCTCACAGCTGTTCCCATGAAGTCGTTCGAAAGAATTATGCTGTAGCATATCAAGTCACTGCTGCCATCTGATTTCGATCGCTATGAATTTGCCTACAGATCCAATCGTTCAGTTGAAGATGCAATATCACCTTGCCTTCACAACATCTTGCAACATCTCGAAATACCATCATCATATGTGAGAGTTTTGTTCATTGATTACAGTTTAGCATTCATTACTATCATTCGACAGAAACTTCAGAAACTTCATCACAAACTGCTGAACAACCTGAATTTCCCGCCTACTCTCTCTGATTTGACTCAGACTCTGATTGGATCCCTATCAGCTTGCCAACGTCGGCTCGAAGCTGGTCCGATGCTACTGACATCGGACTGACGCTGGGCCGACGTTGGACCGCCGAGGCATGCTGACTGGGATATTAGACTTTTTAATAAATTGACAACAAAGAGTCAGCATAGATAAGCATTTCTCGAAGTCAGTGACATTGTCGACAGGCACCACTCAAAGTTGTGTGTTATTGCCAATGCTTTCCTCGACCTTCACTTTTGACTGCACGGCGAATGATGAATACACACTTGTCCTTAAATTTGCAGATGATACTTGTAACCATCTGTGGCTTCATCAAGGGAAACAACGAAACAGCATATAGGACACAAATTACCACAACTGAAAACTGGTGAAAACCGAAACAACCTCCTGCTTAATGTCACAAAGACCAAGGAACTCATTATTGACTTTCGTGTGAATAAGAATGAAAAGGAGCCACTGATTATTAACGACCAGCACCAGTTGAACCAACTGAGCAGTTACAAATTCCTTGGTACATATATTTCAAGTGATCTCATGTGGCATCAGAATTCAGTGGACATTATCAAAAAGACTCGCAAGAGACTGTTCTTTTTGCACTCACTTAGTTCCTTCAAAGTGCAGCAAAGGATTTTAGTGAATTTCTATCGCCCAATAATGCAGAGTCTTTTGACCACCGTGTGGTTTGGATCATCCAACAAAAATGACAACAAGAAAATGAAGTGTTATTTGATCAGCCCAAAAAATTTTCAGAGCAGGTCTTCCATCGCTACATTCTATTTACAATGAAACAACTGTCAGAAGAACTCAAGCAATAATCAAAGACAAGTTTCATCCTGCTAACTATTTGTTTGATTTTTAAGGTCGGGTAGAAGAATTCGAACTTTTTATGGTAACAAATGATTATTAAACAGTTTTTATCCATCTGCTGTGTGTATTTTTAACTCTTCTTAATCACTTTACAAATAAATTTATTTTACGTATTCATATATTTATTATTTATTGCTACTATTTTTTGTACATTATTTGCTTCATCTGTTATATCCTTGTCCACCTTTTCTGTCTAGTCATTGATGTTTTTAAAAAGGATCTCAAGCAGCAAAATACATTCCAATGTATATTTTAAATATATATTGGCTAATAAAGATATGCCATACCATACCAATCCACTTGTGTGGAGATCTGTAGTATTCTGTACAAAAGAACCCTAAAGTGCTGTTGGCTGTGGCCCCTAACTCTTTGTTCCTGTGTGTAGGGCAGGGGCAATCATTTTACAGGCCTAGTTAGCTAACTACTTGCATAATTTCAACTTTTTCAATTAGGTCTAGGGGAGAGCGGGGCACCATGAGCCACGGGCACCATGATCCATGGCCCCTACAAAACAAACGGCGTGATAGAACTGCTCGATAGGAAGACCATATATTCCTTTATTAGTGTAGAACTAGCTAGGGTAGCAATCATAATCTTTCTTTTCAATGTAGTACCAAGAATTGAAAAAATAATTTTGACCAGTGAATTTGAGTGAAAAGTAAAATATTGGGTGGTGAATCTTTTTCTTCTGGTACTTTAAATATTTAAGACATCTTCATAAAACTTAGTCTTCTTAGAGAAAGTAAAGCATGTTCTAGGATGATGTCATAACATTGATACTATGATAAATTGGAAAATGGTTAAGAATTAAGATATAATGTAACAACGCTGAATATTGTAGGCAAGAGGTCTTGCTATGGTCATATATAAAGCAACCAGCTATTTACCATTTAAACTTTATAGGTTCAGGAGCTTAAAATGAGAAAAGCGGCTCATGGTGCCCCACTCTCCCCTACTTGATCAGTGTACAGGGCCGTAGCCTGAAAGGAGCTGCAGCTGCCTAGGGAGGGGTTCATATATATATATATAGGTGTACAAACCAGGGGGCAGGGGGCAACTGCCGCACTAAAAATCGTTAAAATTGACATCGAATTTGGGCAAAGAAGTGGCCAGCGACGCTCGGGTATCCTCGGGTCAGACAGGGGTCGATGACCTTTTGACAGCTGGGATGGATTCTGACAGCGGACCAGGTGCAGCCTATTCCCATGCAGGGCAAACAACAGCAAGGTTTACAGGCGGCTACAGGATGCCCTCAAGGACAGCTTCTTACTGGACTACAAGAAACATCTCTTTCTGGACCTCGGTGATCGGAGGAGTTGTTGCTAGGCTGATTCTGATGGTGATTATCTTACTTATATTGAACAGAAAATGCAGAGGAACCGATCGTGACCCTGTGTGTGTAGTAATGGGGTGTAAGAGATTGTGTAAACGCTGCTGTGTGGACCCTGCCAGAGCAATAGGGAACCGCTTCTGCAAGAAGAATTCAAAGGGAAGAACACAGTATCGTGGTGGCTCAGTGTGTAGCCTTACCAGTGGGTCATCTGTTGAAGAATATTCAAGAGTTTAACTTTCAAAAAGGTAAAAACAGTTCTTCTGACAGCTGAATGAAATTGCTTAAAATACTGAAGACTAGTCTATGTTACCTTCAATGTTATACAGTTTAGATATTATTCATGAGGTGATGGATTGATTTTGTAAGATATAAAAAGTTTCACAATCTTTGTGATTAATAAAGTATTATTATTATTATTAATATGATGATGCCAAAGAGCATAGCGAGACCGTAATATAAATAAATTTATCAGCGCGTTTTAAATTGGCTGAACAGCCTTTTGATCACCGAATAGCACAGATCATAGGGGCTTGGCCTGGGGACTGCGATCTCAGTCAGCTTGTGAGTGGGACCGAGAGGCCTTGTAGGGGGAGGAGGGTTGAGTCGATCCAGGTCGATTTCGTTCAGCAGATTGGTGGGGGACAGTGGCCTGGGGGGGTCGGTGTCGGGGGTGGCGGCACGTGCAGTCCATGGTGCATAGCGTTGAGTGTCCATGGCTTCTTCTTCTTCTTCTTGGGTGCGATCCAGCATTGCCTGGTGATGCTGGACGAGCTTCTCAAAGGCGGCAATCTGCCAATCGGGCTCTAAGAGAGTGTTGTCTGAAATACAGTTAATAACATCCTGCCTGCTGATGAAGTGGAGTCTGGAGTCTGGGTCCCTAGATGCTTCTTCTTCTGTTGCAAAGTAGTGAACAATCTTGGATGTCAAACATTCTCTCTTGAAGATGGGGATGGAATAGGAGTCGATTCGCTGCAGCGGGACCTCCTCGAACTTTCTCATCATGAGTGGGAGCTGATCCCTGATAGTTGGGCAGATCAGAGGGGTCCCCCTGCACCCGTCTGAATATTTAACGGGACCAAGTTTTTTGGTGCCCTAATAATGTCCTTTTAACAAAAAGCCAATGTTAACAGGACTATCAATGTCCCATGGGGTTTTTACGGCGGTCATTTTGAATTGAAGTTGACAGCAGAAAAACCACTCTTAGAAATTACAAGTTTAATTACCTCGGGAACTATTCAAGCTACATTCACAAATGGCACATCTATTAATATGTTTTTGGACATGTAGAATCTGAAAATGACATTAATTTCATTCCAAATTGTAAATATCACCCCATTATGGCCAGATATTTAAAAAATTGCAATTATTTAATATTTCACCTTAGTTCAGTTTATTCCACATCAGCCAGTCAACCAGTAGCTCTGTGTGATGATCATAGTTGACAAGCACTGAATATAAGCTTTCAAATGAGGTATAATATGTCTAAAAGAGATGAATATTTGATGAGCTGTGGTATTTCAAAGATTTTCATTTGTGATTCTTTGATCATTTAGCAGCATGGGCGAGGTAGAACTACTAGTCAGGTTGCAAGAGAGGTTGCCTTGCACCCTCTGGTATAGTTAATGGCACCCAATTTATGAATGCCAAATATTGTCTGGAAACATATTTTAGATGCTCCCATTGCCAATTACTGTTCCATGGTGTTTTTCTGGTGGCTATTTTGGATTAACCTCTAAAATTTTTAAAAGTGTAGTTTTAGCATTATTGTCGCTTTCTGTGTTAAAGCTGCCATTGCTCTGTCATAGCTTATGCCAGTGAAGAAAATTAAACACCAAATTAAACTTTAAAAGCCAGGGAGTAACTCTTTCAAATGGTGTGAATAGTATGCTTGTAAGATTCTTGTGCTGGATCTTATAAAAATAATTAAACTCTTCCTCCCTGGATAGAAAATTTCTTCGTGAGCACAAACGTGTCTCATAATTCATTTAATTTAATTTTTTTTTGAAATGAGTAGCCCTAGAAAAACATCTCAAACCCAAAGATGCATAGCCCTTGATGTCAACTACCATACCAATTTTACCTATCCTAATCAATAGATGACACATCCCTAACCTACCAAAGCCCTTGGTGTCACCTTTCTCTTGGCACCTTGGTTTCCTTGTCACTACAATTGTCTACCCTACCAAAGCAAAATAAATGTTGCTGTCCTGGTCGAAAATCTCCTGTGAAACACCGAAATCTCGCACGGATTTTCATTTCCACCCATCCTAATCACCAGATTACTCATTCCTAACCAACCAAATGGATGAGGATTGATAGCCCTTAATGTCATCAAAGTGCCAAATGAAAGCTGACATCAAGGGCTATCCATTTGATTTGCCAGGGATGAGTCATCTAGTGATGAGAAAAGGTAGAACTGAAAATAAACGGGAGATTTTGTCATTCCGAAGAGCTTTTCATACTGACAGTAGGCCTACAGTATTTAGCTTTAGAAGGGTTACAGTTCTAGTATCAAGGAAACCAAGGTGCCAAATGAAAGTTGACACCAAAATACTATCCATCCATATTCATTTGGTTGGTTAAGAATAAGTCATCAACTGATTAGGATAGGTACAATTGAAGATAAATGGAAGTACTTTGTGTTTCAAAGGAAATTTTTGATACTTCTGGTAACATTCATTTAGCTTGAGAGGGTTGACAGTTCTTGTAACCAGGAAACCATGGTGCCAAATGAAAGCTGACATAAAGTGCTGTCCATCCACTTCCATTTGATTGGTCAGGAATGAGTTATCAGGTGATTAGGATAGGTGGAAATGAATATCTGTGCGAGATGTTGGTGTTTCACAGGAGATTTTCGACCTGGACAGCACATTTATTTTGCTTTGGTAGGGTAGACAATTGTAGTGACAAGGAAAGCAAGGTGCCAAGAGAAAGGTGACATCAAGGGCTATCCATTTGGTAGGTTAGTGCCATTAACTATACCAGAGGGTGCAACGCAAAATCTCTTGGAACCTGACTAGTAGTTCTACCTCGCCCATGCTGCTAAATGATCACAGAATCACAAATGAAAATCTTTGAAATACCACAGCTCATCAAATATTCATCTCTTTTAGACATATTATACCTCATTTGAAAGCTTGTATTCAGTGCTTGTCAAAGATGATCATCACACAGAGCTACTGGTTAACTGGCTGATGTAGAATAAACTGAACTAAGGTGAAATATTTAATGATTGCAATTTTTTGTAAATATTTAGCCATAACGGGATGATATTTACAATTTAGAAAGAAATTAAGGTCATTTTCAGATTCTGCATGTCCAAAAACATATAAATAGATGTGCCATTTGTGAATGTAGCTTGAATAGTTCCTGAGATAATTAAACTTGTAATTTCTAAGAGTGGTTTTTCTGCTGTCAACTTCAATTCAAAATGGCCGCCGTAAAAACCCCATGGGACATTGATAGTCCTGTTAACATTGGCGTTTTGTTAAAAGGACATTATTAGGGCACCAAAAAACTTGGTCCCGTTAAATATTCAGACGGGTGCAGGGGGACCCCTCTGATCTGCCCGACTATGAGTTTCTTGTACTGACGTGACGTGAATGGTATGCACAGTCTTACCGAGACTGGAGGAGTGTTGGGGATGTCGAAGAATGGTCTGATTTCAACAATGGAGGTTTCCCAGATGCCATGGTAGCTGCAGTGCCTCTGCAGTTCTGTGTGTTCAGAAATTTTGGTTCTGAAGGTGGCCTCCTGGCCGATCCTGTTGGAGAAATCCCACATCTTGTCATATAGCCTGTCCAGGTCTTGCCCTCTGATTATGATTGTGTCTGTGTGACCTCCAACTTCGAGCCTGATTTTCAGATAGTGCCTGTCTCTGGAAGGTCCCATCATGAGATCAAACTTCAGGTTGCTGAGCCCTTCTCTAACAGCAAATGAAGATTCGACATACTGGTTTTTGTCAGTAAAGTAAGCCATGTCTGAAGAGTTTTCTATTAATTGAGTGATGAAAATACAGTATGAATGTGAAGGAGTTGTCTTGTGCCATTTATACATTATCCTTCTGGAAGGGGGGTAGCTGGAGAATGAGGGGGGCAGCAATGTCTCAGTCACGTGACCATCGATGCGGATGACTGCATATCAGTTGAGAAAGCCAAAGTGAGAAGGTGGACTGTCATGGGGAATAAGATGGGAAATGGAAGAGCAGAGGTGAGTTGATTCTGTGATGCTTTTTAGTCCAGAGGTTTAGTGGTCTATCTGATGGGCTCAGTCGGCCCCTGGGCACTGTCCAGGACAGGACAAGGGAGGAGAATACCGAGGGATGTAGATAATATTGAGACCCAGAGATTGCTGTTTTCATGTCCAATTGATAAGCAACACAGGTGACGATTAGGAAATAAAGCATAATTACTTGAGTAAAATATTTTATCTCATTGCGGGGTAGAGTGTGTGCGAATATTTCCCACAGGCTCCTATTATCCACAGAGTCTGAGGTCAGAGTGTCCTCGTCCTGGTGTTCAAGAGCAACTTGGCCAATGGAAGAACTTTCCAGGTCCAGTGAGACGATTTCTGGTAAATCTGAGGCAGAAGGGCTGTCGGTTTGACAGCTGCTAGAGGGGTGACTATGATTTTTATTTACTAGAGTAGGATTCTGATGTGAAAGCCTATAGAGTGATCAGATTACAAGTTTGGTTAGCACTTAACAGACCAAGAGTGGGCAAGCTCAGAGTGCTTTGAAAGGCAAACTAGTATCATTGCACAGGTATAAGGTTGTTGACAAGCTAACACTGATTCTCTTTAAGAGCAGAAGTTTTTTAAGGAGCATCATGACAGCAGGGAGTGTTTTCTTAATGCAGAATGAGCTTGGGTCCAAAACTTGACAGTGAGAAGGATCATTAAGAGGACACCATGGGGTTTTAGCATCTGAGGGTAGTGTGGCAGTCAATTAAGAGAATGCCGACTGCAGGGGTGCTAGAAGGATGAGGGGGACCTTTAAAAATCAAATTCTTTATTTTTCAACTTTGGTAAGATTTTAATAACCTGGGTCTAGATAAGTGGAAAGGCAAGAAACTAATAAGTAAAGTTTGTTTTGAGGAAAAATAGTGTATGTATACTAGCAGGAACTTATAAACCTAAACAATTTTAAATAAAGTGGAAATATACAAAACAAGTGATGATCAAAGGGATTCAGAGATTAGTTTTCAGAGCATGAGGTTCACTGAACTTTCTTAATGTTCTGATCTCCTGCAGTTAATGACCTGAGTTTATGCTAATTTATACAGTTAAAGTAAACATGTTTACATTGATGGATCACTTGTGAATCCATTAAAAATTGCTGGGGAGGAGGATGGCAAACTGGACTGACTAAATAATGATCAAAACTGATTATATAACGATGGCATACTGATCCTGTAGTAGTGTCATCACATGCCTCTATAATTTGTGAATTGGATTTAGCATTAGAATATTTTGTGTGCTGATTTTAGAGGCAAAACAGTTAGCACCAAACAATTAATATGAGTCTAGGTTAGACAATACCTTTGTTTTTGACAATTTGCAGTCTAATTCCTTATGTGCACGTTTTGAGTCAATGCTTCTCATCAGGTGTGAGAAAAGTAATATCATACTTGTGACCAATAACCAAAGAACACTGAGATAACATAATATAATAAAATCCAAGTATTATTTGGAGCAACAAAGAAAAATCAATTCCTCAGCATCACATCTTCAGTGAATGGACAAAAATAATAATGATAGAACTTACTAAGCTGTAGAGCCTTATTTATAACGGAAATATCAGGTAAGAATTTCTGATTCTTTCTAAACCATGTAAAAAAAGCCAGTTGTGATAAACCAGTAACATATCAAAGAAAACATATCTAGTTCTAAT
This sequence comes from Platynereis dumerilii, assembly GCA_026936325.1. NCBI lineage: Eukaryota > Metazoa > Annelida > Polychaeta > Phyllodocida > Nereididae > Platynereis > Platynereis dumerilii. Next base: position 552,594 of record JAPTHN010000140.1, read on the forward strand.
TTGCGTTGCAGTCATATAATGTTGCAGAGAAAATAATGTAACAATGAAAATTGTGTGAACTCAGCTGCTACAAGTGCTAGGAGGGTCAGTCATTTTTTCTGAATTTTAAGTAACCTCTCAAAATTGAAAGTCCAGTCATCACTCATTTGTAATATTTGTTTCGGTGTTAAATTGGTGTGTAATGAAACTTTGAATAACATATTTTATACAATTTATGAATATTGTATTATTGGAGCTTTGCATGACAGGTACTACATTTTGCAGTAAAATAGGTTCTGCATTTGACAAAAACAGAAAATGGTCAAATGCATATTGTTTATCATTTTTACTCTATTGTTCTTCTAAGTCTACAATTTTATTCTAAAACTTGCAAGTTTCGTAAGATTATTGGACCTTAAAATGGACAGTCCTTCTTTCAAAAGCCTGCGTTGAACTGGTATGAGTCTCACAGGCAGGTAATTTGTGAGAACTGTCTATTTGTAGCTTATTCTTAAACAGACCTTTTTTGTTTATCAGAACAACAGAAATTTCACATTCTCTCTTTGAAGATATTTATTTCAATCGCTGTTGGTGAGTTCTAAATGTCCAGGTCTGATAAAGGTATCGGGTAGTTGAAGAAATAGACCGAACATTTAAAAAAATTGCTACTACAGTTTTGCAGTCAAAATTTTAACTGTTGCAGTTGCGATAATTGTTTGTTGGCTCTCCTTTGTATACAAAGACATTATTCTGCGATTAGTACCTTATTTGATGTTCTTGATGAGACAGTGAATTTTCTGCCCTTTCTGGAAGCCAATTAGTTTATTGCCATTGAAGGATATGAAACTCTTTCTCATATTCTCCATGAACAGTAGTGATTTAAATAATGTATTTACCTTATTTATAGTGGGAGGTACATGTACAGAACAAATAAATAAAAATGACCATCTTAAGCTGGAATAATGTCTAGATTGCACAGTAATATTGGTACCTGCTGGAATAATGGTATTATAATAGCCTATAGTTACATTAATTTTGTTTTAAGATTGTCTTGAGATTGTTCTAAGATCGATATTCTTCAGCATGTTCAGTCAAATGCGATGCCACTATGCTTAAATTCAACATTCCTGTGTGACCAATAAATTCTATTTTGTTATAAATTGTTATGTTAATAGCAATAGCTTCCTTTCCTGCAGCAGTGAAAGTAATTGACTTTTTGTATTATGAGTACGACGCAGTACGTCCAGATCCAAGTGTGAACCTGAATTGCACTTGAGGAGAAAAGCAATTAAGTGGCTTTGAATTGATCGTTGCCTTTCACCAATTACGAAAGTTGGTTCTTGGAAGGGCTCACAGTCAATGGCAGTTAGCAGACATGGGTAAACTTGGTTCCCAGAATTGCAATTCACCTTAGTACATTCTATTGAAGAAGGACAATGGCAATTTGCATCTAGCTCATTCATGGCTGCCTTTTAAATTAATATCCTTAAAGGATATTCAAGGTAGCGTGCTGATTGACTTGGAAACTTTACACTTTGCAAATGCGCTGCGCTACTGCGCAGCACCAATTAGTCAAAGCCAATGATTGTGTAGGGTAGTTTTACTGATTGACTAGGGATTTTTCCCGAAGGGACTGAAAATTTAGGGAGGATGCCTTAAAAGTGCCTTAAGAGGTACTAAGTTAAGGGAAGGCCTTAAAGAGTCCCTATGCGTGGCCTGAGGTGGATTACCAGTTGTAACAGCAAACATCCAAATTACAACAGTTATGATCTATCTGAAATAAGCAAAAACATTATAACAAGAATTTAAATTGTGTAAACACATGAAACAATCGATTATAAATTGTACAAGCACACAGGTACATGTAGACATGCATGCAGCATTGCACATAGATGGAAAGATAGAAAGAAAAAAAGAAAGAAAGAAAGAAGGAAAAAGAAAGAAAGAAATAAATAAAGAAAGATAGATAGATAGATAGATAGATAGATAGATAGATAGATAGATAGATAGATAGATAGATAGATAGATAGATAGATAGATAGATCAGACTGCCTTTCAGGTTCGCGCTGCTGCCTATCATTAATGGGAATTGTTAGACTGTTGAGGATCTCTTTGTTTATTGGAGGCTTTGTTTTACACATCTATCTGTCTATCTGTCTATCGCTGGCTGGCATTTCTATCTATCTATCTGTTTATCCATCCATCCATCCATCCATCCATCCATCCATCCATCCATCTATCTATCTATCTATCTATCTATCTATCTGTCTATATATCTACAGTGCCGCCTGTAAGTAAGTGAAACGCATGACATTGTGCCATTGCATCAATGTTAAACATCCTTAACCAATATGCTTCTGGAAGGACGAATTCTCATCCGATGAGAGGAAAACATTTTGGGTCATAAAGGCCGATATGTGAGGCATGTGGGATAAAAATGGCAGCCAATTTTCTTTGCTGTTGTCGGAGTTAGGTATCGGTCAAAGTCTTTGATAAGTACATGAAACGCAGGCCCAATGTTAAAACATAGGGAGGGGTGGTTCACTTACTTATCAAAGACTTTGAACCATACCTAACTCCGACTACAGCAAAGAAAATGGGCTGCTATTTTTATCCCACTTGCCTCACACATCGGCCTTTATGACCCACTTTGTTTCCCTTTCATCCGATGAGAATTCATGCCTCCACAAGCAGTTTGGCTGAGGATGTTTACTGTTTAGCATTGATGCAATGGCACAATGTCATGCGTTTCACTTACTTACAGGCGGCACTGTATCTATCTATCTATCTATCTATCTATCTCTTATTTGATATCAATTGCATGGCCAGTGTTAAATTTTGCATTTATGCTGCAGAATACATAGCTGTGAACTGCTGACTGACCATCCTTGACATTTGCTTTTAAAACACCACGAAACATCAGTCTATTTTAGCTCATGTTATTTGTTTTAATCTCATTTGAGAGATAACATTATACAGATAATCCCATCTAGGGACTGCCTAATGGGTCTAGGGAACCTTTAGGCACCATTTAGGACCTTCCCTAAGCTTAGTACTTCTTAAGGCACTTTTAAGGCATCCTCCCTTAATTTTTAGTCCCTTCGGGAAAAATCCCTATTTAGACACAGAATGCCCTAAATAATATGTAAAGCCAATGATTGTGTAGGTGTAGCCTTCGAATATTTTGACCATTTTACTGATTCGATAACCATCAGTGACATACAATCGGATCATGGATATACACTGGAGTCTGGTGTCTGACTTGGCCTGTGCATTGTAATGCATAATATGAGACAATAATGCATTAGGGGTTATTTGGAACCAGTGTATTATAGTTCAAAATGCACTTGAATTGTGAGTGGAACAGATTTTTTGGCTGATTTTCCTTCCTCTTTTTTCCAACTGATTTTTTGGCTGTTTCTCCTCCTTTTTTCCACCTGATTTCAAAAATTCAAAAATAGAAAAGTTTAATTGAATCTCTCTTGTAAATTTGTCAATCCCACTCTTACTGAAATTTCTGCAAAGAGATGCACTGGACCCAATTGCACACTAGAAAAGGAACCCATGCATATCTCCTATTTGTCTAAAGGCCTACTGAGGTAAAATGGTATTCCATTGCATTGTATTGTATCAGTCATGTACCATAAGCTTTCCACAATGATACAGCTCAATGCAGCAATAGAATGGCACCCATGACTGCAGGGGCGGACTGTCGGCATTTCGGGCTGCGTGGCAAATAAGTCAAGGGGCCCCCAAAGTTCCTGCCATCGGTGTTGTTTCAAACAAGGAAAGCGACATGTGATAGCATACTATTAGGCTATATATAGGCTGGTAAAGTTCTGTCCGGATGGGGCCCCATGTCAGAGGCTTCTGTCCCATTAAATTTATCTTGTTTCATCACAAAATCTTCATACCTGATGGCAAAGTTTTGCTTTTCAGCTTTTTCTTGATTTTTTTTTATTGACATCTTGAATGGGCCCCCCTGATTGGATGGGCCCGTGGCAGCTGCCACTTTGCCACATAGGGCAGTCCACCCTTGTCCATGAGCTGAGACAAACGGAAGATCACCCAAGGTTCCCATTTCATAGCATTTACTCCAGTGTTGGTGATCACAATGTGATGATGAGTGCTGAGAAGACTGTGAGTCTATAGCACATACCCATAACTTTATTTCAAATTTTAGTCAGTTATTTTGAAGAGTCCTATAATTTGAACGATTTCCAGAGGTCCAACTTTTAACTAAATAGGCCTACCACCTGCACACATTCATACATTAATTTTGGATAAAATTCTTGTATATCCCCAGGTCAAAAACATAGGGCACAAAAATGACAAGGTCAGTAATACTAACACTGAGTGTCACATTATAAGTGTATGATTATGGTAGTACTACACCATGTACAAAGTTGTTTTTTTTTTTGTGCATGGAGGTTATTAAAAAGACAAAATAAAACTTTGGCATCAATATGGCTCACTGCTTTAATATTGCAAATTGGCATGAAAGCTTTAATGGGTGAAATTTCCAGGAATTTGAATCTAGGAATACCCTCTGACATCAAGGCATACATATATTCCATGATGTCATATATACTTGTAAGAGTTCAAAATGATAAACTAGAACAACTATTATAAGCATTGCGTGCTATGGGGATAGAAGTCATTTTTATGTAGCCAGGATATTTTCCAATAGCATTTTCTGTAAATGGACCATAAAGAACATTGATGTGACTTAATTTGAGTTATCAGCAAACTTGTGTATATATTGATAATGGTTCATAGCTCACAAGAGGCACTAAAAAGGTTTGAAACGTTCACTGTTAACAATGGATTATGCAGATAATGGATATAACATAGGATAACATCTGATTATGATTGGACAGGGTCCTCTATGGATATAAAAAAAAGATGTAATGGCACCTTAATGACTTTTTTAAAGCTAGCTTTTGTGTAATTACCTTATGTCAATTTTGAGTGAAATTAAATTTAAATCCAGTGGTATGTAAAATCAGCAAAATACATGAAATGGCCTCTTGCCGTCTGAAGGCCAACTTTACTTCCCTATTTCATACTGTACACAATGCGTTAAGCCCCTCACATGAAAAGAACAGAGACAGAGCCTCACAAAGGACATGATTTGAGAACATTACAAAGATCACATTACAAAATGCTTAAATGAAAACAAATTTGATTTGGTTGTATAATAAAATCTTATCCAAAGTTTTGATCTGAAAGAATCTAAGAATATGTTTCATGCCCTGAGAGGACAGCACACAATTTTGAATAATCTACCATGGGCTATTACCTACATATATACCGCAGATGTGGCGAAGATGCCAATGACCGACTGACCATGTCTAGTGGACTCTAATGGTTGCAAACTCAGCAACATTAACATTCCAAAAAGACTAAAAATAGTGTTTTTGTGTTGAAGCACAGTTTGTAACTTGCATTTTCAGCAGAACTGTATGACAATTAATTTGACACAATGCCATTGCACTTAGAGATTTGTAAATTTTTATGAATATACCTGATAGCAATTACTAGAAGTGCACATGTGGAAACATTCATCTTGAAACTTTAAAAAGAAGTACTATTTTTAGCCTTTTTGGAATGTTGCGTTTTTAATGTTGGTGATTTTACAAGAAGGAAGACCTTTCGACAGAACAGGAAGAAGAATGAAACGGTCTTGAATTATCGGCGCTTTCAATAGAAAGTACCAACTCAAGTGAATTGCAATTCTGGGAACTCAGGTCACCCCAGGCTCAGTCTGGTGAAAATGAGAACTGCATGTTGCTGCCACCTGGCACAAAAGTTGATTTTGTATGCTTTATCACCTGGTTGGCTGTGAATATCACTATATGCAGTCAAAATATCATGGCGTATGATATTGTATAAAATATCACCTTTCAAGGGCTATATTTTTTAACAATGGTTATGACATCACCAGCATTTCAGCTGCCTGAAGATGTCACAAACCAAACAATGGCCAAAACAATGGGATTGTGACTTCATATCCATTGTTGCTCCATAGTGATGTCATGTTTTTGTAATGGCAGAAAATAGTCTCGCTTTATAACTAAAAATATGAGGTAAAACCAGGTGATAAAAACAAAACAACCACGTGTCAGGGCACTTCGTACAATATCACTCGGAAGGAAGCTGATTGGTATTAACCTTAAAATTTAGAATATAATTTATTTATCACACGAGAAACATGAAATTTGAGTTCCCAAGTCAAGACATGGGCAAGCAGCACTGAGTTGACCAATAGATAATAATAATAATAATAATAATAATAATAATATGGATTTATAAAGCGCTAATATCAGTAAACTGCTCATCAGCGCTCTTCAGATCAATCAATTGTAGGAATTCTGAAACAAATGTGTTTTTAGATTCTTCTTGAAGCTTTCTAATGTCTGTGCAGTTCTCACTTTTTCAGGCAAATTGTTCCATAGCTTTGGTGCTGCATAGGAAAATGCCCGATCTTCAAACTTATTTTTGTTGCATGGGGCAGGTTCTGCTAAGAGTAGCTTGTGCCCTATAAACAATTTTATATTTCCAACATATTACCACAATGTTACAAATTACTCACTCGCGTATTATTTTAAATATTTATTTAAGGACAAAATGTGGACACTTTCCCTTTGATAGTGATATTTTTTAAAATATTCTCTGTAATTTTCTTACATTATGCTGAAAACCTTAAAGAAAATATTATTTTCTAACATGTTGCCAACATTTGTGAAATGTGAAACTTACACCAATACCACTTTGCAGAAATATTATTTTCTAATATTTCCACAAGGTTTTGTCTAATATATGTATTCAATATTTTGCAGACATTCTCTTAAGGCCACAGTAACCTTATCACCACATTAGTGAAAAATATTGGCCCCAATTACTTGTTTTAAGCTTTCTCTGATATTATCACAATATTGTCAGAATGTTTTTGAAATATTTTAAATCATTATTAAAGGTAATATTAGTCAAGTATTAATAATGATATTTAAACAAGATTTGCATTGTTCTCTATGAAAGGCTGAATGAAACACACAAAAAATATTTCTTTAAATATTTATTTTACCACACAATCAATATTAAAACACAATGATCACAAATATCACAAATTGTGATCATACACATGTTATCTATAACTTTTGCATTCACAGTTAATAACCACTTTACACATGGTATAGTCCAAAGAAATGATAATAAGGAGATTCAATTTCATATCCCTTTGACTACATTACCATGCACACAGTTTTCATAAAAACTTAGTCCACAGAATTATTGTTAATCCATGAAAAGTGTTCAAGCCATACATAGTGTCCACAGATAGTGATTGTAGCATTTGAAATCCAAACAGAGTCAGTCATATGGAGAGATTCAGCCTCACAGTTCTAAATGAACACAAAATACTTCTTGTACGTTATCCTCTTCTCAGCAAAATCATCTTTACCATTGTACCCCACTTGCACAACTCTGAAATAACAAGAAAATGATTAAGATTGATGTCACCAAATTCACTTTGGGTCTTATGTGATTCAGACTAATTCTAGAGGACTACACTGTGCGTTTCTTCGAGAAACATTAGCATCCACAGAAAGCATTTAAAAGAAATCATTTTTTTTCCATATTTCTAGTGAACTAGAAATGTTGTAATTACATAAGTTTGAAAATTCTAATTCCTTTGCTAGTGCAGTGACATACTTCATTGAATAAAGCAGAGCAAGTAATGCCTCTTTGCTTCTTTGCTTAGGGTATGCAACCACTAGATATCCACCGGGGGGGGAGGGGGGGGTATTTATGAAATTTAGTACCTCCCCATATTTGTATTTAGACTAAGCAATACATAATTGTGAAATCTGTCTTCGTGTAAATTATTTATTCAAGGAAGGAATTCATTAAATTAATTCAATTTATCAAAAATCAAGCCTCTGCCACCATCTCAGTGGATATGTAATGATCGATTGCCCCTGAGGTAGGAAATGCATGGGACAACTGATGGGATGAGATATTCTGTTTGGTGAGAATCTTCACCTTTAGCACTAGGTGGAGACACTGGTCCCTTTCAACATAAAATTGCTTTCAACCCCATGTGGGCAGCACACTATCTGTACAGGTGGCACCACTAGTCATGCTCCAGCTTTCAGATGGGCCATGACAGCCTCATCAAAAAAGGGCACCACACAATTGAAGACGACAAGTACTAACAAAACAAAAACAGGCTCATATGGTAGAATATTCTACATATGTGTGCAAAATATTAATATAGGCCTATAATATATTATACACAACCTGTGATAGACACATATTAATTTTTACAATAATACATATATATCCAAGTGTACATATGATGTTATATCAAAGTAAACAGTAAAATTATCAACAGCAGCAAGAAATGTTAAAAACAACTTACATGTGGATTCTGTCAGTCCAATTTTGCCAAATGGAGTGTCTCATAATGGAGAGCTCAATGCACTGGCTGCCATGTCTTCTTACTCATGTGTTGTAAAGTGACCAACAAAGCAGGTTCTGGGATAGGTTTTGCTTACCTCTGCACTTTAAAAATTTGCTGTATATATTCAGTTGCTTATTTTTCCATCAATCACAACATTACACTATTGGACGAAAAGTAAATGCTTCATATTACGAAGAGCACTTCAATAATTAGGGGGAAAATGTGTATATTTAACCTATTCTAATAGTAATTTTACAGTGTCTGCTATAGATTAGCACACTTGTTTGGTAGATTCTTCATGCCAGGTCAATTATCACATTCATCAACTGATTGTGGACATCTGTTATCTGATAATCAGTAGCAGGACACCAGCAACTGAGCTTGAGGTCATTCATTTTGACTTTGCATTAGTCTTATCTAAGAATATCCACTGGATATTCTTAGGCCTTATACTGTGTTCTTTGTATTTTTTACAAACTTGTCTCAATATTTAAAATACTGACCTTAAACCTTACACTCCACACTTAACAATTTATCATTGCCAAAAAAGTCTTAAAAGTACAGCTATATTTCTAAGATAGCTAGTTGTGTGACATGGAAGTGCAATAAGGTTTAGATAGATAGATAGCTATGTAGATAGCTAGATAGATAAATAGATAGCTAGATAGATAGCTAGATAACTAGATAGCTAGATACTAGTAGATATATACATAGACAGACAGGTAGATAGGTATATAGATAGATGGCCAGATAGATAGCTAGATAGCCTCCTTGATAGCTGCCTTGATAGATAGATAGATAGATAGATAGATAGATAGATAGATAGATAGATAGATAGATAGATAGATAGATAGATAGATAACTTTTTTAGTTGTTTATAAAAACAATGAAAAAATAATATTTATATTTTAAATACATTTTGCACCTATAATCATTTTTACACCTGTGATCACTTTTAAAAACAAGTGCAATGTACACACAAAAGTGTAATGCACAGCTCATTGGAAAATTGATCAATATATTAATTTCTCAAAAAAGATCAGTCTCTCCTGAACATTCAGATATTCAAGTTTTTATCATTTCCTTGTGTAAATATATATGTGCTGATACTATTATGGGATTCAAAATAGTACATACAATATTGCACAAGATATTTTTCAATAAATCAAACCTTAGTACATGTAATGACAGTGCAAAACAGCTTCAAAACTGTTTTTGTTTTGCAAAAATACTGGTGGAAAGTGAAGTGTTTTAATGGCATTTTAAGCCATTTCACCAACAAATCCTACACTTTTGAGTCTTCTTAATTTCAAAGTGGTCAAAGTTTGTTCTAAGTTTAAACTGTGAAGAACAGAGATTAAACAAAGGGCCTGACAAGCCTGCCTGTTGCAGTTTGCAATGGATGGATGGATGATTGGCGCTTTACATCCTGTATTTATGTACTTGGTAGGCTAATTAGGACAGGAGGGGGACACAGCAATAAGGCAAAGGATGATTGAAACAGCCATCCAACATAGGCCCAGTAGACCCAGCAAGAGTTGGATTCAAACCCTGGACCCAGCGATTGGCGGCCTAGCATGCTACCACCAGACCATACAAACAGCTAGGTCACTCCCCCCGCTGCTGTAGTTTGCAAGATAAGCAGAAACATTAGCCTGAAAATCGTTTTTAATTTTAGAAATGAGTGAAGATGAACATGATGTAGTTCAATCATCCACTTTTTCCTATTCCTTGACTGCTGCTTCATCCTTTGCCTCATCAATGAGTCCCCATTTCATATAAATCAGTATATCCGTGTGCATGGATACTGGACCAAAAACACAATCATCCATCCCTCGCTACTCTGTCACCTCTTCCCTGCTCTGTCACCTCCTCCCTACTCCCTCTCTCCCTATTCCATATTTCCTCCTCCTCCCTTCCTTCTTTTTCCATATTTCCTTTGTTTTCAATGGTTCCCCCCTTTCCTATCTTTTTTCCTCCTTTTTTCTTCCTTCCTCCCTTTCTGTTGTTTTTTACAATAACTTTTTAACTAGTGATTCACATGTCTTTCCCAATTATTTGTAGGAACTGGTTCATAATTATTCTGCTTTTAAGCAAGATATCCTTGTGAATTTGACATCAGACACCTGGAAAGACCCACTCAGAGCAAATCTTAATTTTGCCTTGTTTGGACTGTGACTTTCTTGGTTGAGTGTTTGGAGTTTTTGTTGGTGAAACGGTTTTGCTGATTTAGACCGGTGTCTTGAAATATAATGACATTGCAAACATAGGCTTAATTTTGGGACCAGTCTAATACTGTGAACTCAAGACTTGAGACTAGTCTCAAATGTCGCACTTTTGGTGAAAACTGACCATTATTTTGCTGAATCTCAGGTGGAGCAGATCTGATAAGAGAAACAAAACATATTAAATTATAAACATTCTGAAGTGCTCAACGTTTAAAAAAGTATCTCAGAGTTGTTGTCTATCTATCTATCTATCTATCTATCTATCTATCTATCTATCTATCTATCTATCTATCTATCTATCTATCTATCTATCTATCTATCTATATAGATGTATCTATCTATCTTTCTTTCTTCCTTTCTTTTTCTTTCTTTCTTTTGTTTTTTCTTTCTTTCTATCGATCTGTCTATCTGTCTAGCTATCTATCTGTCTGTCTATCTGGGATTGTAAACTCAATCAGTTGCAAACACAGTCTTCCAATCGATGGGTCCAGAGTTCAATTCCTGCTCTGGATAGACGGCAGTTTCAGTCATCCTTAATTCTCTTCACTGCTGTGTCCTAGCTCCTGTCCCGATTAACATGCCAATGTGGTACATAAGTAGCCTGCAGGGTGTAAAAGCCAAATCATTCATTCATCAATCCATCCATTCATCCATCTCCTCCTTTTCTTTTTTCCTTCATCTTGTATTCTTTGCTTCTTTCCATTCTTCCATTGCGTTTTTCTCCTTCTTACTTTCCTTCTTTCCTTTAATTTGTTTTCCCTTCCATAATTTCTGCCTTTTCTTCTGGTCTGTTTTCACATTTCTTTCTCCCTCCCTTCATTATTTCTATGTGCCCGGCATTTTTTTCTTCTTGACTTTGTAGTTCTTTACAGTCTTCCTTGTTTTCTTAGGGGGGACTCGGGGAGGGTAGCTCAGTTGAATGCACACTGGGCAGCAAATTATTTACTGGATCAAAGGTTTGATTCCTGCTCTTCCTTGGTCAACTGGATTATGTTGGACAGCAGTTTCAATAATCCTTCAGCAGCCTTCAAAGCATTGCTACGTCTTCCCTTTGTTCTTAATAGTCTATCAGGTGCATAAATACAAGATGCAAAGCCTCAATCATCTGTCCATCCTTGAGTTCTCACTCAGTTGAGTTGACCAAATTCAATGAATTTTGATATCAAACCTCCATCTAATCCTATATAATTTTAAAATAATTGTTTTGCACGTAATTTTCACTTCAGGCAACAAAAGTAGAAATTGTGTAATCTCTTTGCTTGATATACAGATAGACAGATAGATAGGGGAAAAGACAATGACCATATTGACAGACAGATAGCCACTATAGATAGCTAGACATATCAACTTGATTTGACAAAATGATTGACTTAATGTCTGATTGAAGGGTTGGGAGGATTTGATTAAAAATTAGTTGGACAGATAAACAAACTGAATAATTAAGCAAACAATGGATTAACATATTGATTAATTTTCAAATTGCTTGATAGATAGATAGATAGATAGATAGATAGATAGATAGATAGATAGATAGATAGATACATCCATTCATACATACATACATACATACATACATACATACATACATACATACATACATACATTCATACATATATACATACATACATACATACATTCATACATATACGAATACATACATACATACATACATACTCGTAGTTAAACAGATAGACATATAGATAGCATATAGATAGACATATAGATAGACATATATAGATAGACATATAGATAGACATATAGATAAACATATAGATAGATAGATAGATAGATAGATAGATAGATAGATAGATAGACAGATAGATAGATAGATAGATAGATAGATAGATAGATAGATAGATAGATAGATAGATAGATAGATAGATAGATAGCAGATAGATATAAATACTACAACAAGACATATTGTTTGATTGATTGATCAGCTTCTTGGCAAAACACATTTTGGAATTCAGACAAGTTTTACTGTTTGCACTTAGTGCATATACAGTGTACACTGTACAGTGCATGAGAGGGTGAATTTCTGGTGCAGGATTGGGAGAGTGTCAGGAGCACATGTGCAACCCTCACAATCAGCTTCATTTAGATACTGTATATAGTAAAAGAATCTCCTTATAGTGTGTGGACCTCATTAACCTATTTAAGATGGGTACAAGATAGCACCCTCCACATGTAATTGTTTACACCTGCCCAAGTAGACTGCAACATTATCAGTTAGAGCCATCACCCCAGGGACCAGCCTGATAATCTTAGAGGACCTTTTCACTAAGGCTATTTAATAAGCAAAATCATACTTATAATAGCAATAGCAAAATTATATTTGAAAAGTCATATCTGTGTCCTACCAGCATAGTTTCATTTGATTCTAAGGAAATGCATTAAGACAATTAACTATACTTTCAAGGGTCTTGCTAAATCTTACAAAATAATACATGATAATCACTTTTATTCTGTATACATGTAACATAGGGAACAACAGTTTTCTTTTCAGAAGTCACTCAAGTTTAATAATTATATTAGGCTTATAAACTTATATCTGCACCTGGCTGCATGTAAAACATAATGATAATATAAACTAAAAGATATTTATTCAATGGAAAGATAAGACTTTTCTGTATGATATTTTAACAGCATTTATACAACATGCACCAGGATGTATGTAATACAAATGCATAATTATAGTATCAATTAAAAGATATTAATATGATCATGGATCTCTTCTAACTCTATGAAATGATGGATTGAAAAGGCATTTTCTGTGCGACAGTTAAACCTTGGGAAATAAGACATTTCCCAAGGTTAAACAACATGTTATAAAACACACATGTTAAAATTTTTATATCTGCACAAGGATGCATGCAATAATCTTTATGCCATAAATTAAAGATATTAATATATTGCCATACATGCATTTTCTGTTGGGCAAAAAAAAAAGTCATATAATCATGTTTTGATGAAAACAGTTTCTATCTGACACATCTATGTTATTTTTTGGTTATCAGAAAACTTTTGTTTGGATGTTAGGACAGAATGCAATTTATCTTCAATCCTGACACAAGTTTTATGCAAACTCAAATCAAATCATTACCTTGGGCCTCTCAAAGTTCCTTCAATTTGATACTAAATTAACTAAAAATGCAAGTTTTTATGACATGTGATTAAGAGAAAAACAATCATTTAACCCCATATGTAGGGCAATGGAAAACAAAGGCCTACTTGACTTTTTTAAAATCAATTCTGATGCTTTCGAGTGGATAGATGATGGATGGATGGATGATGGGGCTTTATTTCCTGTATTTTTGCACTTGGTAGGCTAATTAGGACAGGAGGAGGACACAGCAATGAGGTGAAGGATGATTGAAACAGCAATCCAGCATGGGCCCAGGTGACCCCTCAAGAGCTGGATTTGAACCCTGGAATCTAATTAATACACTTCTGTATTCTCCCAAAATGAGAAACAAAAGTAAATGATCCTTTTGCAAAATAATCATTGTTAATTCGATATTGTGACCAAGACCAGGGTTCTGGGATGTATAGGGATGGTATTGGAGATAGATTGTTGCTCACCCTCTGTATTTCTGCACCAAGTCAATTACTGGGCTCTAATAACTGTTTCAAATGAATGTGATTAGGCAATTTGCAGCTGAGGACATTTCTCTCTTAGGATTGGATTAGAATTAGTGGGTGACCTGAATATTCAAATGTTGCTAAATCAAGGATCGTCTTCTTAAGAGAAACCCCCACCAGAAACTGATTTTAAGACTGCCAAGAAAGAATTTATTTATTTCACCAAAACTGAGCAAGAAATTGTTTATTTAAAAAAAACTGCAGTCCCCCCCCCCCATGAGAAGTGGTGTATACAATTTAGAGTGCAAAGTTTCTTCAAATAGATCCTCCAACTGTGAAAAAGTAACAAGAAAATGTGTTTACAAACAAAATGCTCAATATCCCCATTGTGTGGAAACTCTTTCAAACTTCCGTGTACAATAGGTCAATTCAGTATTGACATTGAGAACAAATATATGTAAGTTTCATTACAGTCTGTTAGTTTAATATGCAAAAAGGGTGAACTGTTGTACTGTGAAAGTGGCACTTTGTGAGCCATCATACTAATTTATTGTCATAATCATTCCCAATACTTTCAATGTTAATTTGATGTACGGAGACTAATTCCACTTGTTGGTGAAAGGCAAACGAATGGCTTATGCATCTGATTTTTACTCTAAAATCAGTTAGGGCCTATGACAAAAATAAATGGCCTTCTCTGGATCATGACTAATCAAACAACCTGTGCTTCCCATGTTGAATGTAGGGAAGATTGCATTGGCTATCATGAGTCACAAAGTGCATTTTTAACAGTGAACTGGTCCAATCTTTTTTTCATAACTAGTGGATAGGCTGTAACTTGTATACTAATCTGTAAACTTCAATTTCACAAAAGACTAAGTTCTCAAATGCAACAAAGTTCTGTGGATATTGACAATTAGGCTCCATGAAATAATACCTTATAACTTTAACATTCTGGCTTTTTTAACATCAATTTTAAATGGATGCATTCCTGTTGACTAAATGTATACATATTCTGTGAGAATAATACTTTCCTTTAAATTTCAAGGGAACTCATGTTGTTGTTTATTTTGTCGTACTCATACAATTTAACAGATGGAAGCTGCATTGAATGTATAACTACACTCAGGGAAAAGTAAATTCATTCTCAAAGTGGATGAATAGGGATTTACATCCTACATTTAGAACAGGAAGCTCAGGCCCTTGACCTCCCTTCTAAGATATACATGTAAAATATAGGCAACATGTTTTTTAATGAAGCCTTTGTCAAACTTTTAAATAGGCCTATGAATGTCATGAGCACGACATATTGAATAGGATATACAGATCGATACTTCCATTTTTACTTTCATTTTTGTATTGTCACATGGTTGCTTTGTGATATCATCATACTATTAATTCACACACATTTGATGCTGCTACAGCCAAACTAGTGAATGTCTCTGGGTGGTGATTGTACAGTAATGAAAACTTCAATGCATTGGCCGGGTTTAGGGTTTGAAAATACAGTCCTTGAAATTGAAGTGATACTTTCTTGAAAATCTAGCAAGGTTTTCAAAACACTCTTTAAATTACTCTATTATACTGTCTATTTATCTGATAGGCAGATCAATAGATCAATAGATCGATAGATAGATAGATAGATAGATAGATAGATAGATATGTTGGATCATTAATTAATTGACCTATTGATTGATTCTTACATTTTTAAAACTTTACCCAATTTCTTGGTATTTCTTGAATTTGTATAATCAAATTCATTTGAGTTGCTATATTTTTTGCACTATGTTATAACGATATGGGCACA
The DNA here is from genome assembly GCA_026936325.1 of Platynereis dumerilii. Classification (NCBI taxonomy): domain Eukaryota; kingdom Metazoa; phylum Annelida; class Polychaeta; order Phyllodocida; family Nereididae; genus Platynereis; species Platynereis dumerilii. The sequence goes on from JAPTHN010000140.1 coordinate 568,654, forward strand.
AACAAAATGGGAAAGATCAAAAATTAACATAGTGAAAATTTCTATAAAATATGGCTCCAGTGAAATTAATTCAATAACACATTTTTCACAAACATTTTAGGCCTACCATGTTATTTTACTTATAGCATAGGCTAACCATCCATGCTAGTGTTTAGACCAGCTATAGCCATAATGAGATAAGATTAGCAGCAGTCATAGATAGGGTGCACCCCATTTACAAATTAGCAGCCAAGAGGATGGAGTGAGGGGGTTGGGGGGGGGGTTATCAGAAAGCAAAACAGTGTATCCTGCTGTCCTCTGGTGTCATCTGCATAAGTCAGTTAGGTTTCAACTTTGCTCATTTAGTTAATTTGTAGCCCTCTGGTGTCAGGTCGTGTAAGCCCCAAAAAGTGAATTTTAGAGGTGCTCTGAATTTATGTCTGTAGCACAACCATAAATGAAGACCTTGGGGTGTAATACCCCGGAGGTAATGTCTTATCAATGCTTATGGACTGTTGGTATTGAAAAAGAATGATAATTTTGATGACTGCAGGCTTTTTTCCTTTTCTTGATTTTAACAAATTGTCACAGATGGACTTTCCCTGCTCTATGCTTGGTATTGTATAATTCATCAGATTTAATACTTTTTTATGGATACATCCTGGCTAATATGGGCCTTCTTAGAGACATTAAATTTAAAGGGATTAAGAGGATGTTGATTGTTGAGTTGTTCCGAAAAGTTGATATTTCAAAGGAACAGCCAGAATTACATTACCTGTACATGTTGGTAGTATGCCAAAACTGACATATATAAAAGAAATAATGTAACAATATTGAACAATTTTGGAATCATCACTTGATATATAGAAACATTAGAACAAAAAATTAATGTTTCTGCAAACATTGTTGTTATATTGGGAGAATTGTAAGCTTAACATTTTAAATTGTTATGTTCTGCATCCGTGGATTCAACTATGTCCTCATGTTGCACAAAAATATAGTTTAAACATGGCTGGCAATCTTGTAATAAACATTCGAGAAATAGTTTGTCTATCTCAGCACTAATATGTTAAAGAAATACCCCTGAAATATTCAAAACTTTAGTATTCCTAGAATATTTTATAATATTACAAAAATGATAGTGAGCATATTTTTAAAGATCTTGTCATTTCATTAGGAAAAGGTTGAAAAAAATATGTAGAAGAGATAGTCATGAAATAAAGATCATTTTATTGTCAACATAATATTCAGAAATATGTCAATAGTGATCTAACTTTATATATTTTTTAATGTCTTCCAATTATTTTCAGAATAATGACATTGATATTTCTACACATCCTTCTAAAAATATTGTTAATGACAATGTCCCCATGGCATTCACAAATATTGCTTTAACATGCGTATCAATCTTAAAATCTACATCAGAGAAATGTTTAGCCAATCTCAGTACTAATATGTATTAAAAATAGCGTTGTGATGTTTAAAAAGTTACTATCTTAACGATATTTTATAACATCATCAAAATGATAATAATCATATGACTTGAAATGTTATATTTTCATCAGTAAAATGTTCGAACAAATATATAGTTTAAATAGTGACGCAATATAGACAATTTTAGTGTCAACATAATATTTAGAAATATGTCAATTATAATTTTAATTTATATATTTTGAAATGTTTTCAAGTTGTCAGCATAATATTTACTTGAACATTTCTTTAAGTCCTTCCTCAAATATTAGAAAGTGACAATATCCTCATGATACTTGCAAATATTAAACTGAGATTGACGGAAATATATCATATGATATTAAAACAACATTTGGCTAATATCAGAACAAATGTAATGCATAAATGTTGCAGAGATATGTTAAAATATTAATAACAAGACATCATTTTTAAATATTATGAAATCTTTTGGAATAATATAACTTTTGTATCTTGCTGAAATATCAGTAAAACCTTAGAAAATAATATATTTCTAAAATGTCACTAGCAAGTTGCCGCATCCTCACAAAAATGTCACCAGAACCTTTTGGGAACCTTAAATATAATAATTAACACTAACATTTGTATATGACAAGTGCAGCATGGCAAGATATATTTGAAAAATATTAGTTGTTTACAGGGTGGTTGCTTCTCAGGTTATGCTCCTGTTGAGATTTGATTTGAACAAGTTCTTGATTGTATTGTGGAGCCTGATTGTTCATTGCTTTCCATGTAGTTGTCATCAGTTTGAACTGAATTCTTGCTGTGATTGGTAACCAGTGCAGTTGTTTCCTGCTATGGCTAACACTGTCATGCTTTTTCAATCTCTCAATTAATCGAACTGCTGAGTTTTGAGCAACCTGAAGTTTATTTAACAACCGGGTAGCAGTGCCATGCAACAGTCCATTTCCGTAATCTAAATGAGGAGTGACAAGTGCATTGACAGCAGTTTTAACTGTTTCCTGAATAATAGATAGGCCCAGATAGGTCAAGATAGATGGAAAAATATGCCTAGAAGGATAGATAGACCTAAATAGGCCCAGATAGATAGATAGATAGATAGATAGATAGACAGATGGACAGATAGACAGATAGAGAGATGGATAGATGGATAGATAGATCTAGATAAGCCAAGACAGATATATCTAAATTTATACCATACTCGCTGATAAATCCTTCAATATTTACCATGATATATATCGCCATATATCACGTATATTTAGTGGTCACGTGACAAGTGGTGATGTCACAATGCACAAACACTGAATCAGCCAATCAGAAGCCAGCATTTGAATCATGACGTCATGACAGATGCCATTGAGCCTCACTCTGGAGTTTACAAGAGCTTTTGTAGCTTGAACATAATTTAAGTTATTGACACTGGAATATTGATTTAAAAAATAAGTTGTTAACTTTGTTAAATAAAGAAAAATTTTATGACCATTTTGGAATCTCTGGTAATAAAATAGAGGCATTGTTAGTAAATCGGTCTTCATCTTCAAACACATGATAACAAAATAATCATCTGAAACCGCGAATAATGGTATAAATCAGTTATACCAAAGGCATATTTGTGGTATACGGGATATATACAGCCTCGGTGATAAATATAACCCTCGGGCTACGCCCTCGGGTTATATTTACCACCTCAGCTGTATATATCTCCGTATACCACATATGCCCATGGTATAACTACTATATATAGATAGATAGATAGATAGATAGATGGATATATGGATAGATGGATAGATAGGTCTTGATAAACAGATGGGCCTAGACAGATAGATAAATAGATACATGTATTTAGATATAGAATAGAATATAACATAATAAGAATAATCATTATTTCTACTCGAGTATATATAACAAGAATAAACAAAATCAGCTGCAGGGTGGTATAAAAGTAAAATGTAAAATGTTATTTACAATTAACCAATTAAAACAATAAAGACAGGATAAAACAAGGTGTGACGTGCAAGTATATACTTGTAAGTATGCAGAGTCTACTCATATATATTATATAAATATTTGATGGTGAGGAGTCCAATATAGAGCATAATTGGATGAAGAAAAGCTATATTGGACGAGGCGCTTGCACTGATTAATTATACTCTATATTGGACTCCTCACAATGGACTATTTATATAATATTTGATCCTAAAAGTCAGCAGATTTTACAAAGAAACGTTATAGTACACAAATCTTGTAAGGGACCGTTCACAATTTATGACTTGGGGGGGGGAGTGGGGGAGTTTTTGCCAGAACTTCCTGTAAAAAATGAATACCTCCCCTTGAGTAAATTGAGTTCCATGTGGATTTTTATTACCCCCATGTGAATTTTTAAATTTTTGTCTAAGGATGACACTCATTGACGAAAATATTTTGCAGAGTAAATTATTTTGAATCCGTTAATTTTTAATTTTGCAAGTAATTCTGACACTGCAAGTGGATCTAAGGATAAATGAAAGGCGGTGGTTACACCTAATCTGCTTATGTTGAAGGAAAATCGAACTCTCGCAAATTTATCATTTTAATTTAAAGTTGTCACATAAATGTTTAAATTGGGAAATGGAGGAAACACGTCGCTCTGTGTTTTGGTTCTTTATTTTATCATTTTAATTTAAAGTTGTCACATAAATGTTTAAATTGGGAAATGGAGGAAACACGTCGCTCTGTGTTTTGGTTCTTTATTTTATCATTTTAATTTAAAGTTGTCACATAAATGTTTAAATTGGGAAATGGAGGAAACACGTCGCTCTGTGTTTTGGTTCTTTATTTTATCATTTTAATTTAAAGTTGTCACATAAATGTTTAAATTGGGAAATGGAGGAAACACGTCGCTCTTTGTTTTGGTTCTTTATTTTATCATTTTAATTTAAAGTTGTCACATAAATGTTTAAATTGGGAAATGGAGGAAACATGTCGCTCTGTGTTTTGGTTCTTTATTTTATCATTTTAATTTAAAGTTGTCACATAAATGTTTAAATTGGGAAATGGAGGAAACACGTCGCTCTGTGTTTTGGTTCTTTATTTTATCATTTTAATTTAAAGTTGTCACATAAATGTTTAAATTGGGAAATGGAGGAAACACGTCGCTCTGTGTTTTGGTTCTTTATTTTATCATTTTAATTTAAAGTTGTCACATAAATGTTTAAATTGGGAAATGGAGGAAACACTTCGCTCTGTGTTTTGGTTCTTTATTTTATCATTTTAATTTAAAGTTGTCACATAAATGTTTAAATTGGGAAATGGAGGAAACACGTCGCTCTTTGTTTTGGTTCTTTATTATATCTCTCAATAGGCATGAAGTTCTGGCAAAAAACCAAATGATTCACACCATGTGGTTCATCGTTGTGAACCACATGCATCTCATTATCTGACGTTGTTATGTAAACAATGGGCAGTGAAGTGATGATGTCACAATGTTTTGAAGCGCTCATTGGTCAGTGTGATTGCTAGGGATCTTTTTGTGGCTATTTAAACAAAATAGTACCTCTTGCAGTTATTAATTCTTTTTACTGGATGTCAGCTTTTTATTGTGAGATATATATATAAAATTTAACGGGAGTGTGGTTCACAGCAATGAACCTCACTCATGTCAGGTCTGTTGCAAAATAAACACTCGTCCTTCGGACTCATGTTGTATTCTTCCGCGACCTGACATTCATGAGGTTCATTGCTGTGAACCACACTCCCATTAAGTTTTATTATAGAAATGTCTGTATGACGTGATTTTGGAAGCTCATTTTGTTGATTTAGTCATATATGACATTGGTGTTCATAAGACATGTGTAGGCTAATATTAAAGGCCGTAGGGTTTGACAGTTCAGGACAAAAAATTTGGATACTACTTGTTTTTTGTGAATTAGCCAAAACGTTTGCTTCAAACCGCAATGGGATTTGGGAAGTGGAACTCGATCTTGCACTTATAATAATAATAATAACTTAATAAAGTGCTAATTCCAGTTAACTGCTCATTAGCGCTGCTCAAACGAGCTCAGGGGTAGAATTGTTCAAACAAGTGCGTTTTAAGGTTCTTTTTGAAGTTTTCCAAAGTGTTTATTCTTCTCAATTTTTCAGGCAAACTATTCCAGAGTTTTGGGGCAGCAAATGAGAAAGCTCTGTTCTCAAACTTATTTTTGTTGCACGGGATAGCTTCTGTAAACAGGTGTCTATGGTTGCTTCTCAGATTGTGGTCTTGTTGGGGTTTAGCTTGAATGAGTTCTTGAATGTACAATGGAGCTTGGGAATTCATTGCCTTCCATGTGATCATCATCAGTTTAAACTGGATTGCTGGAATTGGTAGCCAGTGCAGGTGCTTTCTGCTATGACAGCTGTTTGTTAAATACACTCTCATGTCTTTTTAATTTCTCAATCAATCGAACAGCTGAGTTTTGGGCAACTTGAAGCTTATTTAACAAACAGCTGCTTGTACCATACAAGAGTCCATTTCCGTAGTCTAAGTGAGGGGTGACAAGAGCATTCACAGCTGTTTTTACAGTATCTTTGTCTAAGTTCTTTCGAAGTTTCGAAATGTTTCTCAAGTTGAAGAAAGCATTACGACACATCTTGTTGATTTGTCTTTCCATTGTCATATTTTTGTCGAACAGCACTCCTAAATTTCTGACATGGTCTGCAGTTTTGATTTTGACATTATCGACATTGATTGATGACACTTAGCAGTTTCTTCAATTGACCAGCAGCACCAATCAGCAGAAGCTCAGTTTTGTCACCATTATTGCACAACTTGTTATTGTGCAAGAAGTCCCTTATCTCTGCAATACATTTTTCCATTTTCCGTACAGCTTGCTCTTGATGCAGAAAGGTTGGTTTGAAAGATAGAATAAGCTGTTCATCATCCGCATACTTTTGATCATTCACATGGTTTCTTTGTGCAACCTCACTTACTGGAGCAATGTATGAGTTGAACAAGATTGGACCAAGTTTTGAACCTTGTGGCACCCCAACTTGAGTGGAAGTTTCTTTGAAGTGGTGTTATTTATTGTTACAGACTGTGTACGCTCAGAAATATAAGATTTGAACCATTTCAGGGCTGAGCTATGCACACCATATCTGTTTCGCAGCCTATCTAGCAGAATGTCATGATCAATTGTGTCAAATGCAGCTGACAGGTCCAGCAACACCAGCATTGTCACCTCTCCGTTGCTCATATTAAGCATTATGTCATTGTGGATTCTTGTTAAGAGAGTTTCTGTACTATGAAACTGCTTGTAGGCTGATTGCCTTTCATCATCAAGTTTGTTTTGCGAGAGATGATCAACATACTGTTTGATTATAGCACTTTCGATTAGTTTGCCTAGAAATGAAAGGTTAGAGACAGGTCGGTAATTCTTTTTGATAAGTTCAAGACCGGTCTTCTTCAAAAGTGGTTTCACAAGTGCATGCTTCAAAGCAGGAGGCATTTCTCCTAGTGTCAATGACATATTGACAATTTTTGTCATAACTGGAAGCATTTCATCAATGCAATCAAGCAACAGCCATGTGGGCATGGGATCAAGTTGACAATGTTTCACTGGCATGTCAGTTACAAGTTTCTTAACTTCCACTTGCGATAATGCTTTAAACTGACAAAGTTTATTAGAGGGGTTCATTTCTGCGTCAGATGTTGTGTTTGAATAGGAGTCCAATTTTGACCTTATCATTTTGATCTTTTCATCGAAGTAGTTGTTAAATCATTTGCCAGGTCTTTTTCATTAGTGTGATTTGGTAGAGGCAAGTCTTGCTTTCTGTTAAGGCTGGAATTGGGAACTTTAAACATTGCTTTCGAGTTTCCCTTAGTGGCTTGAATCTTTGACTTAAGATCATGAGACTTTACATTTTTGCGATTATTTACTCAAAACCAATAAATAGAGAAATTTGCATTCTGGTGTCACAATTCAGTTTTTACATGTTGAAACATTTCTCATCATAAATAAATCACATTGGACTCTTGAAAAATATTTTTTGCCTTTTTAAAATCTGCATAAACTGCCCATGATGATGGATTAGCTTTATTTTATTATCTCATAATTATATAGCAGACTTTAAAGCTCAACAAATCTGAAAAAATTAAAAAAAATCTGCATTCTGGCGTCACAATTTAGTTTGTGCATGTAGTAACATCTTTCTTCACAAATAAGCATCTATTGGACTTAAAAAATTGTATTTTAATTTTTTAGAATCTGCAGGTATTGCCCATGATGATTGATTTGTTTGAAAATCTTTCTCAACCGTTAAAGTAAGAGCCCTGAGCTCCTGAATTTTCCCCCAAAAAAGTCAAAAGTTTGCATTCTGACGTCACAATTCAGTTTGTGCATATAGGAATGTATCTCTGACTCGTGCCTGTCCACATATCAGCGGACAAGCATGTAGTGGGTGACGTCACAGAGCAATTGTGAATGAGCAGATGTTGATTGCATTGTTGTTTCAACCAATCAGATTTGAAAGATCCAGATTGATGTATCTCATCATAATCAGCATTTATTTGACTGAAAAAAAAATTAACCTATATATTTTTTAGAATCTGCGGGTATTCTCCTTCATGAAAGATTTGGTTGAGTTTTTTTTCTCAAACTTTATAGCAAATTTTTAGTCTCTGAAAAACAAGAATTTAAAAAAAATATTGAAATTTTTTGGGTCAGTTAATGCTTAATATTGAAAAAAACCAATTCAGTTATAGCAGCATGAAATGTTCACCCAACGTTGTCCTTTAATAGAGACATCTTTTGACATAACAACCATATTTTTAACTTTTGTCATTTCAGAGCTATGAATTTTTTGCAAAAGTGAAAAAACATTCAGTCGCTGACTGCATAAAACATTTTTTATATTGATTAGTCTAGGTGCTGGGCATTATTGTTTTCTCCGTGATGCTTTTTACATTTTGCAGATCAGGTAAATGTTAACTTAATTAAAGTCTGTAGGTCCGTTTTTGTCTGAAAAGGCTGAAAAACCATGCAGCTTTGATGTCATTCCAGCGTCACAATAGTTCTTGGGCTCACCGTCAGATTATATCAACACTTAATACGGGTTATCCTAAAGTGGTTAAGTCATTTTACAGAATGATATTGTGTCAATGCTGAACATTCGTTAGACAACAAGTTTTAATAAACTAAACTCAACTGACAAAATGACAAAAATGTTTGGCCAGTAGCCCAGTTAGAAAATAAGTTACAGTAGTTAATCACTTTAGGATAACCCGTGTTAAGCATTCATACAATTGGGTACAGGTAGCATCATGATTTTGGATTTACCATTGGTCCTATAGTGGCGTCCCTTCTTGTGCTATATTTTCTTTGACGTAACATCAAGAGCTGGCCTGGTGCCGCCATGTTGTTGGGAATCATTAAACGTCAACAAAGGCACATAGGTTGACAAATCCTGCTCTCATGACTGTTAGGGGCTAATAAATTCTTTCAAGTTTCCCCCACTTCAACAGAACGAAGTACAGAATGCGACAGAAGCATCCCATGTCCTACCATATCAAAAACCACTTACTTAGATTATTTGAAGTCTGGAGCCGCTGCTGTTTTCAGCCAGTGCTGGCCGTTTCTACCACTGCTGTCAATGCAATGATAGGTGCTGTGACAGTGTCAATGTCACTTGAAGCCTAAGACATTATCAATGGCAACCAATACCAAAATGGACTTGACACAGCACTGAATTAAAGTGTATCAGGACCTGATGGTATAACACCTCGTTTTTTGAAAAACTGTGCATCCCATTTAGCCGAAGTCTTCTCAACAATCTACAATTGGTCATTACAATCAAGGAAAGTCCCTTGTCCGTTTAAAAAAAGCCACTATAATTCCTGTACCAAAAAAGGAATACAGAGTCCTGCTTAAATGACTACCGGCCTGTTGCCCTCACAGCTGTTCCCATGAAGTCGTTCGAAAGAATTATGCTGTAGCATATCAAGTCACTGCTGCCATCTGATTTCGATCGCTATGAATTTGCCTACAGATCCAATCGTTCAGTTGAAGATGCAATATCACCTTGCCTTCACAACATCTTGCAACATCTCGAAATACCATCATCATATGTGAGAGTTTTGTTCATTGATTACAGTTTAGCATTCATTACCATCATTCGACAGAAACTTCAGAAACTTCATCACAAACTGCTGAACAACCTGAATTTCCCGCCTACTCTCTCTGATTTGACTCAGACTCTGATTGGATCCCTATCAGCTTGCCAACGTCGGCTCGAAGCTGGTCCGATGCTACTGACATCGGACTGACGCTGGGCCGACGTTGGACCGCCGAGGCATGCTGACTGGGATATTAGACTTTTTAATAAATTGACAACAAAGAGTCAGCATAGCTAAGCATTTCTCGAAGTCAGTGACATTGTCGACAGGCACCACTCAAAGTTGTGTGTTATTGCCAATGCTTTCCTTGACCTTCACTTTTGACTGCACTGCGAATGATGAATACACACTTGTCCTTAAATTTGCAGATGATACAACCATCTGTGGCTTCATCAAAGGAAACAACGAAACAGCATATAGGACACAAATTACCACAACTGAAAACTGGTGAAAACCGAAACAACCTCCTGCTAATATAACAAAGACAAAGAAACTTATTATTGACTTTCGTGTGAATAAGAATGAAAAGGAGCCACTGATTATCAACGACCAGCCAGTTGAACCTACTGAGCAGTTACAAATTCCTTGGTACATGTATTTCAAGAGATCTCAAGTGGCATCAGAATTCAATGGACATTATCAAAAAGACTCGCAAGAGACTGTTCTTTTTGTGCTCACTTAGCTCCTTCAAAGTGCAGCAAAGGATTTTAGTGAATTTCTATCGCCCAATAATGCAGAGTCTTTTGACCACCGTGTGGTTTGGATCATCCAACAAAAATGACATCAAGAAAATGAAGTGTTATTTGATCAGGCCAAAAAATTGTCAGAGCAGGTCTTCCATCGCTACATTCTATTTACAATGAAACAACTGTCAGAAGAACTCAAGCAATAATCAAAGACAAGTTTCATCCTGCTAACTATTTGTTTGATTTTTAAGGTCGGGTAGAAGAATTCGAACTTTTTATGGTAACAAACGATTATTAAACAGTTTTTATCCATCTGCTGAGCGTATTTTTAACTGTTTTTAATCACTTTACATATACATTTATTTTACATATTTATATATTTATTATTTATTGCTACTATTTTTTGTACATTATTTGCTTCATCTGTTATATCCTAGTCCACCTATTCTATCTAGTCATTGATGTTTTTAAAAAGAATCTCAAGCAGCAAAATACATTGTATATTTTAAATATGTATTGGCTAATAAAGATATGCCATACCATACCAATCCACTTGTGTGGAGATCTGTAGTATTCTGTACAAAAGAACCCTGAAGTGCTGTTAGCTGTGGTTATCACAATCAAGTAAATCAACAAGCTTTTTAGAACTCTACTAGTTGGATGGGGTAGAATTTTAATAAGGCCCTAATGTGCAATTGCCTATATCATGTCAAGTATATACCCAACAAAACATTCTTTGTTTGCCAATTTAAGGAGGTGACCATTTTATGTCAAGGGATGGGAGTTTTTTTAAATAAATAATTTCCCGTCGAGGAAAACTCCAAGCCCCCCCCCCCCAATTAATTAATGGTCACCCCTAACTCTTTGTTCCTGTGTGTAGGGCAGGGGCAATCATTTTACAGGCCTAGTTAGCTAACTACTTGCATAATTTCAACTTTTTCAATTAGGTCTAGGGGAGAGCGGGGCACCATGAGCCACGGGCACCATGAGCCGTGGCCCCTACAAAACAAACGGCGTGATAGAACTGCTTGATAGGAAGACCATATATTCCTTTATTGTGTAGAACTAGCTAGGGTAGCAATCATAATCTTTCTTTTCAATGTAGGACCAAGAATTGAAAAAAATAATTTTGACCAGCGAATTTGAGTGAAAAGTAAAATATTGGGAGGTGGAACTTTTTCTTCTGGTACTTTAACTATTTCCGACATCTTCATAAAACGTAGGCTTCTTAGAGAATGTAAGGCGTGTTCTAGGATGATGTCATAACATTGATACTATGTTAAATTGGAAAATGGTGATATGCACTAATAGATTAAATTTACAAATGGGGAACCATGAGCCACTTGGAGATAGGGTACCATGTGCCAGTTTCAATAAAGTTTTAATGTACCTCTTCTTGCAATTAATTGTCGCCTCTAAATAGCCCGCACCGGTGCTGATGGGGCGTAAAACACAAACTCACTCACTCACTCACTCACTCTTGCAATTAATTTGAATTGTCTACTGGTGTACGTCCAGAACTAAGTGCAAGACATCAGCAGCTGTTTAGGACACATTTGTGCTAAATCCATCTCCCCTACTTGATCAGTGTAGAGGGCCATAGCCTGAAAGGAGCTGCAGCTGCCCAGGGAGGGGTTCATATATATAGGTGTACAAACCAGGGGGCAGGGGGCAACTGCCGCACTAAAAATCGTTAAAATTGACATTGAATTTGGGCAAAGATCCGAAAAATTCAGGCAGAAAGCACCCCCCCTTCTAGAATTTCATAAAAGTAAGGTGTAACTTCGGGGGTTTTTGCGGGGCAAATATGTTTCATTACCGGTCTTTCCCCTCTAGGATTCTGCTCAGCCTATGGCTACATTGACCCGTGTATGGACCGCCCCTATCAAAAGATTGCCTCTTTTATGCCCTCCTCCATAGAATTTGGCCAAGAATGGTGCATTACATACAGGCACAAATTTGAAATTTTCCTGGGCATGGGTGACTCTGGACTGGTGTTAACCCCCCCCCCCACCCGCTCCCCTTCCGAGGGGAATACATGTAAGTCGTAATCTTTCAATGCATAGGGATGGATGGATGATTGGAGCTTTATGTCCTGTATTTATCTACTTGGTAGGCTGCATGGGGATGGAGTAAATAAATGTTACCAGCTTTAACTTAATGACACTCAGTTTTTATGATTGGGTAGATGGGGGAGAGGAGTTGCAAAAAAAAATTGAAACAGATGCAAAAAGTTACTACGAAACTTCCCCCCCCCCAGTCATACATTTTTACGGTCCATTACCTCAGATTTTTTAAATTAGCATTTTTAATTAGGGGAACAAATAGACCTAGACCTATATCCAATATGAATTTAATGAAGCCATGGACTATGGACTGGACTGACACCTTTTTCGAATGAGTGAACACCCTTTTAGCACGGTTCACACATAATGGCCAGTTACCATGACCAACAGGCAAATGCCTTCATCTTGAAATAGACCCGACCTACACACGTGGGTCTACCGTGCGGGAACATTTTGAAAGTGAGAGCTAAATTTGCCCAAATTTCAAGATCTAGATTTAATACCATTTCAAATGAAATCACCTGGAAACCATCGATTTTCAATAATGTTTTATTAACCATCTGCCCAAGTTTTTTTAGCCTTTTTGCCCGAATCTTAGCATTTCCAAACCTTTGGGGAGGGGGGGCTGCGCCCTGGCCTCTTTTCCGTTACTCCAATACCCCCAATGCCTTTCCAACACTTTCATGACCCCTTCCAACAAAATAGTCAAATTCTGTAATCTTGGTAGACTTCATAAAAATGACAGAACATCATGAACAGGGCATCTGGTCATGGTCAACTGGAACGGCAAGAAATCAACTTTCCAACTTCAGACCAACACAAGCCTACGTCATTTCACCAAATTTGTTTGCCGGAAACACTGAGGCATCATAAATAATTCCTGACATATTCGATGCAAGACATAATCGCTTGTAACCATCAAGCTTTTAAATTGCTTATATCAGAGGCCCAAAACAGAACTGCCGTCCATATCACTTGAATTTCAGAGATTTCTAATTAATTACTTCCTAAACAAAAGACAACAACAGGCAGACATGTATAAAACACATCATGGATTCTTGAGAACTATAATGAATGTTTACATGTATTATCCAAAACTGGGCATTGTACAGACCAGTCATTGAAATAAAGTTCATAAATTATATAACAGTATTTAAACAATATATGAAATAGTGGCAATCATTTGGACCTTGGTCAATCAAATTTTTGTCAAACATGTCTAAATCATACATATATATAATTTTGTACCATACAAACTACAAAGTAGCACTTCTGTCAAACTTGCTTTCGGATATACATATATCAACAAATCATTTTGAAATTTTGAATGGAATTCAAATTATATAGACTTTCTCACTAATTAACTGTTACTTCTATCATATTGGCAATCACATTGTTATCACGTTGAAGAAAATTGTCAACCCAAGATGGCTGGGGGCTAAAAAAATTTCACACTAGAACTCACAACGCAAAGTGGAATGAAAGGAAGTAGCGGCCTGGTAGCCCTTCAACTTGGATGGCACTAGATAGATATAGATAGATAGACATGGTAGGTGCAGCCCTCTAATCCCAGTTTTGGGCACTCACGAGGGTTGATTGATGAGATGGGAGAGATACCGGGAGTCCTCAACATGTTACACATTTAACCCATGTGAGGGATCTTTTACTTGCCCAGCATAGACACTGATACAAGGGGCCACCAATCTAACGTCTCATCCGAATGACATCCAGCTTGGATTTTGCTCATAAAGGTAGACTCAAAATTTTGGCTTCCCCAGATACACTGTATCTACATTATCGAATGCACAAAAACAGAGCCTAGACAAGAAATGATGCCTTAACCAATAGCCAAATACGACAGATACTGTTAGACAGGTTGTAATGTAAAACAATAAGATGATATTTGTCATGATGATTGTAAATACCAGGTGTCGTGGTTGTTGATATTTGTGTGAAGCTCCATCTTGTGTCAATAAATATTCATTCCATCTTATGGCAGCCAACAACACATTTGTCAAACAATTTTTTTAATAAATAATACAAGGCATGGATGACCTCTCCAAGATAAGCAAGTTACCGCTGTCGAGAGGCCACCATATAAAGTATAAGAATATAACGAAATACGAATAATTATAATGTATGCATATCAAAATATTTAACCAAAATTAAGTGAGTGAATAAGCGCTTCAGCTAATTACATTTATAACTTGAGATAATCATTAATATTTGTAAAGATAATGAGATGATGAGATTAATAAAATAGTGATGGTTAGATACTACAAGATAAACATTTTTGTCACAAGGGGCATGGAAAATTGATGATGAACCTGGTAATGATGGAAGCAGTGACCTGGAATTTAACCTAAATAACTTAATTATCGACTGAAAATATAACAATTTGGAATAAGACATACAGTTGTGTAGCTTTGTAGAAACCTTTCTTTAACATAGAATTTGAAACCTTGAATGCTATGTGTATATATATATATTTTGTCTTTAATAGTTGAATCCATACAATTAAAAACACGTTTCAATGCAGTGGAACGCTTTTGTCGTACAGTGGAGAAGCTTTCACCCCATCGAGCAGTCATACATGCAGGACGTAAAGCCCCACTCATCCATCCATCCATCTCGTCGAGCGGTCAGTCCGTCTGATCAGTGTTTTACTCGATCTTCACGCTCCCCCCTAGCGCATGCGCCTTGGGACTTTCTTCTTGAAAATTTTTTGGTCCCACCATCCACCCCGGCGACCTCCCACTGTTCCTTTGATTTCTCTCACCTGATATTGTACTATTATGGCCTTCGGACTATTCCTGCCGCCACTCACTGATATTTGAACATTACGGAGTGAGGCCTGTCACTACGTTCTTCCCCAAGAAGTGAGGATTTTCGGACCTCTAATCTCATGTCTATAATCAACTCTTATTTGTTATTCATTTGTATACTCAATGTGTGTGCCATTTACAAATAATTTCAATCTATATATTTATTCGATTTACATATTTACCAAATTCATTTCATGTCAATTATTACTTACCAAATTCATTCATGTCAATTATTAAATAAACATTTTAACTCCATCACTTGTCTTCGGAGCGTCTTCGACAAATATATTACGAAGATGATAAGTTATCCAGCAACACAAGCTAACATAATGATCTATCTGCCTATCGTAAACAGTATAGCTGCAATAATGTAGTCAAATGTATTGAAAACTGGAGAAAAGCCCTCGATAACAATTGTCATGTGGGATGCATATTAATAGATCTTTCTAAAGCTTTTGACAGCTTACCACATGGACTTCTAATAGCAAAATTACATGCTTATGGAGTTTCATTTAGAAGCGTGCTCATTTATCATGAGTTACTTAAAGAACAGGAAACAAGCAGTAAAGCTAGGAAATATTAGAAGTGAATGGTTAAATCTAGAAACCGGTGTCCCACAGGGGTCCATCATGGGCCCTCTTCTACACTGAGCAAAAAAGAAACGTCCCATTTTCAACATACTGTTAACTTATGGAATATGAGGATCACCCCTGTAAAACTGATATCAGAATTTGTAAATTTGTCCAGAGAGTGAATAAAAATTTTGTTTGGATAAAATCATTCAAGCGGAACATGAGCAGTGGTCAAAATGTCTCAATCACTAATTTGGTCTATGGAGACCATAAAAATTGTTTGAAAAGTCTGAAAACTTGAGGCCTGTCTCTTTTAATGCTCTGAAGGAAGAAAAACAAGCTTAAATGATCAGAGCACCCCCATTTTTTAAAAGAAAAACCATGCCGAGACAGCCATCTGAGCATCAAGAATGAGCCATAGGTATGCCTTAAGTTGCATGACCAGTGAGCAATTTGCAGGGCTCACTCTTGATTGCAAACCAGATTGCTCAGGACCAGTACCACTACCCCTTCAGTACTGGACCATCCCCAGTTCCAAAAACCGGTCCATAGGTTGTCTGAACCGGTACTGACAGGGTCACTGAAAAGTGGTAAAAATGCAAAAAGAAGAAGAAAAAAGAAAGTCTTTTATTTCTCAACACCTTTTCTGATGATTTTTAAAAAAAAATTGTGTGGAATCGGAAACCAATACCTAACAGTATTATAATACCGGACCGCTATCCCCCTGGACTGGTCCAAATTACCCCTTGTTCTGGACTGGAGGTGGGTGGTTGGGTCCAGTCTGCCACACTAGCTCACTCAGGGCTTTCTTCAGACCTATGGGGTGGATATTATTCCTTTGCCAGCAATAAGTCCAAACATAAACCCCGCACATGTCTCGGATGCCCGTGACAGAAAAGCCAGGCATAGAGATCCCCCTCCTGGAAATGTGCAAGAAATGACTGATGCTCTGGTGAAATAATGAACCAGCATGCTTCTAGTCCAGTCTATTTGTGAAAAATAACCCCTCAACCCCCAAAAAATTGCTACAAAAGGTTTTTCAACTGATTCTGTTAGGTATAGGTGTACTTTTTAACATACTAAAAGTTTACCAAAATCGGACCATCGGAAATATGTTTTTTTCAAGATGGCGTCCAAGATGGCCGACGAAACCTTCAAATGGCAATAACTCGGGAATTATCCACTCAAATTTGATGATCTTTGCATCTAAACCTAGGTTTTTGTGGTCAAGGAACACATTGAGAGCATCAAAAATAACATTGGACCATTATTTAACATTTACAATGCTAATATGGTGTAAAATATGTTGCCGAAACCTCGATAAAGTCAACCATTCACTTAGATTTGACAATCGTTGTATCAATTACCAATTAAAAGAATGCAGCTGCTTAAGTTGTCATTGAGTAAAACAGAGAAATGATTCATTGCATCATTATGCTATTTAGTTAACAGCAATTGGCCATAAATGACCATTAACTTAGAGAATGCCTTTGTTTATATAGTCAATACATTTACACTGTTCTGAAGTCATCAATTATCCACCATTTTTGTCTTAAGTGTTGTTGGCATAATCACAGTTTTTCAGTTTGGCATTGATTATATACAGCAGTGGGCCCACAAGAAAGTCAAATTCGATGATCTTTGCATTCAAACGAAGGTTTTTGGGGGCAAGAACACATCGAGACATTGGACAATTATGGAGCTTTTAAACTCCAATATGGCCACAGACACTTTTATTTAGACTTTTTCCCACTGAAATTTGAACCATTCTCTTCCCTGTAAGGACATCTTGGAACTAGCATCAGAAAACATGAATGCAGGTTAGTAAAGTATCTTTGAAACAGGGTATTCTTTAAGGAATTTCCGATTTTTATTTTACTATTACTGCAGGATGGTATTTTTTGGGAGATATCCCATGGCTTCAGACAGGTAACACCAAATTTGCATCATTTATCAAGACAGATACATGTAGCATCCTTAAATAGATAGGTGTTTTAGGTCAAGAGGGTTGATTGATGCGATCTGAATCTGGATGAGATGCCAACAGGCCTCCATAACTCTGTATGAGTTTAAATGTTCGCGGGAGAGGTGTGGTGCTATTAGTATTATTGATCAGATTGGAGACTGCTCAACATCTTACACGTTTACCCAATGTAAGTGATGTGATATTTTACTTGACCAGCATAGATAATGACACAAGGGGGCCACTATTTGATGTCCAATCTGAATGACATCCACACAGGATTTTGCTTATAATTGACCACTGAAGAATTTGGGTTCTCCAACCAAGGTTCGAACCCAAGCAGAGCAGGTGGGAACCATTTTAAACAACTGAGCCATCCACCTGCTCAAATCCTGGACAATCCTCAGTTGCATTCTTCTCGCCCATGATAAATATGTACTCAGGATACATGGGTTGCTTTTTGTCCATATTATACTTCGTAGCCTCTTGATGAACAAAAGCTTCCTACTATCATAAATTTTGACCAGCCCTTGACTTGGAAAGCACCTGAAATTGTTGTTGATGCATCACAAAACTAGATGCAGCATCGGATAGGGTACCATCTGGTGCATGGAATGCTGTCCCACAGGGACGAAATGGCGCCGAAATATTTTTCCAATATATTTGTCTCTCATTTCAAGTCACTTGCCACTTATGGGTCAAGTGTGAGCCATGTATGTATGTATCTATAGCATTGGTTGGAAGGGTGCGCCATGTTATGTCCCAGGGCGGAAGAGAGTTATGGAAGAAGAAGAAGAAGAAGTATTAGAAAGTAAACATAGAGCGCTTTGAGTCAGTTGACTGAGTGTCACGGTGAGAGGGAGAGGTGGTGTGGAGGTGTTGTTATAAGAAGCTATGTATATTGAAACGTTAATAAATGCATAAATATAGTCTGGATAAAGGTGAAATGCGGTGTTAATGGAGATTATATGCTTGCAGGGCAACTGGTGTAGTTTGAGCATGTAAGATGGAATTGCTACATTTCCAGACACTAAGTCTTGTTGACGTCTGCAAATGTAGCAGTTTGGACGTCCACGAGTCCACGAAACAACGCAACAGAGAGTGTCCACGCCATTGACCCAGTGTCCAAGTCCGAAACAGAGTAGCCGGCAAGATCTAACGATTGTTATCTTGTCAGGGACTTTCCATAATATTATGAACTTTCTGAGTACTATTGGGATACTGACAGAGGGAACAGGAATGAATAAAATGTGTGAAACCATCTGATGTGGCTGAATTATTTGAAATGGTTGACATGGCTGGTAATCAAGGCAATTGTATTGGGTTAGTTCCTGCATTTGCAGGGATTTCAGATTGCTTACTTGCATGTACATTTGCCACAGCAGGTCATTTCAACTACTTGAGGTGTGCTCATTTCTGACTGTGAGGAATGAGCAACCTTGAGAATATACATCTTGATGTTAACCTGTTACAGGGGAGTTTCTAACTGTTCCTGGTCTTCATGGTTTTTGACAAAGCAAACAATGCTGGGGACGGTGGGCAGGACTAAATAGTAGCCTTGCAACAAAAGAAATTTTAGTGAGGTTTTTTAATGAGCACTGGTTGTCCAACTGGAAGCAGTGGGATTGCTGAGGACCTGCAGAACCTTTGGACATAATCATGATAATCTGCACCTTCTGAATTACGCAACAGTGCAATACAAGATTCCAAAGACCAGACCTATTATATAAGTTTTAAGTCCAAAACACGCAGATACTGCCAGATACATTGGAAGCATGCATCAAAAGTCTTACTTCGGGTACTACCCTGAGAAATATTGTCAAAAGACTATTAGCTTGACAGATGTGACTGTGCATGACCTCAAAGGGATTGGGAAAGAGATCATAGAAGATATTGTCGGAAAGTTAACATTTACCAAAAAATCGGAAACACGAGGCAAAAATTTTAACTTTTTAGAATAGGCTATCTCTGCCTTGTATACTGCTCCTGACTGTGCCATTGATCCTGCACTCCTCTTTCTAAAGTTCCTTGGTGTGTCAAGATCAGGAAATCTTTCCCCAGATGACATATTTTGAGTTATGAACTGACACCCTATCATAAACTTCGCGACTGAAACAGAGTTTTCAAACAAAAGGAAAGACCTCTTGTCTCTTGACAAGAACAAGGCACACATGATTGCTCTAATCAGCACTACACCAATAGAGGATATATATCACATCATCAATTGACCTGGCGATGCAGATTATGATATTGTTAAGGCACCTTTGAGCATGTCTGTCTTTGCACCAAAACTTTGGCAAAGATACCGATTTGCTGAACTTGTTCCTACTCAGTACAGCAAAATTTATAATTAGGCCGTCTATTTCTGTTCTGACACCAACTAACATTCAAAAGAACGCAGAACTTGTTAAAGTAATTTTACTTGTTGAAACAAATATCAGGAGATGATGTACACAGTGAGTTTCCCTTCATCCATGCTTACTTGGGCTGTGATTCATGCTCCAAAGTAATTGGCATCAGAAAAGTTGCCTTTCCGTAAATTAGTGAAATCTGATTTTGTCATGAAGTGCTGTGCAGGTACATTCATATGTTCAAATAAGTCTGAAGAGATTATGATGGCAGAATTGGGCAAAGGTGTGACGATTGCTGTCTTGGTGGCAAGTCCAAGAAGAAACTTTCATTACTGTGTCACAACATTTTCACCAAGAAGGTGGCGTCTGCTAAGGCATCTGTCACCCTTAAAGGACTTCCTTCCAACTTCCCCTACACATTATTCTGTAGCCTGGCATGTTCTACCCAATTAGGGTGTGGTTGGACACGGCATGCAAATAACATGAACTCTACAGGTTATGGATAGACGGACAGTTCATTTCTGTCATGAAGGAGAAGAAATCGGCTCCGGACAAACATATGAAAGTTATTTGTTATAACTGTTCGTCAGGATGCAAATCCTCCCAATGAAGCTGTAGACATAGTGGACTTTCTCGTGGTCAATACCAAACTGAAAACTATGACAGTCATACCAAGACTCAAGAGATCGATATGGGTGACAACTTCCGACAGTCAGCAAGATGGCGCCAGACAATTGAACAATGATAACAACAGACTCCTTGGACAGAGGTATTAGTGGTGATTTATATATAGTTGATTGTTAGAAACTAAATTGAAAAATTATGCAATAAACCATTTGTCAACAATTCAATGACATTTAAAATAGGTGTGTCCCTAATTGGCAATGGACCTAAAGATGGCCAATCTGAGTGAACAGTCGGCTTAATTGAGGTGTCGGCAGCCATGTTGTGCACCATATTAGGGTTGTACATATTAAATATAGGTCCAATGTCATTTTTGATGCTCTCAATGTGTTCCTTGACCCCAAAAACCTAGGTTTAGATGCAAAAATCATCAAATTTGAGTGGATAGTTCCAGAGTTATTGCCATTTGAAGGTTTCGTCGGCCATCTTGGACGCCATCTTGAAAAAAACACATTTCCGATGGTCCGATTTTGGTAAACTTTTATTATGTTAAAAAGTAAACCTATACCTAACAGAATCAGTTGAAAAACCTTTTGTAGCAATTTTTTGGGGGTTAAACTGTATATAGACTGGACTATTCATGGAAGTTCTGAAGCAGCTGGCGAATTCCAGACGCAGGCGATGTCAAGCTCTACTGCATGCAAAGGGTGGCCACACTCAGTACTGACATGTTGTGATTTTTCAAATGCACCCCTTGTTGACTTTTACTGTTACTGTGAAATTACTGTGAAGTCCATATTAATGAAAGTCATTCACATTGTTGCAATGATATTCCTATATACCTTCATTAAGTTTTCAAAAACGAAACAGCATAATTTGGACCTTTGCAATCCTGTTGATTTAGGAGGACGTTTCTTTTTTTGCTCAGTGTATTTAACATATTTATCAATGATTTCTTATTTGAACTTAAGAAAAAATGTGATGTTTACAATTATGCTGATGATAACACACTATCGTATTCTCATTTTGATAAATCAAAAGTCAAACACACTCTTGAGAAGGCAGCTGAACAGGCTATTGCTTGGCTTCAAGGAAATTATATGAAGGCTAATCCATCAAAGTTTCAGGCCATATGCCTCAGCAGAGGCAACAGCGAAATTGAATTCTAAGTTGATGTTAATACTATTAAATCAGAAACAGTAGTGAAACTGTTAGGTGTACACATAGATAATAAACTGAACTTTAATCATCACCTTTCGCTAATCTGTAAAAAGGCTGTACGGCAAATAAATGCACTGCAAAGATTATGTAAATATGTTGATTACGAAGGACGACTTAGAATCTATGAGGCTTTTGTGGCTTCAAATTTTGTTTATTGCTCAATTGTTTACCAAACCTATTCCCTTGAACATGATAGGAAAATTGAAAAACTCAATGAAAGAGCACTAAGACTAGTTTGCAATTATTATGAGAACACATGCAATGACCTATTAGTAAAAACAGATAAAAAGATGCTGCACGTAACTTGTAAAAACAACTTAGTTGAATTTGTTTTCAAGGTACTAAATGGTCTAGCACCTCCTTTAGAAAGTTAATTCTTTGGAAAACAAATTTCTCCATACAACATGCGAGACAATAACAAATTGATCCAACCCACTTTTAACACTGTTCAGTATGGCAAGAAGTCAATTAGTTATCAAGGTCCTTCACTATGGAATGTTCTACCCTCTCATGTAAAATTAGTGGATGAAATAGGCACTTTCAAGTCAGACTTACGAAGGAGTAACTACTTTAACGAAATGTGAATGTGGAGCATGTATACTGCGTCTGAGAAATTTCCTGTAAAAATTATTGATAAAACTATCAAATTTATGCTGTTGTGTCTAAAGTAAGAAAAGAACTTTTTTACATCCCATTCATTTGGTCATTTGTACATAATTTCATAATTCATACTGTTGTGTTATTTTAACTTGTCGGTAAAAAGCTTATAGCTTGTGTTTATTGTTTGTATTTTCACCACCGACGTTAAATAAAATTTTATCTTATCTTTTATCTTATCTTTATCATGGCGGCAACAGCTAAAATGGACAAAACAGCAGCACACAGCAACAAACTGCAGCACACAGCAACAAAGGCAAGCCCCCACTGCCAGCAAAACGAAGAAATTTGAGCCAAAATTGCAAAAAGAAGGAACGCAAGTGACTCTCCATTATCGCCCGCCGCACAAAAAAAAAGCATGTGCTCGTACAATTTGTGAGTGTTGAGACTGTGACTATTATCTATATGGATTCAGGATGACTGGGAAACGCCCAGAAATGGACTGGACTGTACAAAACGTCCCAGAGTCAATCCGATTGTTCAGGCAAAAAACGGAACTGTACTTTGTTGTTAAAAAGAACTCTGCAGAAGAGAAGGTAGCAAACCTCCTGCTTGCCATTGGTGACAAGGGTCTAAAGCACTATAACAGTTTTGCGAGCACACTGACTGAAGAGGAGAAGAAAGACGTCGGAAAGATTTTCGACACAATTTTGGAGCAAATTGAACCTGCAGAAAACTTTCGTGTGTGCCGCCTGAAATTAAATGGGCTATAGACAGGTGGAGTTGGAAACGATTGACACCTTTGTGAACAGGTGTAGGCTCATGGCCCATAAGTGTGACTTGACAGATGACCTAATTTTCATCGTAAAAGCCAGTCCTACAGACCAAACAAGTCTGTGAGTAAGAATTGCGGTAGAGGCCATGCTTTTGGAAGAGAATTTTGCCCCGTAAGAGATCATGTATGCAACTGTTGCTGTCGCCCAGGGCATTGGGCATCAGTTTCCTTATCTGATCAAGAAAACTATGAGAGAGAACAGCACAACAGAGAACAGCATAGTGGTCGTGACAGAGCAAGGCCATTCCGAAGTTGTAAAATAAATGCAATTGAAAACAGTTATTATTGTGATGAGTGTGCTTTTGACGACATCTGTGAACATTATGATTACGAAGACAGTGCTTTTGAAAGTATGACTTTTAATGGCATTCGCATATTGTCCGTCAATCAACATGATGAAGCGTTTGTTACTTTGAAGACTCAATTTAAACATCTGCAAGGCCGACATAATTTGAACCCGAAGTTGGATACCGGTGCACAAGGGAACACACCACTTTTCAGGACTTTCCGCCATATCATCCCCCATCTGGTTGGTACAGACGGTGCGCCTGCGCAGTCAGTAGTTAATCCAACCTGCCATACTCTGTCCGCCTACAATAACTCTAGAATCAAGTGTGCCGGCACCATTGACATTTATTGCTGTGGCAGTACGTACAGTTTTATGTGGTTGACGTCCCTGGTCCTGCTATCTTAGGCCTTCCAACAAGTGAAAATCTGGGCATCATCACACTCCATTGGCTGACAGCGCCATCAACAGCACACAAACAGAGCCAAACAGCAACCATCAGGCGTCGGAAAATTCGATCAACTGTTCCAAGCAACATTGGCAACAGAACTCATAACAGTGTGAAATACAAAATTTGCTGGAACACAAATTATTTTGAAAGTGCATCGCTATCCACTGGTTTTGAAAGTTGAACCGCCAAAAAATATAGGGTAACAAAAAGTTGTCTGAAAACTATTGGAATTTAGTACGGCTGAAGATCGATATAATTGTGAGGTGACATTCAAAATAATACTACAATCAAATATCATGAAAACACTAGGCCTATGAAAAAATGTTGACCTGCTCTTAGAAATTAAAACCTTCTGGCAGCTTGTAAATAAAAGTGCCAAAATATTTCCTGAAAATGCAAGAGGATTCAGAGGAAAATTATTTGCAGGACGTCAAGGAGTTCCGGGAGTTACATGCTTAAATGGAGCCTTCAGAGGAAAATTTATTTCAAGTTCTGAAACCTCTAAATTACATTAATCACATTTTGATGACACCAACCTGGTAATGACACCCCTTCAAGAGAACCAATAGACTCACCTTCTTTGCAGAGCCAATCATGGACCAGCTAGCATGTGACCATGCATCTTGATCAATGAAAATTCCCATTACATCTACACTGATACTTTTGTGTAAAATGTGGTCCATGCAGACCCTGCAGACCATGGCTAAAAGAAACAGTTGTGAAGGTAAAGGACTCTGGAAGGGGTTAAATCATGAGCTATCATGCACACCAATTGCATTCTCCTGTCACAATATATTTAAAACTTAAATAAATTCAAAAGTAAAAATTTAGATTAAGAATTTAAGTAAATTTTGGTCATCTGCATGGTTGAAAATTTGGTAATTTTGGTATGCATTAAGTAAAATTTTCCAAATTTTTTGTGGAATTCAGACCTTAAAGATATGTCAAACCTTGCAGTAATGTTTAGGTTGTGATCCAGAAATGAAAGGGCATTTACAGCCAAACACTTTGATATAGAATTAGAGTGGACTGTGGCATTGTGAAAATTTGTTGTCATTTAGTTGGAGGTTGCATTCTAATTGCATTCCCCTGAGAAATAATGGTAACAGACTCAGCAGTACTCAGTTTTGAAAAATGCTGGGAAGCCCTTGGCTCAATTGGTTTTTCAGGTTGGTCATGCCTTATATAAATTATAATCAGCACATTAAATTTTATCAACAAATCTTTCAAAATGGTCGATAATCGTACCCTTGTTAATACTATAGACACACATCACATGCTCACAACTTCTTTTGAAAACACTCGTGGTTGAGGCCCATTGCTATACACAATACAACTACCTGTACAAATTCATGGATTTTATGGAACTACTGATGTGTCAGCTCCAACCAGTGTGTTAGATGCTTGGTCAGGGATGACTGCAAGGATCATGAAACACTGCAGGTAGTGTGCAAAACATGGTTAAAACATCATGTTGAGTGGTCAGAAGTTTTTGTCGCTACTTTTTTTAATGGAGTTGTTTCTGCCTCTTCTTTATTAGGTATGAGAGGCCCATATAATACCAGCGAATCCACCCGTGACTTGATGGTCATAAAAATAAAGAAATAATCATGTGTTCTTTAGAATATAATACGGTCACTAATCACTTCTAGATAACTGCAAGGTACTTTTATCACTTCTAGATAACTGCAAGGTACTCTTATCACTTCTAGATAACTGCAAGGTACTTTTACCCCGATACTAACACACTGAACCTGTAATTGAGCTGTACAGCTCATTGGCAAAGGTTGAATAAATATGTTTAAACCAAGTAAAGAGTAGAATCACTTGACATTACATGTTAGATATGCAATATTTGTACATTTATGTATAAACCACATTTCCATCTACTAAACTGAATTTATGGCATTTTTGTTGCTCAATATTGTTTTAGATTGATTGAATTTGGATGCCAGTTAATCTACAAAAACATTATAACATCTTAACATTGGTTTTTAAGTGCAAAAAAAGTATTTTAAATGCATATTACAGTTTATTAATCACTTTTAAGTTATATTGTCAAGTTGCAAAAACTTTTCATGCAATATCAAAAGATTCCGCTCCATAGTTAGGAAGATAATCTCAAACGTTATATCTATGGGTTGTCTGATTTACTTGTAGTTATCTATCTCTCTACATAGTAATGAAATGTTTGATTTGCAGCGGCAAAATTTGTGATAAAATGCATAAAAAACAAAAACCACTTGCAATGAGAAGATGAGACAGATTCGGCAAAAATTATACACCAGAATCTTCTCAACATTTAAACTAATCCTCACCAAACCTTTGCCAGCCTAAAACACCCACTTCCCTAAACACTTAATCTGTCCTTCCTCACCACCTCTCTACTTCAGATGCATCCCAACAGCTCATCTGCCTCTCTCTTATTTATCCAAATCCCCCCAAAATCCACTTCGACAACAGAGCTGCATGAGTTTCACCTATCATTTGGCTCATGAATAGATAGCGCTGCAGTTCCTCACACCAGGGGCCACTTCTACCTGCACTAAGCCTATCTTCCACCTTCAGGACATTTCCCACACTACACACAAAAACACAGAATCTCATAGATCCTTGATCTTCCCATCAACACAGATCATACAAACGTAATTATTTTAAAATCCTGTTTTGTGATTCTCTCTTACATTGAATTAGAGGATAACCTCTTGATTTTTAAATTCATCATTTTAAAATTGTTGATTTCTGCCAGATATAGTCGCTTACCTTAGTGGTTGCTCACTGACAGTTTCGCATTTAGGGGCAGGGTATTGGGCAAATAAACTTAATCAGTCAAGTTACTGATGTAGCTAGACTTTTTTTTTTACTAATTATCATAGTTTATTTTTACTAATTTAGTTGCTCTTTCGGCCAGGTGAGTTTGTCATTTCACTAATTTAATTTGTCTATTGACAATTAAATTAATCATGTGACTAATTTTATCAGTCATGTGACTGATCTGTTTAGTTATGGACCTAGAATTTTAGATGTTTTGGTGGAGCCAATTGACATCTTATTTACAGATCTGATGTTCTCTTATATTGTCAAGTTTATCACCTCCTTCGGCAGTTGGCCTCGGCGCCTCCATGATCCAGTGGCAATGTCCTGTATCTCTAGATCTCTTTAGTAAGCTTGAAACTGGGTTGAAAATTGATGGTTCAAGCTTCACTGAGTGTTTTTTCTTGATATGCCCCTGCGAGGTATATATTTTTCAATATTTGCATGTGGACGAATTTGTAAACCTGCAAAAACGAACATATACACAAATTTGGCATTCGTCCAAGTGCCAAATATTGCCTTTCACGAAGATTCTAACCCTGAACTTGCCTAAAACTAACTCTAACCCTAATTCCAACCCTAAACCCTAATTATCTAGCACTTGCACGAATGTCTGAAATGGCAGTTACACAAATGAAAAATGCAGCACATACACAAATGTAAGTTGTTACATATACACGAGTAATGTGCTCGTTTTTGCATGTCCACCAATTCGTTCATGCTCGTTTTAACACCTACACATTTGTGTATGTGCCAAATGTTGAAAAATATATACATGCCCCTGCACATTATTAATCGTAAGGTTGGTAGTCAATTCACTATAATCACATTAGTCATAAATTGGTCAGATTAGCAATTCCACTGGTCACAAGTTGGTCTTAACCTGGCTGGTCGACTGACAGATAATATTTGAAGTGGAGTTACAGGGTCATTCTACAGAAATTGTCCTATTCCTGTCCCTGGACTACCAATGTCATTTAATCAATAACTAATTGTTCTTTATCACTTTTTTTTAGTAAGTGATCGCACGCAGGACCTAAACAAAAATGTGTAGTGTTAATTTTGTCATTCATTTTGTTTTTTTACTATTTTTTACTCCCCTAAAGTCACACATGTACCTGTTTTTTGCCTGTCCCTGTACTCGTTTTTGTGAATTCAAACCTCAGTATACCTGTAAAATTATGTGAATATGCCATATTTTTAATATGAATGTAACCAGAACAATGTCCTTTAACTTATGGGCTTGTTTTTATTTTTTACTCTCAATTGAATTTTGTGAAAACAAGCTGCAAAGTCTGTCCCTGTGTTTTTTTGTCATTACCGGAACATTGTACTATTTTTGGCGCCATTCGTTTTCTTACACAAGTGTCATCATCAGTCATATGACATTATAAGACTACTCGAGCAGCTTTACAGAATGATCTTACGCTGAAGAAAATCACACTGGCGAAAGATATTTTATGTCCATTTAAAACTCCTATTTTGAGTGAGTAGGTTTATTATGTGTCATTACTGCAACGGACATTTAACAATCAAGGAAGGAATGCAGCAAAATGTTTCTTTAACTGTCATGAAGCGATACTGTTCTTGTTCACATTTCTTAAACCTCCCTTGCTGTCTGTGCTGCCGGGCCTCTTAAAAAAAATACTAAAGCTGAATTTGTCATTACCGCAACATGTCATTACCGGAACAATTTGCCACTGTTGCGGTAATGACTCATAGGAAATGCATGTTAATTTTAGTCAGAATTAAAATTGAGAAAAGAATCGTGGCAACCATTGCCAGATGCTTTTCAGAACCTTTGTTGAACCTCCAAACTAATTATTTCATGCTTTATAAAAAATTTGAAAAACAGTTAAATTGCCACCCAAATGGTAACATTTCTGTAGAATGACCCTACAGCACTTCATCTTTTGAACCCAAAGAGACTGTGCAAAGTGGTCATAAACAAAGAAATACTAAATTAAATGACGCCTATCTCCAATTATCGAAAAGTGCCGGGTGGACGAAACAAGACAGTGATCCATTTTCAAAGGCTCATAAATCTTGGCCAGCATATCAATGACTGCTAATTTTTGCACGACTCAACGGATAACCAGGTTCATGATATCTGTTATTAAAAGGTTAAATGATATTAGAAGACACATTGAATCATAGGCATAGGAGGAGGGGGGGTCCAGGGCAGCTGAAGCCCCCCCAAAATATTGGTAAATCAATTTTTCATGCACTTTTGGGCATACAATTTTGTGAATTTAATATTTTTGGGACTATTTGGGCAATTTTTTTGGGCACCCCCCCCCACCAAATTTATTAATCTCCTACGCCTATGAATTGAATTCAAAGTTCCTGGAGATAAAAGATCCCAGCTGCCTCTCCACAGACCCTGAAATAGGCCTACAGCAGCAAGATCATTTTCTCCAGATAAGCACATGCATTGAACACCAGAAAATGACAGGGTTAAGTGATGAAGGTACACATGAGATTTCTAGATATGGCAACTTGTACTTGGAATCCAGCTGTTGACCGAGTTTCACGTGAAGTTTACTTTAACTGACTAATTAAGCAAATGATTTCCAAATATGCACAGTCTACGAAGTAACATATCGTATATCATCACATTATATTAGTAATCCGAAATGTGGCACAAATGTGGGGCCATAATCCTTGATTCTGATCTTTCAGAAGTCTGAGAAGAACTTTCTTCATTGAATCAAACTGGTTGAGACACATTTTCAGCATATTCTTGTAGATTTCATTGCAGCCCGATCCTATTGAAAATCCAAGATATTACCTGAAACAGATCTGGTTGACAAGCTTGATGAATAGCCAAGTTGACTGACTTCATTTACAGGGGTACCTCATGACAGTGTGTTATTTTAATGTCCATATCAGTGTAAGGTCCTGGTTGCTCATCTTTTGTGACACTTAGATTCATTTTTCTACGCAACTGAGAGAAAAAATATAGCTCGGTTGCCAGCTAACCCAAGCGTCATTCAGCACCTCCCAGCCAGCTGAGATGGATCATTATTTTCCCAGTCAGCCGCTTGACTGCCTTCTCATTACCTGACTGCAAATTTCAGCGGTTGAACGTCAAAAATTGACTCCCAGCTGACAGTCTGCCAGCCAGCTGGGTGCCCACTTCATAACAGATATTTGGTATAACTGATCATGGGGTGCCCCTGATTTAGAGCCAAGTTGACTGGTAGGGGCTACACTGTATGGGCTCTTCTCAGATGATTTCAACTGCAGAAGATCTAAGGAAAATATACTTTGTAATAAACTGCAATTTACAAAACCAGATGATTTTCTGATGACAAAGCACCCCAGAAACTCACATGGTAAAATAGTGAAGATTGGCATCAGAAAAACGCATTTTAAGTGCTAACAAATTCTCATGGTTTGCAAATACATATAGGTTTTTCACATGATAACTGATGGGTAACTTCGCTTGATAACCATCAGTTAACTACAATTTTTATGGGGAACAAATTTCAGGGGGGAGGGTAGGAGAAATTGACTTAGGATAAGGAATTTCAGTATGCTGATCCATTCATAAGATGCAAAAGCAGTTCAAATTTGCTAAAAGGGGGGGGGGTGTAGATCTGTAAATTCTTTTTCCTTGGATACAGAAATTTCTGCTTTGATTATAAACCCTTGTTTTGGCTAAAAGTGGGAGGGATCAAAATTAATGCTCCAAATCCCTCTCCTCCATTTGTCCGCCTACAGAACCAAACAGCCAACAAATCAAAATAATGATAAGTCCTTATTACAGCTGTGATGCGGCTTTTCAATAATTGGGAAATCCAGATATCAAAAATGTTGGCTGCTCCTGACTTCCTCATTAACTGTTATATTACAAACTTCCAAAGTCCTGGATGATCATTCTGCGCTCGTCACTCTTGGAAGCAGCGTATAGTCTCTTTAGTAGCAGCAGCAAATAGTGGAAGCAGCATACAGTCTCTTTGGCAGCAGCAAATAGTGGAATCAGCGTATACTGTAGTCTCTTTGGAAGGAGCAGCAAATTCTGGAAGCATTCAGTCTCCTTGTAAGCAATATCCACTCTCAGATTTCAAGCCATCAAGACTTCATCATGGCATTGATCAAATTCTGCATCATTCTGCTGGCAGTGTTCTGCTCTGTGTGGGCAGCAAACGGTGAGTCATTTCTTCTGTTCATGTGAGACATCAAATGAATCCAAAATCAAAATGTTGCAAATGCATACTCATGGAGGATGAATGAAATCTCGTATGATGTTATGGGGTCATTCAATGTAAAATCAAAGGGTGGTACCAGCTAGCCTGACCATCCCAGATTTAAACCTGCAACTCTACTCCTGATCAATAGAAAGTCTCATGAGTTGGCCTAATCAATAGAACAGTCCCAAAAGTTGACAAGAAAAGTCTCATTTATAAGAAAGCCTAATCAATAGAAAAGTCCTACAAGTTGGCCTAATCAATAGAAATGTCTCATAAGAAAACAAAATCAATAGAAAAGTCCAACAAATTGGCCTAATCAATAGAAATGTCTCTTAAGTGAGCCTTATAAATAGAAATGAGCTGACCTGATAAATAGGAAAGTCTCATAATTAAGTCTTACTAATAGAAAAGTCTCATAAGTCAGCCCAATAAATTGAAATGTCTCATAAGTGGACCTAATAAATAGAAAAGTCTTATAAGAAAGCCCAATCAATAGATAAGTCCAAAAAAAGTTGGCCTAATCAATAGAAAAGTCTCATAAGAAAGCCTAATCAATAGAGAGTCCCACAAGTTGGCCTAATCAATAGATAAGTTTCATGAGTAAGCCTAATCAATAGAAAAGTATCATAAGTAATCCTAATCAATAGAAAAGTATCATAAGTAATCCCAATCTATAGAAAAGTATCATAAGTCACGACAATCAATAGAAATGTCTCATATGTTGGCCTAATAAATAGAAAAGTATCATAAGTAATCTTAATTAATTGAAAAGTCTCATAAATTAGCCTCATCAATTGAAAAGTCTTATGAGTTGATCTGAACAATAGAAATGCTTCATAAGTGGGCTTATAAATCGAAAAATCTCTCAAGTATGCCTAATCAATAGAAAAGTGTCAAAAGTTGGTCTAATCAATAGAAATGTCTCATAAGTCAGCCTTATAAATAGAAATGAGTTGACCTGATTAATAGGAAAGTCTCATAATTAAGCTATATTAATAGAAAAGTCTCGTATGTCAGCCTAATAAATAGAAATGTCTCATAAGAAAACCTAATCAATAGAAAAGTCCCACAAATTGTTCTAATAAATAGAAATGTCTCATAAGTGGGTCTTATAAATAGAAATGAGTTGACCTGATCAATAAGAAAATCGCATAATTAAGCCTTAAATCAATAGAAAAGTCTCATAAGTCGGCCTAATCAATAGAAATGCATTAGGGGGCCTAATAAATAGAAAAGTATCATAAGTAAACATAATCAATAGAAAGTCTCATAAGAAAGCCTAATCAATAGAAAAGTCCTACAAGTTGGCCTAATCAATAGAAAAGTCTCAGAATGAAGCCTCTCTGAGAATGAAGAATAATTTGACACAGAGTGCATACACAACTTCAAAGTTCTGTATTGAAAATAGCAGAAGTTGGTGTTTAATGGAACTTGAGAAAAATGAGAAGTCATCTAACTGATTGATTGACTTATTGATTGATTGGCTGATTGATTGACTCATTGATAGTCTAATTGTTTGATTGATAGTCTGGTTGATTATCTGATGGAATAATTGATTGATTAATGGATTGATCAATGGATTGATTAATTCAAGGATTAATGGATTGATTGATGGAATGATTGATTAACGGATTGGCTGAATAGCTGATTGATTGATTAGCTGATTAATAGATTGATTGATTGACTGGTTGATTGATTGCGTGAATGATTGATCGATCGGTTGAAGGCTTTTATGTTGTTGCTCATTACCAGTACCAGATTTGACAAAAGACAACTTCACTCGGTTTATGAAAGAATCAATGATACAGAAAAATGAGAGAACATTCATAAATGTTTTATGACTTATTTTGTGCCTGCTCATTCACAATGCACCAGAAGGCAATGTTGCAGCATTATATATGAGGAGTGTCAATTTGAAACTAAAACACTTAGATTGGCATCTTGATTATCTTGAAGTACAGAGTAAGTGTGGACCAGGGGCAAGAGGCACCCCATAACATCATTTTGTTGCTATAGGGGCTTGCTGTTGACAATTTTCGATTCGATGAATTATCTGTGAACCATTTGTGAATTAAGCATTGTAAAATTGTTTCCTTTTTTCTCAAATCACCGTCTATCCTTGTGAATTCGTATACTGCAAGACAGTTTGTCTTGTCATCAATTTATTACACAGATTGAGAAATAAACTAATTAAATTTTAAATATTGTGATTTTTTTTATTATTATTTTTTTATTCATGACAAGCAAAATCCAAAGTTACAATATTGACAAATAAATCTTATAGTGTGAGATGTGCCAGATGAATTATCAAGATAATTATTTAACTGGGCACACGGTGAAAACAGGGATGAGTGAGGTGAGATGACTTATGAGATATACACACTAAAGGAGATAACTTTACATTCTGATAAATGAAGTAGTAAAATCTGGCTCCTTAGCGACTATGACTATGGCTGAAAGTTCTAATAAAAAGATATGGATAAAAATATACAAACAATAAATAATTTAAAAGGCAAGTTGTCATTACAGGTAGGAATATATATCTATTGGACACTCGATAAGATGGCTTTTCAGCTGCATTTTAAAAGTAAAATAACCAACATTCCAGAAGAAAGAATTATGCAATATCCCAAAAACTTTTACACCAGTGAAGCGAATTTGCCTTTTCCTTAGTTGAGTATTAAAAAACGGCATATTAGGAGCGAATTGAAACAGTGTGTTATGACTATGACTTGGAAAATTAAATAAGGATTCGTATATATTGGGAAGCATAGACTTCTTAAATTGAAAACAAATAGACAAAAGTTATTCAGGCCTTTTTTTGAAGTTTCATAATAGGATCAATATCAGTTCGGCTAAAGTCAAAATTCGGCAACGCTGCTTCATAAGGCATCCCCCGATGCCATTTTCGGCAACCGTTGCCTCATACGGCATCGGGGAGATGCCGAATTCGGCATCTCTCACACTTAAAACGTTTCTCGGCAGGTGGCGCTAATGATCGGTGATAATGAAAGTGCTGCCACATTGAGTTAATATATATTTCTTGAAATCTATCCAAGGAAAAGATAGATCTATCCCAGGATTTTTGATTATATTGATGTTCTTTAGAAGCTACTTAACTAATTTTGACATGAGACTTCTGAATTTGGGTATTTGATATTATATAGCTGCTAGCTACCTACATTTAGAGATTTCATGGGAAAATAAGAAATGACATAATCTCAAATTGCCCAGGGGTGGATCCAAGGGGGGTTACTGGGGGCACGTGGCCTCCCCTCCCCCCCGGCAGTGCCCCGAAAGCTCAGTTGATCTATCTTGAAAATTCAATCAAATAGGCTGATGGCTTACTGCTTGTTTGTGGTGAAGGATGGCAATTAATCATTGAACCAAGAAATAGATTGCAATCTCGGCCAATTGCCAATTTACTCTAAAAAGGTGGGATTGAAATCTGTCAAATATCCACTTCATAATAGCAATTCAATATCTTGCAAAAGGAATCAGCCTACAATATATGTTGTTTCCTGACTGCAAACACGGCGTGGTGGGCACAAATTTCAGTAGCGTAGCCAGCGGGGGGGCAGAGGGGGGGGGATTTTTGCAGATATATTGCCCAAAATAGGGAAAAAATAGGGAAATTGTAAGAAAAATGGGGAAATGATGAGCAAAATGGGGATATGATGAGCAAAATGGGGAAATGGTAAGCAAAATGGGGAAATGACCAGAAATTGGGGGAAATGGTAGAGAATAATGGGGAAATTAATATAAAAGAAATTGAAAGAAAAGGGGATTTCTATACAAAGAGTTTTATCAGATTTTTCCTTTTTTTCACAATTTCCCCATTTTTTCTTCACAATTTCCCCATTATTTGTTCACAATCTCCATTTTATCTTCACGATATCCCTTTTTGCCTGGCCCGAATGATATGCATCCGCAAAAAATGTAACCAATGCATATGGGACAGTTTTTGAATGTGTGTTCTTTCAAATTTTTTTTATCAAAATATGTATTGAACAGAATTTGCAAGGTTTTTCGATCATCTGATTTGAATTTCTGCTAATTTGCACGTTATTTCCCTTAAATTTACTAAATGAGAGCTAAAAAAAAATGTTATTTCAAATTTCTCCAAAATTATAGATAAACGTCAACGAAAAGGTTCTCTGAAACGAAATTTTCATCATATTTTTTGCAGTGATGTTTCTGTGAAAGGAAAAAATTCTCAAGAGCTTTCATTTATCATCTTTATATCTCAACAGAATGCATAGAATTCTGCATTACAGTTATTATTCTGAGTTCTTCCCCCACAGATTCATGGTCCTGCCAGTGGATTTTGCTAATTTTGTAAAGAAATCCTTAATACTTTTTGTCATTGTTATATTATCTTCCTTAAGTTACCAATTACCAAAAAGATAACACATTGACTTTCTCTGCTTCTTTTATTTTATTTTATACATTTCACATTTCCTTGCAGCATCTATTTCACTGGATTTCCATGTATATATTTTTCATTATTTGACATGTACACGAATTTGTAGAGGTGTAAAAACGAGCATGTACGAATTTGTGGACATGAAAAAACGAACATAAGTGCTTGTGTATGTGTAGTAACTAGCACTCGTGTATGTGCTTTATTATTCATTTGTGTACCTGCCATTACTAGCATTCGTGGAGGTGTTATATCTTTCAGTTTTAGGGTCAAAATTAGGTTTAGAGTTGGTTTTAGCCAAGTCTGAGGTTGCAATGTTCGTTTTTGCACCTACACAAATTCGTGAATTGCAATATTTCACACTTACACAAATGCCAAATTCGTGTATATGTTCGTTTTTGCAGGTATACAAATTTGTGTACATGCCAAATAGTGAAAAATATATACCTCGGATTTCAGATCCTGGATTTTCCTATTTTTGCAAAGAAATGCTTAATTCTTCAGTTTATATTTTCCGTAAATTTCTCCGAATTGCCTTCCAAAAGGATATTAGGGCCTATAGTATTATTAATACACTGTAATTTAGGGACAGCCACAAAAGGAATGAGAATTCTGAAAGAATTTTTTAACAGTGCATTACAATATGGACTTCCGAAAAGCTGTTGGCAGCGATAAAATTTTGGGGAAATGTCTTGATGGTCCCCCCCCTGGAAAAAATCCTGGATACGCCACTGCAAAATTTTACACTAAACCAAATAGATATATGGCTACAAAAGCAACTTCCTAATGTGATTAAGCAAATATTTGTTGAAGTTTACCAATTTATTGTTCACCATAAGTTTTTGAGAAACCAAAATTTGAGAAAAATATCAGAACCCTGTCAGCATGCCTCGGCGGTCCAACGTCGGCCCAGCGTCAGTCCAATATCAGTAGCATCGGACCAGCTTCGGGCCGATGTTGGACCGCTGAGGCACGCTGATAGGGAAATTCTCATTTTTCCGAGTTTTTTGGTTTTATTAAAATTTCATAAGATTGGCCCTCCAAATGAGTTTAGTCACTTAAAGAGGTATAACTTAGACATCTAAATGCAAAATTTCCACAGTGTAGGCCTAACTCCAAAATCGACGGAATCAAGGAGCATTGAAAAATAACATTTTTTTGACATTTTTGCTGAATTTACTGTTATTATATTTTGTAATATCATTTAGGTCCCCAAAAGGAACATTAAGGGTATTTAATGCATATGATGGTAGAATTCAATATTTTACAAAAACTCTACCATGTGCCAAGTATTATATATATGCGAGTGCAATAGTTTAGGCACAGCGGCCAATACACAGTGTGTGCAGCCGCCCGTAGTGGATCCAAGCAAGATATAAAAGGAAAACAAGTCTTAATTACAACATGCCTGGTATTCATTCCTATGCCAGATACATGCTCTATAATCAAGTTATGCACATCTCTTGTCCCAAACATCTCCAAACGATATAGCCAAGACAGGGCCCAAAAGACATTCTGAAAATGCTCAAATTTCAAATTTCCCGCCAAAACTGTCCATTTTGTCACTGTGACTGCATAAATGGAGATGTGTACACACCTCCATTAAAAAACATGCTTGTAAAGTTATATATATATTAATTATGTAGAACTCTGAAAAGATATTGAGAACATTCGGGCCGTGAAGCAGGTCAACCTTCTGAGTGACTAAGTCACCATGGGAAGTCTATTAATTTCCAGAGTTTTTCACTTTTATGTTGAAGTCTGAAAGAAGATATAATCTATCCTCAGAATCACTCAGCATTCATTTTCAGCAATGTAGAATCCGTTGGCTTCTCGGGGCCTGGCGCGCCCCCCAGGTCCCCGGCCTATTTGGCTAGTGCCCCCCTGCATTCACTCTTCTGGATCCGCCCCTGATTAATTGCACAAGGCTTATGATTTTATTATTCCACAGCCAAATGAGAAATCCAAATCCGTCTGCGTCCTGTCTTTCTGACTCCTTCCCAGCAATGTCCAAATTCTTCTTTCCCTGTGCTCCTGCACCTCTGGTAAGGATGTAGCAGCTTATATCCACACAAACATTTTAAAAAATGTCCTTTTAAATTTGAATGTTTTAACTGCTCCTTGAAAGCTAGAATTGTGAGCTTAGCTGCTTAACTTTAAAAAAAGTACACTTGAATAATCCTGCACATTGCAGGCTGGTATAGTATAATATGCCCAAATCTGAAAAAATACCAGCCCACACAAGAGGTAAACCCAAACTATGACACCCCACCATGTAATAAGTACAATGCATCACACTGACAGCACTGAAACAAACTTAATACAGTAACAGTTGCCTTTAACAGCATCGGGGATGCCTCAAACGGCAGCGGGATGCCTCATACGGCAGCGGGGATGCCTTAAACGGCAGCGTTGCCGAATTTTGACGTTTGCCGAACTGATATAAGTTTTACATGAGCTACCCCAAGCCTCAATGTAATAAGTCATGTGGGGATATATGAAACTATACTATAGAGAAACCAGTGTTCTATTCTTTAGATACTTCCTTGCCTTCGATAGGATACCCTTTCGAAATTTTATTCTTAATTCCATTAATATGATCCTTCCAAGAAAGATTTTCTTCCAATTTCACTCCTAAAAATTTACTATCTTAACCATTGCCATTCACAAATATATCTGGTAAATGCTCAGATAAACTGCTCTTTTCTTCCTAAAAATCGTAAAATTAGTTTTATCTACCATAACTACTATTTTCTAATTCTATAATAATTTTGGTAACCAACAACATTTGTTGATAAACTACCCAACTAATATTTCTTCAGACATCTTTGTCAATTTATTTGACACAGAAGGACCATCATATCTCCATAGCAAAATGATATTAGGTGCAATAATAATACTATTAGTATATGTTACTGTGAATAATAAAGGTTCCTATAAATTACATACAGAAAATAGAAGTAGTTCATGCAGAAAGAGTTTGTATAAACTCTCATATTGTGGTATGGCCTATCCAGGTCTTCATACAGAGGTCAAGTGTTACCTGTGGAAATCTGTTGGTGCACCTACTTTAATGTATGGTTCTAAGTGTATTCCACTGTCAAATAATGATATGCTTTGTCTAAAATCTGCACAGTCGAATGTTATCAAAAATGTTCTAGGTCTCAGTAGGAGAAACGACCATTAGAAGCTCTTGTTAGCTCTCAATATTTCAACTGTAGACGATGTTATTATAAAAAATACATTAGGTTTTTACAACAGGATTTTCAATGTTATTTGATTTACCACTTGTACAAATGCAAAGTAATTTTCTACAGCATTATATGGTAAATGGTTATTCTTTAAAAAATACTATTGTAGACAAAGTCATAACAATGGGGTTTTCGCCTATGTCTATAGCCACAAATGTTGGATTTAAGTGTAGAATATTATATGATTGTAATGATGATGCAGTTATTGACTCTTTATGACATTTATTATTTCATGATAATTATATAAAACCACAATCTGATGAACATACCCTGGTTAATTTGCTAAAAACGTCATTCTAAGAGAATTGTTTTAAATTTTTACATGCTATGGTCTTATTTATTTATTTTCATGTGCATACTTTTTTTATCATGATGTTTTCATCATTGTTTTACCATTGGTTGTATGTTGTATTTCTTTGTTTTCCCCAAGTATGGGGGGTAAATAAAAAATAAGATAAAAGTAAAAAAAACTCCTTCAGCACTCAGTTTCAATCAATGAATTATTTGACCAGAAATGATTTCAAGAGAAAGCTGTCCCTTTTTAAATCAAATGTCTATTTAATTTGACATGGAAGGACCTTCATACTATCTTATCAATAGTAAAATGATGTCTGGTGCAATTATAATACTCCTTCCGCACTCAGTTTCAATCTCATGATGTGTCGAAATTTAATCCAGAAGGGGTCAATGAAAGAAACTGATTCCTAGAATAATCACTATATATGTTGACAATTATATGAACTATGTGTTCCTTTCTATTTCAGAGCACAACGGGCAGTACATCTATTATTGTGAATTCCACAAAGATGACATATTCAGGGTTCCTTCCTCAGGGGGGCAACCTGAAGCTCTCAATGTCAGCCACGAAGTTGCCATGGAAAATCCCTTTGCAATCACTCACAATGTGGTGAGTGATTGCCTCTTCTGGACTCAACGGGCAACTGGAAAGGAAGGGATTGGCCAATACTGCCTCAGAAACAGCTCTGCCAGCTTCCTGCCCTTACCAGGTAAACAATTATTTGAAATTTTATTCATAATCAAGATAGCATTTTTTGTAGTGGATGCCCTTGGACAGAGGCTTATCAGGGTGTATCCTGAAATGGCAAGTCAGACACAAATTTTTGACTGGCACAGCATCTTAACATAACCACAATTGATGAAGAACAATATTCACACTGCAGTTTTGAACATACTTATTATTTTGTCATTGTGATGTTGAAATTTAAAATAAGCCATAGAGGAGAATTATAATATTTAATAGAAGACTATCCACAATTATTGACCAGATGTAGACTTTTATGCAAAAAAAGAGCTTTCATTCTCCATATACAATACCAATGACAGAAAAGGAAATATGAAATCTTGAAAAAAAAATCATCCAACTAAAAAAATGGCCAATTTTAAAATCCACGCAGAGGACTTATTTTTCAGTTTACATAGATTTTTAATTTGCATGCATTTTTGGATGCACATCCTCATTGAAAGTCATGGTCAATGTTTTGGATAACAAGTCTATGCTAAAAACAAAAATTACTATCATGAATACATGTATGCCCCACAGTCATGGGGATCATGGGATAAAATTCTGACAGAGATCATAAAATATGATCAATTATTGTAAAAATTGAAGTTGTAACAAAATGCAATGAAAATATATTAGTGCAGCCCTTTTGAGCAATGTCCTTATCATTGTGATATGGAGCTGATCATGAAATTTGGGCAAAAGTTGTCCAGACGGACTAGACTAGTTCAAACTAAGGTTTTATCATGTGTTGCCATGGTCAAATATATAATGGCCAAAGAACTTTATCACAGTCAAAGTCAACAATGTTTATTAATGTTTCACCATCCAAGACACATAAAGAGTGTGACAGTTACATATAAAGAGGCTGTTCCACAAGAATTATGAGAGACAATAAAAAGAGAGAATTACTATATATATTGGCGGATGAACTTTGTTTAGAGATGATTTCATATTTGCAGACACTGGTATTCAAATTGAATTTTTTTTTCTAGGACATGTATTCTCCAGGAAAAAGTGACAAAAAAAATTTATTACATCACCTTTTCCTTATGGAATAAAATGTCCAAGAAAAAAGATCACATTCAGTCGCTGAATTTACAATTATGAATCATCTGTAGCAATTCTTATGAAATTGTCAAATTGTCTAAAGTGGATTAACCTTATCATCATGTTACATTTACCAAAAGTTGTATTATTATAAATGTTTAGATTGACTGTAGAACCATCGCCAAACTGAGAAACACTTTGATCATGTTAATGGGATTGTAGTTACTTTTCGAAAATTTGTCCATCCGGTGGGCTGGCAGGCTGACAGAATACAAATAGTGCAGCAAGTTGATCTTCTGAAATTTGCCCTTTATGAGATATTTTATCCCAGTTGTGCCTTTCAGGACCCAAATTTAATTCTCAAATTAAATACACAAGAAGCGCCTTTTGAGGTGTAAATAATCTTAGAAAATGAATGCACTGAAATTCTGCAAAAATTACAAAAATCATGATATTAAAAGAAAAGTCATGATATTAAAAACAACTTAATAACCAAGCTGCGACTATAAAAGGAGACAGAACCTGCAAGACGCCATTCTAAATCTGACCCCCCAACCGTAAAAATCTCTTTCCCTCTCCCACTTTTCCTGATTTCTTAAATCATAAAGCTACTTGCAAAAAAGCATGAATTTAATATGTGCAGATAGCTCATTTAATACTGCAAACAAAAGTGTCACTTGCAGCACAAAAACTCTTAAATGAATCAAGATATTTGACAAATTATGAAACATATTGAGCATTTTCTTTAAAGTTTGATAGACAGCTCCTAATATAATTTCTGTCACTAGTACTAATTGATCTGAAGCTACATGTATATGACCAATCACAATTGACTCATTTGCATAAAATTTCGAGCTTGCAGTGACTAGTAGTTCATTTATGAGGGGGTCAGTTATGTGTAACCTTATATTAGCCAAGATTTATTAATTAGTGGTAATTAAGTGAAGACATATTATATTTCAATAGCAGTTATCGAGTCTTTAATAACTTAGTTATTGGAAAATCCCCCAAGAATGGAAAGACAAAAAAAATAGATATACTGTAGATAGATGTGGTGAGTGCAGCCCTCTAAGCCCAGTTCTGTGTGCTCAGCTGGGTAGTGTAGTGGTGAAGGTTCCTGGTTCCTGCCTGCTCCGCTGAAGTTCTTCATCTGCATGGATTCATACCCGGGTGGGAACCCGAAATTTTCATTGGACCTTTATGAGCAAAATCCCAGCTGGATGTTGTTCAGATGAGATGTCAAATTGGCGGCCCCTTGTATCAGTGTCTGAGCAGGGCAAGTCAAATATCCCTCACATGGGGTAAATGTGTAACATATTGAGGACTCCCACTCTCTCTCTCATCTCATCAACCAACCCTTGTGAGTGCCTGAAATAGTTTTCTTGACAATAGAGGTCATTTGATTGATTTTTCTCTGTCAATCACAGGATTTTAAGAGACAAGCCATCAATTCAGGAAAGTGTCCTTTCTCTGAGTATGTCCGACACGATGACATTTTGCCTTATCGCTCCGCTCCTATTATAATTTAAGCTTTGGTTGATGGCTCCTTTGAAAGCCTTACCACTGGGCATAACACCTATTTAAAAATGAAATAGCTAATGTGTAATTTTGGGGCTACAAAAGCTGTAAAAGGGTCTGATCTGTACGTCCAACTTTACGGAATTCCCCTGCAGTAATTACATCTACATCTGGGGCCACTCCAGTCTTTTATCAAACTTTTAAAAGTTTTAATGTCTGTACATGACTTTAGTTGAGCAGGAAGGGAGTTCCAGATGGTCACTCCTTAATTTCTGAACGAATGTATTCCAAAC
The DNA here is from genome assembly GCA_026936325.1 of Platynereis dumerilii. Taxonomy (NCBI): domain Eukaryota; kingdom Metazoa; phylum Annelida; class Polychaeta; order Phyllodocida; family Nereididae; genus Platynereis; species Platynereis dumerilii. Next base: position 611,253 of record JAPTHN010000140.1, read on the forward strand.
CCTGTCAGCATGCCTCGGTGGTCCAACGTCGGCCCAGCGTCAGTCCGATGTCAGTAGCATTGGACCAGCTTCGGGCCGACGTTGGACCACCGAGGCACGCTGATAGGGAAGCGAGTGGTTCTTGAATGACTATAGGCATAGACAGGACCCGATCTTAGATTATACCTTGTGTTCTGCATATTAAAACCTTTCAGTAAAAAGCTTGGTCCAATGTTCTGATAATTTTTTTAGACCTTAATTCTGGATATTTCCAGTGATGGTAACTTGGCCATAGCTAGTTATGTGTGGTTGTCCGATTTGTAATCACAGTATATATAAAACAGCCATAAATTGAATTTTTCTCAATTTTTTTAGTGTTTGTTTTCTCGCATATGTGCCACACTGCAGGGCAATAATTACAATTTGAGGCCAAAAACGATTTTGCAATAGTATCTTGATGTCTTGGATGAAGGGATATGAAATTCTCATCATACAGTTTAATTGCTTGGAGCATTTACGCAGGAGCTCCGTTATATGAGTGTTAAAACTCAGAGCATTGCCCAGATGAATTCCTAGAAGTTTCACTGACGTCTAAGTATGAATGGTCTTGTCTTGAACAACTAAATCCGAGGGTTCTTTTTCATCGGCAATCATGGCCTGAAACCTGGCCGGGTTGGCCTCCATTTGGTTACTAATGCACCATGAAACAATATCGTTTGCAGCTTTGGTAAGTTTTTGAGTGACAAAGTCGTTAGATGTACCTTGCACCAGAATGGTGTTGTCATCTGCGTAGTTGTATAGGGTTCCATCAAAGTTTGAATAAAAAATATTGTTCATAAACTTATTGAAGATGAGGGGCCCCCTGGGGAACCCCTTTCAAAATTGTATTCCAGGAGCTTGTTACTCCTCCTGTTTTGACATGCTGGGGGTGGTTTGATAGTAATCCACAAGAAGCGTGACAGCTTGCTTGCTGAGTCCATATGATAAGAGCTTAGAAACAATCAAAGAGTGCAGTATAGCAACTCAAGCCATTATTTGATTAATTAAGTAAACTTTGTGATATTCAATTGTGGAAATTTATATCACCAAAAAGTGAGAAATCAATGTTCCAATTCTCATTTTTTCCAAGTTAATACTTATTATTTAAAAAAGACCAATTTTATGAAGCAAATTTCAAAAATGTGCTCAAAATGACGTATGAGATCTAGGAAACATTAAAAATACAGAATTTCATAAGTAAAAATTTAAGATTTGGAGATAACAGATAAAGAGAGTTTCATATCAGTCATTTCAAATTAAAAGCAAGATTGATTATCCTTTAAAACAAAAAGAAGATGCAATCCTATTCAGCAGTGCAATCTACTATATGCATATATGTCTTCTAAAATTACACACGGAAGATTATGCTGTTGACGGAACAAGGTAACAATTTAGAATGCATCACTTCTTTCATAGACGGAAAAGTTGTCATGAGAGCTTCATCAGACAAATGTTGAATTTATTTTATGCAGCTGAGTGGCATGGGTTCCTACCCCATGTGGGGCAACCAAAAAAGTAATAATAAAATTAATACCGGTGGACTTACGAAAGCATAATCCTGACTGGATGTCATTGGAATATGATGTTAATTTAACAGCCCCTTGTATCAAATCTTGATGATGATGATGATGATGATATCAGTGTCTCTGCTGGGCAAGTAAAAGATCCCTCACATGTGTAAATGTAACATGTTGAGAACTCACTCTTTCATCTCTTCAATACACCCTTATGACCACCCAGAACTGTGCTTAGACTCACACAATTTTGTCTGGAAGAAACCGGGGCTGTTTCTGAGTGTGCTGATGGCCTTGTTCACTTCCTTAGAGAATGTGACTGCCGAGCCTGACTCTGGTATACACCAATGTTGAAGAGACATTTTGTGAATATGCAATGAAATTGGAACTATTTCTTGGGACAGCAATGCTGTAGCATAAAAAATCAACTTTTGAGCCAGGTGGTGGAAGCATGCAGTCCTCATTTTGACCAGACTGGCATACCAGAAATTTTTTGTTCTATCATATTTCACAGCTGTTGTTATTAAATTGGTGACATCAGATGGATTGGTTTGCCTGCAATGCCTTTGCTTTAGTTAACATTTTGAGACCATTAAATAAATAAGATATCCCTTAACTGTAATTCTTTATTCTTCAAACTTTACAGAATTCCTCCACTCCTTAAACTACAAAATCTCATTAATTTACCAAGCTTAGTAGACACAAGATTAGATAATTGGTGCAATTTTACAAGGATTTTAGCTGAATTTAGTGATTTTTGGCCCTTAAAATGCCTACATGATATGGAGATGAAGATGCTGGAAATGTATGTTTTAAGCAACCTTAACAGATATAGTATGTCTGTAATTCATGTTTTTCCACGTGAAAATGATATTTTTACTGTACTCGCAAATGGTAAAAATAGCCCCAAAATAGAAGTGGGTAGGTGGGGGTCTAAACATCGATGGATTTGGCTGAAATTTGGACTGGGTGGTCTCTTCATATAGGAGATCAATTGGTTTAAAGACTAGCCTGATCCGGAAAAAAGTTTGAAAAATGAAACACCCTATTAGAGGGCAGCACTTTCTGTACCTATCTCCCATCTAGCTTTTAATATAATTCTTGAATTAAAAAATATATCAATGATAATCTGCAATGTGATAACCAGGTATTCCAGTATTTTATTTTTCATTAAGACAATTTTTTTCCATCATTTAAGACATAAATTTTAGGTTCAAAATAAATAAATTCTGTTAATATTTTTATATATTATTTTTCTCTTTATCCTATTTGAATATCAGGTTGCAAAAGTTCATTGAGAGAAAACAACCATTTTACTCAGAAATGAGAAAACTGGACCACCACCAAAATATATTGTGTGTCTGTCTCATCATGATGATGATTCCAGGAATGCTGTAAACTATACAGCATTACACTGTATGACTATAATGGTTTTTCACATGAACTGATGAAATATTCTGCATTTGCATTTTACAGGTGGTGATTATTACGGAATAGGAGTGGACCCCCAGTCAGGCCTGCTCTATGTCACTGATGGCAGCAGTTACAGTATCCAAGAGGTGAATTTCCATGAAAAGAGCAGGAGGACAATCCTCCAGGGCGACATGAGCTGGCCATGGGGAATTGCAGTTGACTGGGAGAGTGGGTAAGGAACGTTCATTTCACATTTTATAATTGGTAAATGGTCAACTACAGTCACTCTTTGAAATATATGCAAATCAATGTTTTCTGGCAAAAGTCTGAAGTCAATATTTTTCAATACCCTAGATATCAGATGGCACACTCCTCAAGATTAATGTCTGTTTTTATCCTACACTTGTTCAAGATCTATTAGCACAGGAAAATCATACGCAGAGCATCACGGGAAATGCAACTGTGTTGTTTGGTGATAAAATATTCAACTCGAACTACTCAATGATCATAATTATATTTTGGAATCATTGTCTTGACAAGCAGATTCCAAAATACTGAAGGATTCTTTTACACAAATTTGTCAGGTACATGTAAACCTTATGCTTTGTGCTCAAGAGGACTTTCAAGGACAAGTGAAATTGTTGGCACATCAATGATTGTGAATACAAATTAGATGAATTGTTGGGAATATAAAGTGAAATCACTTGTTAATATGCACCCTACTGTTACTTCATGGACCTATCCATCTTTCTCAGCCGAAGTATATAGGGTGCCCATCCACAAAAAGTTGTATGCAACATTTTCTCACCCCCCCCAAGGATGTATGCTGCTTTCAACTTTCATTATCAAAATGTATTTTTCACATTTACCCCCATATCATGGGTATTATGCTGGTTAAATCAATGAATGGTTGTGAATATGCATTAAATCAAGAGAACTGTGTTATTGCTACATCATCGTTAAACTAGAAAATTATGGAGTGATCATTAGATAACCAGGGGGACTTCAAATTTTCCACAATGTGAAATTATTAATTTCATGGTATAACAGCAACGGCAACAGTAATTATTTAATTGAATGTATGACATCGATAAATATTGAAATATTCACCATGAATCAACAACACAATACAGTGTAAAGAAATACCTCCACCAGAAATGTATTTCTTCAAGACTGCCTAGAATGAATATATTTCACTAAAAATGGGAAGAAATTATTTATTTAAAAGAAGACCTCCAGCCTGCCACCCTGGACATCTATAATGGACCCCCTTAGGAGTATTATGGCATGGACGCAAGCAAGCAGGGAATGAAATGGACAAGCACCCATGATGAGATCTAATTGTTTGAGGTTTCTAGAAAATGTCATTTACAATCGATTGAATCGATTTTGGTAGGGGGGACCGGGGCACTTTGGACCTTTGGGCACCTTGGACCATATCCAATATTTTTTTTAATAAAACATGCACAGTTTTCCAAATTCCCTCTGAAGAGACCTTTAGTGGTATGCCTTTTAGCCAAAAAATTTCATGAGCGTTGAACGAAAGTGTGAGTTCCATTTCAGGTTTCCTGATTTTCTACATAAAAAGTGCCTTTTTCCAAGTCTCGTTGGCTAGGTTACTCTTCTTAAGATATGGGGGATCACATTCAATCTTGTCAGTGAGAAATGCACATTTTCATAAGAGTTTGGAACGTGGCAGGTAGGACCATTGTAAATGGACCAACATGGCCGGGGCACATTTGACCGTTACAAACTGGATTGACTGACAAAAAATTATCGGCAAAATGGCAGGTGTGTAGCTTTTAACTTTAATAGAGCACCTAAGTTATTCCTGTACAATATGAGGGTAAAAACCAATTTAGTTGGCTAATCTGCCAGCCCTTCTAGCTGAAACAAGACTTATCAAAATTGTCTGGGTAAATATTCTGATTTCATCATTCTGCAATGACACACAAGAGTGTGTTGTGATCTGTGCTCACTTTCTTCTACTTTCCTAGACTTTTATTCCGTGGTCCAACGTGTCCCACATTGCGGTCCAACGTGCCCCAGCACGTGGGACCACAAAAAAAAAAATTTCAACTTTATTTTATACACAACTATAGAAGGTAGATCAACTTGGTTTGGCACAAGGGTAGTATAGATGTTCAGAAGTCAGCCAGTAAAAAAATTTTTCAAAAATATAGAGAAGTTTTTGATTGAGAGCCAAAAAAATTCAAAAGCGGACCAACGTGCCCCAGTCTCCCCTATTCACTTATGCACATACAGTGGTCCCCCGCATACTAAGACTGGCCCTTCTGCGGTCATGAAGCGGTTTCTCATGGGTGCGCTCTCTCATTGGGGTGGAAAATTAGCTAAAAATACTGCTTGGTGCAGGAGTAACGCAGTCACATTAGACAAGTAGGTCATACAACAGGGGATCTTATAACGCTAGTACCACTGTATTACTTTTGTTTTCCCAAGCACAGAGCACTATATACAACCCACCTCTATGTAATGACCAATGGGTTTTTACTAAATTGAGTCAAGGGTAGGATTTGAAGTTGAACCCTCAAGACCAAACGTTGCACAAACGAGCGCTTTTGATTAGGCTATGGAAGAACTACACTTAGATAGTATTAAATGCAACACATTTTTAATACCATTCAATAAATTGACGATCTCATGTTAGAGGTCCGTTATTGCCTTAGAAGGTCTCCCTCATAATATCCCTCATAATATTTAATGTATTATTTTGTAGCTTTTTGAAAATAGGTATGCTAAATTATGTATGATTCATTATGTAAATAAACTTCATTGTCTGTCTGTCTGTCTGTCTAACTGATGAGCCTATGATGGTCTATTCAGAGAGATGGCAATTTTGACAGCCAGGTGGTCTACTTCTTGTGGTAAAACTGTATGTGTATAATTATAAAACACTATCATTTTTCTGACATATTTTCTTACTTAATTTTAGGGTTTTATAATTACCAGCATACATGTTGTACCCATGTAGGGGGGGGGGGGGGGTGGGACATTAACAGTAAATTTTGAATATAAAGCCTAGGTCCCTCTATAGTGGGTGAGAAAAGGTTGCATGCCCGTTCTGTTGAAGGACACCCTATACTTTGGCTGGGAAAGACGAAGGGGGCCATGAATTTACGGTAGGATTCAGTATTTCGAATTGACACTTCTTAAGTATGAGGAATGGAAAACTTTGGTCTCTTAAATGCTTTCTATCGATATGTTTATGGGTATTTTTGCGTACATGACTGTATTCTTTTGAATCACAGTCCAACATGAAAATCAAATAAGGAGCATCCCAGTGAAAAGCCTCATGACAGCAGCCAACCTGTGATTAAAATTGTGAGTTGTCTAAAGACAAACTCTTGTTATTTCAGGTGGGTGTTCTGGGTTGACTGGCTCGAAGATCGAATTGAAAAAGCCAGGACTGATGGGAGTGGGCGTGAAGTGTTGGTTACAGGCATTCAAAGACCAAGAGGTGTGGCACTGGACCGCAAAAGTAAGTGTGCAAATGGCATCCATAATGTTATAAAAGTAAGGAATTGCAGTTGCTGCTGCTCAATTGTCAGAATTGTACGTTGGTGGTAGGTAAATAAAAAGACTGGCTTGAAAAGAGCAAAGTGATAAACATCAGCTGAATCTACCGCTGTTATAAACATCAGCTTAGCTTATCAAGCTTTTTGCCGATAATAGGTAAAATGACAAAGTAAGTTAAAATCCATTTTAAATAAGATAGGTACATGGGTCACAAATTCCATTTCCATGCTTTAATGCATTTTCTTAAAGTAAATACCCTCATGTCATCCACCTTATTTTATTTTAGTCCATTCATTCATTTATATATATAACTGTACATATGAGTCCTGCCTAGTTTGGTTTTTCCTTACTGATTGTGCAAAGTAGATGTTTATTCTTCAAGTTTGACTGTCTATGAGAGCTCTCCAGGTTCAGGCTATTAGAAAAATTCCAACCCTGTAACATTTTTGTTAGTCTTGATACAGTTATTATTCAGCTTTCTTCCTGATTTATCAACCATGTGTTTCCTTGTAGCTCATAAAATAGCTCAAAGTCATTTCTGTGAAAATGTGACAACTTGCCCCAAGCCCAGGGCAAGTTGTCACACTCATAAAGCCAATCTAACATCTCTGACAGATTCTCTGTAATCCAAGATTGGAATACCTCAGATTCCCTTAAAAAACACAAATACACTTCTGGCGAAGACTTTGGATGATTACCACCATAAATCAGGGTCTATTTCTACCAAAAAATTGCAACGCGAATTGGGGGACAATGAAATGGGTGTAACAATTCTGTTAAAAAAATTAATTGAATGTCATTTGTAAAAGTTCACATATCACATGAACAATTATGCTTTCTTTGAACCACATCATATTAAAAAATGTTTAACAAATAAAACAATCTTGAAAAGTACTCAATAATGAGACTGCTTTTCACATGCTAAAAAATATCAAAATTGATTTAATTGCCATGCAGCTGCTACCATCCATATAGCCTAGTAATAAGCACTGTGACAACTTGCTCCATGACAACTAGATGAATGAAGAAATTTAAAAAGTAAATAGGTAATAAGCAAAAAGGAAGAAACAAGAAGCAATAAAAAGAGAAATCTAGAGAAAAAGAAAAAATTGAGACGAAGTGAAGAAGAAATCAGGAAGTATGGTAAGAAGAAATTTAGAGGAAAGGCAAATGAAGACAGAATTCAAAGAAGGAATAATAGATGGAAAATTAAGAAGAGGGAAGAGGAAAAGGCATAAATAAATTGAGAAAGTAAAAGAAGTAGCAAAAAGAAGAGAAAGATGAAACATTAGAAAAATAACTTAGGGAGAAGAAAGACACATAAGGACAGGAAATAACAAGAAGGGAGATACTAAAAAGAAACACGAAAGAAAACTAAGCCATAAGGAAGAAAAAAATGAAAGGAAAAAGAAGAAATCTGAAAAAAGTGAGACAGTAGAAGGAATAAAGAGGAGAAGATGAAAAGAAAGTAGGAAGAAAGAAGAAGAAGCAAGAGGAAGAGAAAGGCCTTGAAAGAAGGAGATAAAATAAAGAAAATAAAAGAGAAGAAGTAGACCATGAAGAAGCAAATTTAAAAAAGAAAAAAAAATAACAGGAAAAAAAGGAAGACAAAATGAAATGACAAAAGACGCCTGCTTAATAAGAAAAACAAAGAAAAGAAAAGAGAAATAAGAATATAGAAGGAAGAAAAAAAAACAGAATAAAGAAGGAAGAAACAACAGTCTACAATTAGAATAGATAATAACAAAAGACAGAAATACTCAAAATTGCTGAAGTTGAAGAAAGTAGAACAAAAATGAAGAATTAACTAAAGACGGCAACACCTGGACCCAAAAACTGAACTGGAAAGACAATAAATTGTAATGAGCTATAATATTACTTATAGTATAATAAAAACTTGGGGAGAAATCAAAAAAGAAGAAAGTGGGAAAAAAAAATTTTGGGGAACATTTTTGCATTAAAAAAAATATACAAAAATAATGACCGAAAAACAATATTAGGAAAAAATGTGAAAATACAAATTTTGAAAAAATAATTTACGAGAAGAAAAAAAAATTTGGAAGCAAAAGAAATTATGGATATAAATTCAGGAATGGCAACTACAATACATGTATCAAAGTTAATCAAACAAGTTTGCGATACACGTATTTTGATATTCATGATACTTATACAAACAAATCTCTTGTGCACATGAGAGAGCTATCATGAAGTATAGGGGAGAGGGGGGCACAGTGAGACGGCAGGCACAGACTCAAGACATTTATTTCTTCTTGAAACATACAGGTTGTTACAGTAAAGAGTGAGGACATCTCTAAGACAAGATTTCTGTCGCTAGCGAGATGCCCCCCCCCCTAAAAAAAAAAAAGACTAGTTGTCATTGCAGAAAGGCCCATGAGGTTTAGATGTAAAGAGCTTAATATGTACTTTCCCTCTAAATTGCAAACTATATATATATCTAAGCAATGTGCATCTGTGGTAACCAGTGTTATCATTCATGAGTGTGTGACAAAGCTCGTAGCGTCTAGCTGGTACTGTTTACAGATCAACACTCTTTTGCATAGTACAAAAAGTAAGCAAGTGAGAGACTGTCCTATATCCTGAATGCCTACACAGCATATCGAGAGTGGAATTTCAATATTTTGGTTTTTAGCCAGTAAAAGTAAATAATTTTGCTAAACAACTTTTTGTTATAATTCCCAAGAAAAATGGTATAATGCAAATCAATTGCCAGGGATTCAAACCTTGATTATTTGTCCTAGTTTAGTGAGATGATGAACCACAGTACAGGCATCCGGTCCGCAGGATTCAAAAATTTTATAAAGAGAGCTGCGTGGGGCACAATGAGACAGTTTGAGGTGGGGCACTGTGAGACATCACAAAATACACTCGAAATGACCTGAATGTAATGCATAGCTCACAATTCACTATTAAAAACAAAATGCCTGCTATAAACTACTGATTTTAGTGCGTCATATCCAAAGGGAAGCATCCGAAAGAATTTTGATTAGTATGTAACAGGTGCGGCAGGTTAAATAAGTCGTGCATGTGTCCTGTGTGATGAACTTTCTAAACATGCTCAAAAAAGAGCTAAAAATCACCTGGCCATCTGCTTTTATAAGAGTATAGTAGTTTCTGTACCAACAATTGATAGAACAATTCTGCAGGTCCTGAGGATCGGCAGTTATGGCAGCAGATGTCCTGTCTCACTGTGCCCCGCTTTCAATGGAAAGGCAAACGAGAATTGCAATTAAGGATTGGCCAATGTGGTGACACTGCAAGGATCAAAATACAGTAAAAGAGAAGTTCTTTGCCTTGGTTGCATGACGGGCACCTTATGCTGGGCACTGTTTGTTGGCAATGGATTCTGACCCAATGCACATTACTTACAGCTAATGTTTATTGTATATGTCAAGCCGACAATAAATAAATATTTGAACTTGAACATTATAGTGTCATTGCCGCTGCATGTTTCAGATGGAGATTTCGTGTTTAGTGGTCAATGGTCATGAATGAAAATTACATCTGTTAATGACTGAACCCCAGCATATGATTATAACGGAGTCCAACAATGATGCGATTTCCTTTAATTATTTTTTAATGAAAGTTGGCTACTTTATTTGCCTGTATACTGAAACTCTTTATTTGCTGATTAATTGGTGTAGTATGATCAATCCAACTTTGCATATGTGACTGTAGGCTCCCTTTCTTCTCAAAGCTAAAAGCTCACCTGGGCCTGTCCATATGACAATACAAAGTGGTCCTCAATATGCACTCAATTCTAGTGTCACTAGGATACTTAAATACAATTAAAAATGTTGCTAATGAAACCTATATGCAGTTGTCAAATCAAAAGTTCGTTTTTTAAGTTTTTTTTTAGGGAAAAGGGATTGGTTCTGAAGGTTCAGTGGCCCTCATTATTAGTCTTTAATAAGTAAACTTATAAGTGTCAATGTGAGGGTTACACATACCAAATAGGCTGTTTAAAAAAAAAAATTTCTATATAATGAATTATTTTAATTGAGGGGGCGGTTTAAAAGGGGGCCCGCCGAAATTGGTCGCATTGGGCCCCGCACAAGCTAAGGCCAGCCCTGACCATGTTGGAGGATGGGTTGCAGTGACATCTTTCAAACTCAGAAGTGATGTTTCAATCCTTAACAAAACAAGTTCATTTTGCAAAGGTTGTCTTGATGTCCTAAGCCTCAGTACTGCAGCCACAGACATAACAGACACGGCTTACAGAAATGCCCATAAGTTTTCACTCAGCAGCCATGCTTCACTATGGGGGCTAAAATTTTGACCAATCATAACAAAGCAAATACTTGCTCAATTTTCACCAAAAGGTTAGGAAATATAGTTAGTATGTACTTGGAGGTGTTCTGATAAAAATTGTGGAATGGAAGAATGTTACTTAATAACTGTGAGTCAAATACTGAATTAGTTGAAATTTAAGCATATAATAAGTTCTGATTCTATATTGTCATTCATATGATAGTGATATTCACCAAAGTGTCTGGATGTGTTGGGCACACACTAAATCAAATATTCATGACAAAATTACGATCAAATACGCAACTTTAACATTGCTTGATCGGGGTTCGCCTGAGGGGTTTATGATTAGAAAAATTGTTAATATCTGATGTAAGAATAATGTAGTAAACATGTTTTCTTACTACCATGAGAATAACATATAGCATCAGAATTGATTTCATGCTGAATATTCAATTAATTCAGTATTTTGCCACACTACTACGATGCAAATATCACTTAATGCAATTATTTCTATCTGAACACCTTCTACTCTGTACAAACTATAATTGCTCACAATTTAGTGAAGATTGAGCAAGTATTTGCTTTGTTATGATTGGTCAAAATGTTTGCCCCATAATGAAGCATGGCTGCTGAGTGAAAACTTACGGCCATGGCTGTATTTAGAGAGGCCTGTACATTCCCCTATTACAGGTCAAAATTTTCCTCTCTTTGCCCAAATTTATTTTTACATGAAAAGCTGCACAGCATGTCTAGTTTTATCAAGTGAGTATCATCCTAGAGTTGATGGAAGAGCTCAATGCTTGTGCCTCCTCCCTCAGAGGAGAACTGGATCCTCTTTCAATTTCATTTATTTACAGCATTTTTTAAAATGTATGGCAACACATGAATAAGTTGCTCATCTCACAGTTTGCTAGAAGTGCAGGCCTGATATGTTTTTTTTTCTGAAAGATTTCTGGAGTCAAAGCCTCAAACTCCCTCCATCTCAAAATAAACTAAAAAATGCAAATGATCTCTATGCAATTGTTTCAACTAGTGAAGCCAAAAGAGGAAGCTAAATTTTAAGCAATTAAAAAAAAAGGTGACTGTGCAGCATGTCAGCAGTAGTTTGAAACAACAGTACTCTGGTTCCCTTTCAGATTCAAGACTATACTTCTGTGGTGACTTTGGTGTCCAGTCATTGGGAGTGAATGGGAGTCATCGGCTGATCCACTTCAGGGATTCAACCTACAGGTTTAGCTTCATTGATGTGGATCAGCAATATATCTACATCAAATCGTATAAACCAAGGTAATCCTCCAAAATAATTATCAATATTCATAACTTATTGTAGTTGGATATGTCTCATTTTCCTTTTCCACATCCAATGAAATCAAAATTAGAGAATTTCTGCAATGTCCACTACAATGAAAAAGAAACTGAGGAGGTCTCCATATGAAGGAGGTTAAGTGTCAGGGGGAGATAATTGCGCATTGGAATAAGGAGAGAAAAGAGTTTCACATGCTTATTTAATAATCTACAGATACGCTGATATAAGTGATATCAATAAGATTTAAATGTACATTATGGCACTGACATACTCGGCATTATAAATAGCCTTAATATTGTTGTATTTTATTTATGCCTTCTACAGATTTGTTTAAAATGTTTCTTCTAATTCATCAGTTTTTGGAGATCCAGTCTTTTAAAGTGTAGTGGTTATCATTGTCTCAGCATCAGAAAGCCTGTGATGTCATAATGTAAAAAAAAGCCAGTTTGCAAATTAAAAAGAACTTTTTTCGAAGTGACAGCCAATCTGCAAAGAACTAAAAAACAGATTGAGAAATTATTTGGCTTGCTTATATAATAATTACTCAATGTTCGTTCAAGTATACATTATTCAAATTTGTTCTTCTCTTTTAAGCAATGCCATTTGGCGTCTGGACAAGGATGCTCGTAATGCTGCTGGTGATCAGCTGCTGCATCTTGTCTCATCAGCTGCTATAACGGGAATTGTGCTGGTTGGATCTCCAGCTCAACCATCAGGTCAGTATGCAATAATTCTACATTTTCACAATATTCTTAAATTATCTTATGTAATACCCTTTTGCAATCCCTTGCATCTTCTGTGCTGGCTGAGCAGAAGATGATGCCATCAGTTTGCAGTTCTCAGTTGCATGCACACCACTTGATTGCAATTGACCACCATCCACTGAAGTAATCCTTAAGTGTCTTTAGATCTCTCTAATTCTACTTATAATCCACTTTAATTTTACCTTTACTCAGTGACATGTAACACATTTTTAAAAGATACATAATTCCACTCAAATACAACAAAAGAACACTCAACTTTCTTCAACGTCTATATATAGGGAATTTTTACTTTATTAATCCACTGATATTGTCTTTATGTATGTGCTGGTCCATATTTTTGTATTTTGACTTGCAAGCCCGCAGTGAGTTTGGGACTTGTATTTGCATATCGATGATGAAAGTGCAAAACCTCGTATGTAAAAAAAAAAAGCAGTTTTTCAGAAATTGGAAAAAACTGTCACCAATCTTTTTTTATGGTAATGTTTATCAATATGTGAGTTAGACTCAACCTGATTTATAGAAAGTGACACCCTGTTATGGTATAATTTTGTGTCAAAGTTCATTGGCCCCTAGCATTGATGTTACCATCAGATATGATTGAAAATGTCGAGTTACAAGGTTTTGCACTTTCACTTTCTTACAAGTTAGTAAAGTGCAAAACCTTGTAACTCGGTTATTTATCACATTTTAAAGCAACTTGCAGAATTGAATGTACTTCCAATCTATACTCTATAGGTAAACAGTAAAAAATATAATTTGACCATGATAAATAACAACAGCTAAGTTTAATCTGTGGCAACAATAGCAAAAAATGAGGAAAATTATTCTTTTTTCACATTTTTGTGCATGCTCTTTTTTAATAGCTTATATCACCAAAACAAATATAGGGAGGTAAAAATTGTTTACAATTTCCTGCGAGCCATAAAAAACATACCACAATCATAATTTTTCAAAAAAAGTTGAAATATCCTAAATATGTGCTTAAAAGTTCTGATTTGAGTTACAAGGTTTTGCACTTTCACTATTTGGAACAAATCGACATACAAGGTTTGGTGAAATCAGTCTGTTACAGCTTCCAAAAATAGCAAACTTTTTAGGTGACCAATTGACAACATGTATTGGATATTGAAATAGTCATTCCACCCAAAATCTAAAAATAGCTAAATTTTGACATTCGAGGTTTTGCACTTTCACCATCGATATGTCAGTTATTATGATCTCACTTAACTGGGCATGTGGAAGGGTCGGGAGTGCATTGGACTGGGTATGCAGAATGTAACCCTTTTTGAAGGTTGTATAGGTGACTGCACGAGCACCAGAATATATTAATAGTTGTGATGTTATAAGTATTTATAATACTTATATTCTCATAACATCACCATTAGAACATAGCTCCAAGTGCTCCTGGGTGACTGTATTGAGTCTATTGACACTTGCCGATAAAGACATTACATAGGCCTGCTGTAAAAAAATAATTTCTATTGAGCCATTGATGTTCGGCTTCTTCTGCCCAAAAAATAAAGTTAAACAACTATAAGGCCAATGGTAATCAGAACATTTTGTCAACAGATCAAAACCAATATTTTGGCGACTACCGGGAGCTGGGGAACATCAACATCAATTGCATTTTTGTGGCCCGTTACAAAATATTTTCAAATTTATATGGGATTAACATAAATATAATAAACCAGTTCATTTTCAAATACATAATTGAGAATACATTTACCCTGTGGGCAATTTGGCCTATATTGACATCTGGGGATGTCAGTGTGATGTCAGTGTGACGTCAGTGTGATGTCAGTGTGACGTCAGTGTGACGTCAGTGTGACATCAGTGTGACGTCACAGACATTATCGTGATGTCAGGTGAGTTCAGAAGAATTGAAGATGTGATGGTTTTCAGTTATTTGTTCAACATGTTTGTCTTTTGTAGAGACCACTGCTGCCACTCCTGCACAAACCACTCCTGCTGCCACATCAACCACTCCTGCTGCCACATCAACCACTCCTACCACAACCACCACCACATCTGCCACAACCACCACAACTGCTGCTACATCTGCCTCAACCACCACCGCCCCTCCTTTGTCAACAGAGTCAGGTTCTTCCAACTCACAAAATATCTTCAAATGTAAGCATTACTGAAAGATACAAATAATTTATTTTGTCATTGGCCTTACATATTTCTTCTGTTTTTTTTAATGTATGTTTTTATTGTCATTGAAACCAGAAGTCTTGAAATCAAAGTTATCAGATGGACACTGAGTACACTTCATGATACTTTCCATGGAAAAAAACCATGCCTAATAGGGTTCACTTTGAGGTCCATTTTGGCATTGCACATTCATGTCCTCAAAAAAAAAAGCTCTGAACTTTCTGAATGCCCCTCATACCACGGGTGGATTCGTTGGTATATATATGGGCCTCTCATACCTGATAGATAAGAGTCAGAAACAACTCCATTAAAAAAAGTAAACAAAAGAACTTCTGAGGACTGAACATGATGTTTTAACCATGTTTTACACACTACCTGCAGTGTTTCATGATCCTTGCAGTCATCCCTCACCATCTATCACACTGGGTGGAGCTGACACATCCGTAGTTCCATAAAATCCATGAATTTTTACAGCTAGTTGTATTGTGTATAGCAATGGGCTTTAATTCTTTTACATGTAGGCCTATATGTACCATGTCTACTGGTGAATCCACTTGTGCCTCATACTCAATCATAGTAACGGACACTGACGGTACAAGTTTAACCTGCTCTGGGATATTGAGAGAAGCATTATACAGCACTGCTCTGCTCCTATTGGAAGCAGCGCCTGGGTCATTTCTACAGAAATGTTCCTATTTCTGTCAATAGGTTTCAAATGTCATTTAATCAATAATTAAAGCTTCTTTATCACTTTTTTTTAAGTTAGTGGTCGCAAGCAGGACCAAACAAAAAAGTTAAGTGTTAATTCCGTCATTCATATATATTTTTGACAATATTTTGCTGCCTAAAGTCGCAATTGTACCTGTTTCTTGCATGTCCCTGCACCCATTTCTGCAAATTCAACCCTGCTATATCTGTAAAATTGTCTGAAAATGCTATAATTTTAATATGAATATAAGGGTGGCCCTTAAAAGCATAGTAAAAAATAAATTTTAAAAATATTGGTTGGCCACCCTCTGAAATGATGTCTATTGTGGAAAAAATGATGCATGCAAATTTTCAGGCAAATCGGTTAATATTTAGAGGTGGCCCATCGCCCTTGAAGTTTTAATGTTTCTAGCGTAATTCTCTGCTTTCGTAAACTCGCGGTTCTGTATTATATAGCCAATTCAAATGGTACAACAATAAAAATGGCATGGTTGAACTGGTCTTAATTAGAGCTTCATTTTGAGTACCAACTTGGATGGTCTGTGATGATTTGATCTTTTGAATGTTTAACTGCAAATTTGCCAAAAACCTCATGTTCGCTTGATTTTCCATTAATGTCAGATGATTTATTTCCTTTGGCAGATGATGATTAACGGAGTGTTATTGGGTGCTAGAGAGCAAATGCAGAGAGTTTTTGCATAAGATTAAAATATTGACCGCCAATGTTAGATCAAACCCAGTGTTTGAAAGCCAACTATGCTAACAACACTCCACCAATGCATTCTTAGGGAATTATATCAAAGGCACTCTTCGGAATTTTTCCTGCAGGGATGCCGTCGTTCATAAATTTGCCTTTTTGTACAATATGTGAAAAATTTCATGTCAGAATATCTCACAAATACTTGGTAGACCTGAACAAAACCTGCATGCCACTCACTGGTCTAGCAGATGTCATGGTACAACTTGACAAGGAACTTGCCAGTCAGGAGTAGCGAACAACCAGATTGAAATCAGTACCAAATTTGTGAAAAAAATATAACAAGAAATGCTGTTAAATCTGACCAAAATTAACCCTCCATACCATTTGGCTCCAATAATAGCTTTTTGAATAGATGAACATGCATGGTGTAACTTGATCAGTACAGGACTAATATAACAAAATTTTAGATGCACCATAACGTTATGAAAAGCTAGGATATATATGTAATAAAGGTCCGTTTGAAGTTTCCATCCTGTGCTTTGCCTGACATCAAATTAATTTACCAACTTGAAAATATGCAATTAGATTGAAGAAAACTAATTTGAGAACATTCGAATCTTAGGTTTAAAAACTTAAGATTCAAATGTTATAAAACCAATATAATACTTCTTCTTTAGTGAAGAATTGTCATAGACCATCCAAGTTGGTATTCAAAATGAAGCTCTCATTCAGTCCTGTTCAAAAAATCTAATCATATTGTTGTATGATTTGAAATGGCTTAGTTATACAATACCGAATTGGCGAACGTACGGAATCATGACTGAAATGTAAGAATTTCAAGGCTCATGGGCCACCTCTAAATGTTAATCAATTTGAATGAGATTTCGCACAGCCTGTTATTACCACAATAGGCATCATTTGAGGGGGTGGCCCATACAAATTTCAAACTTCTATTTTTAAGGGCCACCCTAATGAATGTAGCCAAAACAACGTCCTTTAAATGATGGGCTTGCTTTAATTTTTTACTTCCTATTGAATTTTGAGAAAATTTGCTGCAAAGTCTGTCCCTGAGTTTTTTTTGTCATTACCACAACATAGTACTATTTTTGGCACCATTCATTTTCTTATACAAGTGATGTCATCAGTCACTGACACAATACAACTGCTCGAGCAGCATGATAGCAAGATTGTCTGCCGAAGAAAATCAGACGTACGAAAGAGATTTTATGTCCATTTAAAACCCCTAATTTGAGCGAGTAGGTTTATTATGCGTCATTACCGCAATGGACATTAAACAATCAAGAAAGGAATGCAGCAAAATTTTTCTTTGACTGTCATGAAATGATGCTGTTCTAGTTCACATTGCTTTTACCTCCCATGCTCCCTGTGCTGCTGGGCCTCTTTAAAAAAATACCAAAGCTGAATTTGTCATTACCGCAACACGTGATTACTGCAATAATTTGCTACTGTTGCAGTAATGACTTCTAGGAAAAGCGTGTTAATCTTAGCAAAAATTAAAATTGAAGAAAGAATCATGGCAACCATTGCCAGATGTTTTTCAGAACCTATCTTGAACTTCACACTGATTAAACATGCATTTTAAAAATTTTGATAAACCGCAAAATTGCCTCCCAAATAGGAACATTTCTGTAGAATGACCCGCCTACTTATAGCATCGACATTTAGAAAAAACAACCCAAGTCAGGGTCACTGAGTGACAATATCACAAGCTGTTGTGTGAAGTAATATCACCCTTCTGGCTTGAGTGATATTAATTCACACAGCAGCTTGTGATATTGTTACAAAGTTCCATGACAAAAATAGTCATAAAGAGAGACTTTTTTCTGTAATTACAAACAATCATCATGTCGACATAAAAATCCCATTGTGTTGGACATGGTTTGTTTATGATGTAATCAAGAAAATTCAGGTGATATTGTAACCATTGTTTAAAATATTACCCCTGAAGGGTGATATTTCTTACGATGTCACAGGCTCTGGTATTTTGACTTGAGACAATGGTTTTTGCAGCCAACAATACATAGATTGATCTATTTTGATTTAGTTGACCTTGTTAAGAACTTCCCTTGGGAAGTTCTTCTTGATATTGTACGGATTTGCACTTTTCCGCCGCGTTTTTGGTCATTTTTCAATGTTGAATAAAACATGGCCAAGGCAAGATATCAGAAAGCTACTTCAGCACAATATAGAC
This sequence comes from Platynereis dumerilii, assembly GCA_026936325.1. NCBI lineage: Eukaryota > Metazoa > Annelida > Polychaeta > Phyllodocida > Nereididae > Platynereis > Platynereis dumerilii. Next base: position 629,848 of record JAPTHN010000140.1, read on the forward strand.
ACTAGAAATGCCCTTTGGTGTTGGGAATTACGCATCAGAATTACGCTTGACATGGGAATTACGGCCAATTTTCAATAAAAATTTCTCGCTCCGGTTCTGGGAAAAGTATTGACATACTTTTCCTCAAATTTTTTTCCCTGGATTCTCCAAAGAAATGCGCAGTGCGATAAGGAATATCATCTCACGCCTTCAAACAAAAATTTTCGAGAAAAACGAGTTCGAAGTTTCGCACCCCGAAATTTCAAGGGGTGGTGTCATGAAAAACCATGATGTAGTGGTCTCAATTTCATGTCCTGCCACAAATAATGAGCACTACCAGGGTACAGTGGAAACGCAAAAGTACGGCTCCCCAGCTCCAATACTTTAGGTGCCACAGGGCCTCAAAAATTGAACTTTTGAAGGGCTGTATCTCCCTTAATATTAATCCTAGAGAAAAAACAGGACCATTTTTGAAAACCTCAGAATGTCAGCTTTGCAATGATGTATAGCAATAATCCCTAGGACGTACGGTATAGAATCGCGGTAGACATTGAAAATTTCATGTCACTTTTTGGGCCTCCCAAAACCTATTTTGCCCAAAAAAACTATGAAGCTCCTCATGGATGTTCATATATATTTTTTGTGTGGTACCCATTATGGACCTGCATAATGTCTCCAAAGCAAAATGTTCTACTTAAAATACTTTTTGCTTGAGAATTTTTTTAATTTCAAAATTGAAATGTAGATTGCTCAGTTTCTACTTGTTCAAATGTCTTGAAATTAACACCAGAAAATGTGGAAAATTATGGCCTTTTATGTGCTCCAAGGGCATATACCTTATACTAATAGCCGCGTCTACAAATAAAATTTTATTTATTCATTTATAACTCATGAAGTATTATTTCAAATTAAGTCCAACTAATATGGAACATTGCTTATTGTCTGCCCTATTTTTCCATGCAAGCACATCTCCCTACCATGAATTTTAGAATCCAATTAAAACTCTTCCAATAATGTTTCAAACCTCTTAAAATTGATATGATATGTTGCTTATTTGTTGCCCTATTGTTTGCAAATAAGCACATATTTTTTCTATTACATTTATGATTAAATTATAACTTGTGAAATACTGCTGCAAATCACTTAAAACTGATATGACATGTTGATGACTGTTGGCCCTATGTATGTCTAAAAGCATGCCTTCCTACCTCTTATAGTTTGTCTGTGACAAGTCATTAGGGTTAGGGTTTCAACAAAGTTCATTGCTTTCAGGGTGCCATGATGAGGCCACAGTTAACCAGACTTCCAGTAACTGGATGCCACACATATCAATGCTCAAATTACATAAAGCTTCACAATGCTATGTTTCCTTTCTTATGGAATGCCACAGTTCCAGGATTTGTACACAGCTTACCTTGCAAAGAACAATTCTTGTTTATTGCTATTGCTTAGATAATCTGCTCAGTAGCAAGCTAAATCAGCCTGATATTCCAGTCAAGCTTGTCATCGTATTGATATAGGCCCACATGTTGTTATGTACTGCCAGCATGCCACTTGAAACATCTGATGTTTTAAATATGTTCAAAATAACCATCATGCTACCTATTCACAAGGCCATTGCTGCTAATTATATTTTGCCCTTAATATATTCAAAGAATCAAAGTGAAACATAAGCTTACATGCTGTTTACACAGGCCTGTTACATGGGCCTGCATACATCTGCATGTATATATGTTTTATTGTATTTCTTTTTTTATACATTTCCAAGTGTGGATGAACGAATAAACTCAATGAAAAAGCAAATGTCTCATTATGTCTGCCTACAAATGTACACCACATTACTTAAGTGCGGTCCTCCAAATTCACAATTTAACAGCATGAAGGTCAATTTTCAGAAGGCAAATAGTTCACACTCCTGGCTGCATTGTGCATGAAACTTTACTCAAACCTTTGGGAATATTGCCTTGTCTACATGTATACATTTCATTGATCAATTAATAAACTGTGCATCACTTGAGAGAAGTTTGGAAATTAAATGAAGATTAAATATAAATTGAGTGTTTTATAATGGTCTGCTACTTTGATAAATCTTCTCTTTGTGAATCTTGGCTCTGTGCCAATTATCAAATTGACAGGTAAAAAGGGCCAGAAGGTGACCTCTGTGCACTCAACTGTGTTGATAACTATGTACAGATAGGAGGTGCTAGTTGTTTTACTTGAGATATATGGATGCCTCATGTATCAGGACAAATTGCTCCATGACCAAAATGTTTCAATAGCCATGGCCTTACTGTACCATTGCCCACAAAAGCCCTCCATGCTAAGAAATGTATGATTTTGTAAGTGCCACTGTTTGTGTAGTTCCTTGCACTATTGCAAGTCAGCTCGAAGTACCAACTATGGCTCTTGGCCAACCAAAATAGTCCATGAGCCAGAGGGTTGGTCAGGCTCACTCAAAGGGAGGAATTCTCATAGTGATTTTATGTTAGCCCTATTTCTCTAGTTTCAGAAAATGGGTGATAGCAATCTGTATCTCTTAGCCTTCACCATGCTATCACCCTGTTTTTAAACATATGTTGAAGCCTCAGAAATTTCCGTTTTTTGAGTTCCGGTTAGACCTATATCCATAAAAACTGTTGTAACTTCATCAATATTGCACTAAACTGCATGAAATTTGATATGTGACATCTTCACAATATACAGAAGACATATCTGCCACAATCAGAGCCATTTGCATCATTCAATGTTTACAAATAAAGGAGTATTTTTATCTCAAGTTGCACGCCAAAATTAAAATATAATTAAAACTGAAATCTTCCTGTAACTTTGGTATATCACCAAGAAATATTTTATAAAAAATCCAAAATTATTTCATTTTAGTAGCAGGATGCCCTCTCAATCATATGGCATAGTCTCAGCCAATTTGTACTGACATTAAGGTGATATCAAGATGTTTATCATAAGCACTTCATGTCCGAAAATTGCTTAATTTTCACTATTCTGAACAGTTTGTTGCTGATATTCTCAGTTTACTTGCAAGAAGAAGTCAATGCTGTCAATTATAATTGATGAAATTGTTTGATAAATTACAGAGCATGATTTTTAGGTAAAAATTATTGATTTTGTATAATTTAAGTCACATTTTGAATACATAAATTTAAATTTTGACGAAATTTAATACAAAAAGTTAGAACCACACAGGTATCTCCTGATGAATGATCAGTTCAGAATAGCTGAATTGCATGATAAATGCATGTTGACGATCCAAAATGGACAGTTAGTTAGTTTTGAGCTTGTTTGCATAATTTTCTTCCTATAACTTGGATGTGAGGTGACATAATATGAAGTTGCGTTGCATTGCTTGACAAAATCATCTGATCCTCATACATCTGTAGAACAGTAGCTCATACAGCTGCCAGGTGGTCTCATTGGTCGGCTTTTTGCTTTAATGAAGGACATAAATCCTATCTTGGCATGTCTGTATGGCTGAAAAGGAGATAGAAACGTAGAAAGGACCTATTATAGTTCAATGTTGCACTGAAAATGGAACATAAGCATACCCAAGGAAAAAGAACATCCATTCCAATAGCACAAAGAGAAGGCACTTAATCCGAGCCCAAGGAACATTAAATGGAGGCGGGTTGTATCCAGTATTCTATGCTGGGGCAACTGGACGATCCTGGACATCTCTGAATCAATAGGGTATGTGCCAGACTCTCAGTCTTCTCATCTCATCATCATACGGCGATCGCCTGCCTTGATATAGCTCACTAAGGTGCTGCAGAGGCGAAAAACACAAACAAACAACAAACAAACAGCACAAAGAGAAGGAGGTTGACCAGACATTGCTCAGACTATTAGGTCAGGAAGCAATCCCAGAGACAACGCATGCAAGTCAGGAGATAACAGGATGGTTAGACAAAGGCGGATAAGGCACAATCCAGATGTGCTGCTAATGACTGCAAGTAAATATAAGGCAGGCACCAGGGAAGAGGTTTTCACAGAGCATTGTAGATATACCCAGTAAAGAGTAGGAATTTTCTAAATTAAGAGTCAGTATCTCTGAGATGCCCCTGTGACAGCACCGGGGTTGTCCCTAACTCAACAGTCTCCCACCATCAATGCCTTGACAGCCTGTATACTGGGGGAGGATGATAGCATCAACTCGGGTGGCCAGACAAGCCTGAAGCTACAGGTGGACAAGCAAGAAGGAAACCACAACTTCTGTGCCCGCACCAAATCCTGTGAAAAATGGGCAAGAGAAGAGCCCGCACATCCAGAGAGCTATGATTTTGCAGGGGAGCAAGCTCAAGTGGAGCAAGGCATTTAGCTTAAGGAGAGTGATAGCCTGAACTGGGGTGGCCAGACAAGCCTGAAGTTACAGGTGGACAAGCAAGAAGGAAACCACAACTTCTGTGAAAAACCATGTGCTTTTAAAGTAACAAGACAGAAGACACTGCATTAGGATGATGTGCACTCATCCGATCCTGTGAAAAATGGCCAAGAGATGAGCACCCACTTCCAGAGAGCTATGATTTTGCAAGGAGCAAGCTCAAGTGGAGAAAGGCATTATTCAGGCAGGCCAAGAAGAAGATTCAGAAGCTTGGGTGGTGATCTAGAAACTTGAGGAGAGATTAAGGAAGATGCTTGGAGTAGTCCCTCTGTCAATCCCAAAAGAGAAAAAGTATTGGTGAAAGCTTTGAGCAAGACCAATGGTGGAATGGAGTCCAGAAAGATTGGTTGACATTACAATGTACAGGTATGGCTACTGACTACAGAGCATATCCATCAAAGTGGGCTGCATAATCTATGCAACTTAGTGTACATGGTCTGAGGAATAGCTATGTTTTGTAACAGCTACCAATATAGAGACTGTGGGCAGGCCAAAGTGTCATCCTTAGCCAGCAAATATGACCAGACAAGAGGCTGCAGGAGGAATAGTAGGAGCTGAAACCAAGGTAGCCAGCTGCTGAGAGTCTAAAACAAGCTCCAAGCGAACCTGATGAAGGTTAATGGACACTTACATAAGCCAACAGTCTCCTGTAACAATTTTGAGTTAGATATAATTATGACCCAGCTTAGTCTATAGCCAGACTGTTAAGCAATCAAGAGGCCAAATGTAGCTTCTGACATTGAGTGAAGGAAATAATAGAGAGCCAAAATCAGGTTCCATGGCAGATTGCGCAGATTAGTTCAGAGAAGCTTCAGCAGGACAGGTCTCGGCTGGCAAAACAAGCTTGCAGAAGAATGTACTCACAACATGAGCTGGCCATTGTACTCCCTAGTGGCCACGGTTTGGTCATCAGAGGGTTGAAAAATAAATGACAGAAAAAAAGATAATATACAATTTTGTTGGCTAATAAGAGAAATGTTGTACAGTGCATGCATTAGACAGAGGGCAGCATACATCTTGTCTTTGGACAACCAGGGAGACTTCAAGTATGATTTTGTTTAACAGCTGAGGGACAGTGAGGGTGCAGGATAGCTATCGACTGTGGGTAGGTTGAGACTTAACTTGAAATATCTAAAGTGAAAATGCGGCTGATAATGAAAATTCCTTTGGGGACTGAAAGCAATGCAAAGACACACATAGACCTACCCACATTAGGAGTGTCTTGGTTAGGACACCAGGGACGATGCATTGGCTGAGAAAATGGTTGATGAACAAGCTGTGGTGAGGCAATAAGCTTGAACCTCTACTCTCTGATGCCGATCTGAGATCAGCGAAAGTGATGACACATTTAAGTCATTGCCCAGAAGACTAGAACTGGGATTGGTGCTTGGGTCCTACACAACCAGTCTGCAGCAAAAGAAGGCATAAGGTCAATCAGGTGTATGTTTCAGGACACTATCACAGCTTGGAGTCGTGTGGCGATGAGCTCAAGGGGGCCAGGGTGAACAGGTGAAGCATATGAAGTTTCTACCAAAATAGGATCTGAACCATGTGACAGAGTAATACAGTGATGATGAGGATGATGACAATTTATCAACATGTTTTGACAATGTGACTTAATTTTGATGGTTAGCTGTTGTTTTTAAAAGGTGTATATTGATGAGAAAGGTCATAAAGATTGAAAACGTTTGAAATCTGATAACCTTTTAAGCTTTATTTTTGTTGAACATGCCTGCATTATAATGTCACTGTTAGTAAGCCAATCCATTGTAGGTTCTCTATTATAATTAGTTCATTATTTCTATGAAGTGTTGTGATTAAAGGGTAATTATGGTACAGGTGCAATCTAAATATTGCAGTTATCATGCAAATAAGCTTTTCAAAGCTCTTACAATCATTTTGAGAAATTCGCATGAATCCACATTTTCCTGTGATAGGCTTTGCTGTCTATACATTCAAAATTTAACTAAAATTATACAAAATCAACACCCTTTGCCCTGTAAATCATGCTCTGTAATTTATCAATCAATTTCTCCAATCATAATTGACTGCACTGACTTCTTCTTGCAAGTAAACTGAGAATATCATCATCAAACTGTTCTAAAAAGTGAAAATTGAGCAATTTTCGGACATGAAGTGCTTATGATAAACATCTTGATATCACCTTAATATCAGTACAAATTGGCTGAGACTATGCCATATGATTGAGAGGGCATCCTGCTACTAAAATGAAATAATTTTGGATTTTTTATGAAATATGTCTTGGTGATATACCAAAGTTACAGGAAGATTTCAGTTTTAATTATATTTCAATTTTGGCGTGCAACTTGAGATAAAAATACTCCTTTATATGCAAACATTGAATGATGCAAATGGCTTTGATTGTGGCAGATATGTCTTCTGTATATTGTGAAGATGTCACATATCAAATTTCATGCAGTTTGTTGCAATATTGATGAAGTTACAACATTTTTTATGAATGTAAGTGTAACCGGAACTCAAAAAACGGAAATTTCTGAGGCTTCAACATATGTTTAAAAACAGGGTGATAGCATGGTGAAGGCTAAGAGATACAGATTGCTATCACCCATTTTCTGAAACTAGAGAAATAGGGCTAACATAAAATCACTATGAGAATTCCTCCCTCTGAGTGAGCCTGACTGGTCAAATTTGGCTGCCTGGCTCATGGACTAAAACAGACTCATCAATGCCAGGGAAAGGAATCCAACGTACGGCAACAGAAAGGAAGGGAAAGGATCGACAGGAAAGGAAGGGATTGGAAGGGAAGGGAAGTTCTTCCTTTAAATTGCTGTGCAATTTAGTATACTAGTTATTTTTCATGTTTCTTTCCAGATGCATTACTGGCAATTGTACCAGTTACGTTGGTTCTTATTGTAGCCTTCTGTACTTACATCTGCATCAAGAGGTGAGTCTCATGGTTGGTTGTTGTAGATATTTGTACTAATTTTTATCTAATAATCTCAAGGACTCCTCTCTAATTCAAAAACTTGCTCTTTTAATTCATGAGGGAAAATATTGCGTTTGGTTGAATAACCAAAAAGTAATGTTGAGGCTGTGACGACATAACTGCCCAGGACTACTTAAAAAAAGGATAATATGATTCAATCTTTCCAGAGGACAATGCAGCAAGCGCAGACCAAACCAGCATGCTAAAATTGCACTGCCAAAAAGTAGTGACGGAGGAAGTGGAAAGATTGAGGACGAGGAGGAAAGTATGTATCAACTTGATACGATGTAACATATCAACATTTTGTCCTTGCATGAAATGCAGCAACTGCTTCTCATGAGTCTAATCCAGTAAATTAGGCCCACCAAAGGAAGGGACTAATATTTCCATTCACAGATGTCTGTCCGTCTGTCGGGCTGTTTAGCTGTCTGTCCGTCTGTCTGTCTCTTAAGGAGATTGCGGAATAACCGCTTGAGACTTTCTAATGAAATTCTACAGGTTTTTTTCAATCACTACAGCAAAGAACTGATTAGATTTTGATAAAGTTCCATGGAGCAGATACTCCACAGTTATGGGATACAGTTAATTTATATTCCTCATATCATTCTTAACTGGCTAGTCACATATGCATCGTGCAATTCACTCATGACTGAGCACTCAGACCACTAATTATTTCACTTGCCAAAGATGGAGCCACTGCACACATTTTGACCAAAGTTCCTTTTCCAGTATCACAATGCATTCTAAATCTCTTTTCATTGGCCCTAATGACATCCGATGATATTTTGGTCAAGATGACAAGATCCATGCAGCCACAGTTTATGTATACAAATATTTAAGCCCTTTTCACACCCTGGATAAGTTTATAACTTCCCTTGATACAATGCAATAAAAATCTATTCTATACCTGCTTTTTTTTCATGGCGGGCCTTCACACTCAAAAGAGAGCGACCACGTAGTCATGTATTTCTTAAGTTTCCACCAAAATCTATGTTTAAAGTTATTTTGCTTGTGTTAAATTCCTTTCTGAATTACATTTTTTGACATTCTACTGTTTGTTAAATCTTTTATTCTAAGCGGAAGTCAGTTTCAGTAACTTGATAACCATACCACACCGCAAGTAAGAATGAAAGTAAACACTGATGCCAATAAGCTTACTAATGTTGATTTTGCTTTCAGACTATTACGAACTCATACCTGATATTCCCGACCTTCCACCAAGGCCACGCAATTAACAGAGTGGCGTAGTCCCTCCAACAAGGCCTGGCATTGATATTCCCGACCTTCCACCAAGGCCACACACTCAACAGAGTGGCGTAGTGCCTCCACCAAGGCCTGGCATTGATATCCCTTGCCCTCTACCAAGGCCACACACTCAACAGAGTGGCGTAGTCCCTTCAGCCAAGAGATCTCACTAAACCTGAGAGCACTCCTGTGTATTTAACTCTAGTAGAAGGCCCTCTTGCATCACCAAGACCTAAACTCCCCCCTCAATTTCGAACATATCTACCATGACGGACCCTGCTGCCAAACCTGAGGGTGGAGCATCTGCAGATTTGACAATGATGGACCCTTCTGCCAAACCTGAAAAACAGAGCATGTGATGTATGGCAAATTTTGTAAATATTGTAAATACAGTACAGTGGATATTTTGTATCATTCCAAATGTATATGGGTATTTTCATATAAATATTACTTTCATAATGGTATGAGTATTTTTGTTGATCATACTGTGTATTTCATGTATTTCTTAATATTACCATTGTTTACAATCATTTGCTTTTGTGTATAATTGTTTACATTAACAGTGCATGGTTTATACATGTATGTAACAAGAGATTTTGTTACATACATGTAACACCAAAAGGTAAGCACTGAATTGCTATTCTATTATGATTACACATAATCAGTTAACAAAATAATTGTGTTGACATTGTGACCCAGTCAAGTTGTTTATTTTAATGTTGAATATTCTGTGGAAGAAATAACATTTCTAGAAAAGTCTACATAATGAGTAATACCTTCTAGAATGTCTAGTACCAACCGGAAAACGTATGAGCGAATAAATACGGCTTGGAGCTGACATTGAGAGTCAGTTTCCACCAAGATGCTATACTGTGCATATCATTGGACTGGACATTTGATTAACCTGTACCATATAGGATCACACTGTTGGACATTTATTAACCTGGATATTATACTGGATCAGGACTCACGGACATCATTGGGCTATTGGAAAGACCAGCTGATCTCTGGATTCTATAACCTTCTATGGACACTTAGCCATAGGCTTACATAGATAAGTGGTTTAAAATTACTCTGGTTCACGAATGGTTTATTTGGAGTAAATTGAAAACTTGTAAATATTGTAACAGTTTATAATTTTGCTGTTTTATTAAAATTGTAAACATTAACTATCTGTGTTTGTTGTTCATTGCTGCTGACCCATAACAAGCATCTGCAGATTTAACATTGACGGACCCTCCTGCCAAACCTAAGAGCAGAACATCAGCAGATTTTTAAAACAATGAGTGACCCTTCTGCCAAATATGAGAGCAGAGCATCAGCATATTAAACAAATGACATGCCCTCCTGACAAATGACATTGTGACAGCGGAGCATCAGCATATTTAACGACTACTCTCCCTCCTACCGAACCTGAGAGTGGAGCATCAGCATATTTAACGATGACCGGCCCTACCACCAAACCTGAGAGTGGACCATTAGCATATTTAACGATGTCCGGCCCTCCCACCAAACCTGAGAGTGGACCATCAGCATATTTAAAGATGATTGGCCCTCCTGCCAAACCTGAGTGCAGAGCACTTTCATATGTAATGCTGATGATGATGAACCCTCCAACCAGTGGAGCGTCAGCAGATTTGACAATTACAGACCCTCCTTCCAAAATGGGAGTGAAGCACAAGCGTATTTAACAATGACAGGCCTTCCGCCAATGAAAGCGGAGCATCAGCAGATTTGACCAAGAGAGACCCTTCTACTTAACCTGAGAGCAGAGCATCAACATATTTAACAATGACGGACCCTCATGCCAAACCTTGGAACGATGTATCAGCAGATTTAACTGCGAAGGACCCTTCAACTAAACCTAAGAGCGTAGCATCAGCATAATTTATTTAACTATGACGGACCGTCCTGCTAAACCTGGGAGCACAGCATCAAGAGATTTTACAATAAAAGAGTGAAGCATCAGCAGTTTCAACAATGCCTGCCAAACCTGAGAGCAGAGCATCAGCATATTTTAACAATTGACAAGTCCGCCTGCCAAATGAGAGAGCTGAGCATCAGCAGATGTAACAATGGCGAACCCTGCTGCCAAACCTGAGAGCATAGCATCAGTAGATATGACAATCATGGACCGTTCTGCTAAACCTGAGAGCGTTGATCAGCATAGTTAATGAATACAGGCCCTACTGCCAAACCTGAGAGTGGAGCATCAGCTTATTTAACGATGATGGGTCCACCTGCCAGACCTGAGAGAGCAGCATCAGCATATTTAAGGAAAACTCGCCCTCCTACCAAACCTGAGAGGGAAGTATCAGCATATTTAACGATGACAGGCCTTCCTGCCAGACCTGAGAGCATAGCATCAGCAGATTTGACAATGATGGAAGCTTCTGCCAAACCTGAGAGCGGTTATCAGCATAGTTAATGATAGCAGGCCCTCCTGCTAAACCTGAGAGTGGAGAAGGCTGCCGGTCTAAGAGTGGAGCATCTGCATATTTAAGGATGATGGGTTCTCCTGCCAAACCTGAGAGCGATGCATCAGCCCACTTAACAAGGCAGGCCCTCCTGCTAAACCTGAGAGCCGAGCATCAGCGTATTTAATAATAATGGGCCCACCTTCCAAACCTGAGAGCGGAACATCAGCAGATTTGACAATGACGGACCCTCCTGCCAAACCCGAAAGCAGCTGACTGACAAGTCAGTCTGCTGTAAAGCAGGGGAGCGAGCGGACTGATGAAATATACATCAAAATGGGTATCGAATTGGCTTCTAGGTCACTAGAAGTGCTGCCTCTAAAGTCCGCGCTGTTGTCCCTGAGGTCCGTGCTCAGCAGAACTCAGCAGGACTGAGCTGGGCTGCTTCAAAAATGCATGTTTGCGAGGACGTAAAATAGAACACCCCAAGTGAAATGTTGTAGCCTGCTCGCTTACGCTCTCAACTGATTTAGCAGGCTACTGTAGCCTGCGAGAGCAGAGCATCATAATATTAAACTATGACAGGCTGTACTGCTGGTTCTGAGAGAGGAGCATCAAGATATTTAAGATCAGTATATTTAATGATGACAGGCCCTCTGCCAAAACTGAGAGTGGAGCATCAGCATATTTAAAGATAATTGGCCCTCCTGCCAAACCTGAGAGGGGAGCATCAGCATATTTAACGAAGACTGGCCCCTCCTGCCAAACCTGAAGTGAAGCATCAGCACATTTAATGATGATGAAGACGGAGCAAAACTGTGAGTAGAGCATCGGCATATCTATCAATGACAGGCCCGGCTAAACCTGAGAGTGATGCAATGCGTTTAACTGCTGTATGCAAAACCCAGCCAAGGTATTTCTTACAGTTATAACAAATTTCTCAATTCCTTCCTGTCCAGACTAATGTATGACAGATAATGGAGAAACTGAATAACTAAGCATGGTTGTATAGTTATTTTCAGCAGACGAATGAAAAGTGCTTTCAGAAAAACACTTTGATGTTTCTTGTCAGGACATGCCATGGGACCGTTTCACTAAAGAACTTAAGTGCTGTTTCCCCACTTAACCTTAAGTGTTCCCTTAACTTTAGTGCTCCCCAAATTTGAGTGTTTCACTAAACTCCTAAACTTGAGATTTCCCTAAATTTTAGCACTTGTCTTTGAGGGTGCCGATGACCACACTTAACTCAGCCCTAATCACACTTAACTCAGCCCTAACTGACGTTTTGAAATTCATGACGTGATCAAAGAAGGATGGAAAAGACATTTAACAGATTTATCAAACATATTCTGCTCATACCGATATCTAAATTTACCTTAAATTGACCCCAAAATATAACCGCGATTGTGATCCTGCCAAGTTTCTGTCAACATTGCCATGACGTCATCTGATGACGTCACCTATGACGTCACTCTAGACAAACCAGCAGGTGGAGCCACCAAACCACCATGCAGGTGGTGCCTCTACACACCTCCTGACAGGCAGGGCTATTGATTTACTTATTGATAGACAATTACAGGACGTTTGAGCACAGGTTAAGAACTGCCTTTGAGTTTTGTTAAACCTCATAAATTCTTGCTATAGATATATCTGATGCAAAAGGGGCTACTGTAAACTCCTGATTTTTGCTGATGAGAAAGATTCACCTTCAGATAAAAGAGGGATAAGTCCAAAGAGAAGGTGTGTTTACAATTTTGTGAGCATTTTCGTCTGCCTAAAAGTATCTATATATATAGATTAGGCTAATTGCCTTAAAAATTGTTAATTTGTTTTTGCCTTGAATGCAGAGCTTCATTTAGCATAGAATCCTTCTGTGTTTTGTTTTATAACTTGTTTTAGCGTAGGCCTATAGTTTTTCTTAATAACAATCAGTAAATTAAATAGTTTGTTTAAAAATATACCTCCCCCTTGCAATTCAGCAAACAACTTATTAAAACGAAAGACATTTTTAGCAACAAACTTGTAAAAATGAAGAAAACATTAATAAAAAAATACCGTGCAAAGCACATTAAACCTCGGCTCTATATATGTTTAATAAGTTAAAGCGATTCCAAAGTAGCGATACTGTCGTTGTTGTGTGATGAAGGACCAAGCCGACGGAAAGAGCATGCAGAGCATGTGAAGCATGAGGTGTAGAAAGGAACATTGTTTAAATTTTTCAGTTAAAATGTAAATGATGTGATAAGTTAATTTGTGAAATAAAATAGTAGGAATATCACTTTCCATTGTGGCAGGATATTCAGGAATTGCTATGTTATGCACTGTCACCAAATCTGCTAAGCATATTGACATAGGCTGGAGAAGTGAAAGACCTAGAAATGAGATGGCTTGTGCCCAAGTGGGTCTTCTCTGGTGTTGCAAAAAAGAAAAACGAAAACAACAACTAAATAGTCCCCAGAAAACATAAATTCATGTTAGCTTTGGAAAATGGGGTCTGTCATTTTTGTAGACCTAACAGCTGTATCACTGTGGTCATTTAACTGCATTGATTGAGTTTCGAGATGTTTAACGCAGTTTTTACTGCGACCGTTACAGTGGGTGCACTCGAATCACCGCCCGCCGGTCGACCGGTTTATGACGGGCGGTCCTCGTTTGCTCCGGATGTTATGCGCGCACATCAATCCGGGGTATCCCGTTTAGCACGGCCGATTTTGCTCGGTGTATGGCAGTCTATCAATCCAACACGAGGCAAAGTAAACTTCCGGGTTTTGGAAAACACAAAGAGCCACAAGTTTGCCTGTGTTTGCTTGTTGTTGCAATGTTGGGAGCAGTGAAAAAGTCAAAATAACACAAACACAATGCTTTAGGACCCTTCAAAATCGTGTTTTAATTGTTTACTTATTTGTTACGACGACTGCCATAATTATAAATAAACAAACAACTCAGTGTGGCACATTGACCGGGCGATCAACTGTCCTGGTTTGACCGGTCAACCGACCACGTGGTCGGGCTACACCGGTGGGCGTAATCGGGCGATACAAACGAGCGAACCCAGAGCATTTTGGCGATGTACGCTTGAGCGATATTGTAGAACAATGACAATTCAAGGCTGAATAGACCCAAAGTTGCATCGAAAATATATTTTTCTATCGTACAATGTCAATTACGCCTAACTTCATAAGTTTAAATACCTGACAGTCACGGGTATGGCCATATATTATCAATCCAGCCGAAACTTGTCAGCAAACATGAATTGTTGTTCCTGTCGTCCTCCATATTGGAATTCCATGAAATGGCGTGACGTGATTGGCCGACAAATTTAGGCAAAATAATGAAATTTTGAACATTATGTATAATATCTGAGGGTCAAGCGGCATTTAAAACGTATTCGCTTTGTTAAATAAGGGTGTAACACCAGTTTCAAGAAAAAAAACGTTAAAAAGTTCGTCCTCGGGATCATTCGGATGCGTTCGGGCATCCTCGGGTGCGTTCGGGTGTTTCCGGCGCCTAATTTATGCACGCTTTTGACGCGAAAATCCACATCCGCCCTCGCTGTTGTAACCTCGCTGTTGTAAAGATGGCGAAAATAAGCTGTGGAAATATATGCGCTCGTGTCACTTGTGAAATAAAGTGTTTCGGATACGTTTCAGGTGCGTAATTGTGCGGCTTTCACAAGCTGAGGGCCCGTAACGATGACGGACAAAGTTTGGCAAGGGAAATTTGTATGTAACCGGCGTTTTCAGACGGCAAAGTTGGCGAGTTCAGGCGTCTTCAGCCGTCCGACCGACACTGATTGCAAAACCGGGGACCTCCTTCGGAGGCCTCGGTAATTACTAAAATAACCCATTAGGATACCAAATAAAATAAACAAAGTCACAATCCCCCTCTCCCAGGCCTCGCTCGCTAAACAGAAAATCAAATATAGACCTGTGCAAGGGGCGAGAAAGGGGAAAGAAATTTGTGCAAGAAATAGCTTAGAAATTGAATAAATGCCAAACTACATATATATATTATTATTTTATACTCTTTTATTTAAATTTATAATGGTCATGATATTGCTGCAAATACATGTTAAAAATAGCTGTATATTCGATCACAAAAATTCATGAATATCTCCAGGGAATTTATGTTTCTTAAAATGCATCTCAAAAACACAGGTAGTCCTAATTTTCAGCACAAAAAAAAATCCAATGGAATGATTTCACCCTCAGTCAATAAATTCATAATGAAATCAATTTGGGCCAAACACAATCAACAGAATATTCAGGTGAGCAGATCTATGTCCACAATGATTTCAGATTATCTGATCTGAAATTTTCTACAGAAGTTCTGAATTTGTTATTTTCTGCAGCTTTCTGCTATGCAGATGCCCTCTTCAACAAAGCTTTTGCCCATTGCCCATGAAACATGGGTTTGTGTGATGTCGAGTGAAGGGTTCCAGGGTTTTTGGGTGTTGTCTGTTTCTGCTGCATTACTGAAGAGTTTCTGCAGAAAAGTCTGTACTTCTGCAGAAATTATGCAGCTCTTGAAGTTTGCACTATCATTAAAAATCTGCAGAATTTTATGGTTTGAAATCATCTGCAGGATTTCTCTAATTCTCTGCAGGATTTTTGCACTTCTGTTATTTTCTGTAGCTTTCTTCAAAGCAGTCGCATAGTTAAGAGCTCTTTGGCCGAGCTTTTGCCATTAGCCATGGTTCTCTGCGTTTCTAAAAAGTTTCAGCAGCAAAATTTGTACAGTTCTGCCGCAGTTCTGCAGCGGTTCTGCAGCAGATCTGCAGCGGATCTGCAGCAATTCTGCAGCGATTCTGCAGCGATTCTGCAGCGATTCTGCAGTAATTTGCAGCAATTTGCAGCAATTTGCAGAGGAGAAGGAGAAGAAGGCAAAGAAGGCAAAGAAGGCAAAGAAGGCAAAGAAGGCAAAGAAGGCGAAGAAGCAATCTGGAGCAGGATAGGCAGGAAGAGGAATAAGAGGAGGAATAGGAGGCATAGGAGAAGGAGGGCTAGGAGGAGGAGTAAGAGGAATAAGAGAAGGAGGAGAAGAAGGTGGGTAGATGGAGAAAAATGAGGAGGAATAGGAGGAGGAAGAAGAGAAGTAAGAGTAGGAGGGAGGAGTAGTAGAAGTAGGAGGAGGAGGAATACGAGGAATACGAGGTATGCAAGGTATAGGAGAAGGAGGGGTATAGGAGGAGAAGTAGGATGTTAAGAAGGTGGAGAAGAAGGAGAAGGGGGAGAAGTGGGAGAAGTATATAATATAATATAATAATAAGTACATATATAGCGCAAATTCCAATAAATTGCTCATTTGCGCTTGGATAGATATATTATTATTTTATACTCTTTTAAAAGTAGGAGAAGTAGGAGAAATAGGAGATGTAGGAGTAAAAAGAGAAGTGATAGGAGCAGGAGTAAGGGAAGTTAGAGGAGGCATGAAAGGAGTAGGAGGAGGAAGAGAAGAAGTATGACTAGGAGGAAGGAGAGTAAGAGTAGGAATAGGAGAAGGAAAAAATCTGAGAAATAGGGGAAAGAGAAGATGGAGGAGGAGTGGGATGAGTAGGAGGCAGAGAATGAGTAGAAGCAGGAGGAGGGGTAGGAGGAGTAAGAGGAGTATGAGTTAGAGGAGTCGGAGTGAGAGGAGTAGGAGTGAGAGGAGTAGGAGGATTTGGAGGAGGACAGGAAGAAAAAGGAGGAGGAGAAGGGGGAGAGGAGTAAGAGGAATAGGAGGAGTTGGAGTAGGAGGTTAGAAGGAGGAGGAGTGGGAAGAGAATGAGGAGGAGGAGAGGAGAAGAAGGAGGAGGAGGAGGGGAGAAGAAGGAGGAGGAGAGAAGAAGAAGGAGGGCAGGTTGAGTAGGAGGGCAGGTTGAGCAAGAAGAAGAAGAAGAGGAGGAATAGCAGGCAAAGGAGTAGGAGGGTTAGGAGGAGCAGGAGCAGGAGTAGGTGAGGATGAGTAAGAGGAGCTCGAGGAGGAGAAGAAGGAAGAGTAGGAGGAGGAGGAGAGGTATGAGAATAGGAGGAGTAGGAGGAGTAAGAGGAGTAGATGGAGAAGAATAAGGAGGAATAGGAGGAGGAAGAGAGAGTGAGCAGGAGTAGGAGGAGAGACAATTAAGTAGGAGGAGTAGCAGCAATAGGAGGAGGAATAGCAGCAATAGGAGGAGGAGTAAAAGGAATGCAAGGAATAGGAGTAGGAGGGATAGAAAGAGGAAGAGTAGGAGGAGGGGTAGGAGGAGGAGAAGCAGGAGTTGCAGGAGGTGGGGGAGTAGGAGTAGGAGAAGTAGGAAAACAGTTAGAGGAGGAGCAGTAGGAGGAATAAGAGGAGCACACCGAGGAGGACGGAGGATGGATGGATGGATGATTGGGACTTTACGTCCTGTACTCATGCACTTGGTGGGCTAATTAGGACAGGGGGAGGACAGGGCAATGAGGCGAAGGATGATTGAAACAGCCGTCCAACATAGGCCCAGGTGACCCGGCAAGAGCTGGATTCGAACCCTGGACCCAGCGATTGGCAGCCAAGCACGCTACCACTAGACCAACCCTCCTCCCGCACACCGAGGAGGAAGAAGAGGAGTAAGAACAGGAGGTGGAGTAGGAGGGAGAAGGAGGAGTAGTAGGAGGAGTAGGAGGAGTAGGAGGAGTAGGAGGAGTAGGAGGAAGATAAATAGGAGGAGTTGGAGGGGAGAAATATGAGGAATACTCCTGCTACTCCTCTTCCCCTCCCTCCTTCTCTCCTCCTCCTCCTCTTCCTCCTGCTACTCCTCTTCCTCCTACCCTCCTCCTCTTGCTTCTTCTCCTCCTACTCCTCCTGCTCCTCCTTCTCCTCCTCCTCCTCCTCCTACTCCTCTTACTTCTCCTCCACCTACTCCTTCTCCTCCTCCTCCTGCTGCTATTCTACCTCCTCCTCCTCCTGTCCCCCTCCTTGTCCTCCTCCTTCTCCTCCTCCTGCTACTTCTCATGCTACTCCTCTTATCCTCCTTCTCCCACTTCTCCTCCACCCTCCTCCTTCTCCTCCTCCTCCTCATACCTTGGGGGAGGGTTAGATAAGTTGGTAGCACACTGGACTGCCAATCTGTGGGTCTATGTTCCTAATTGGATTTGCATTATAAACTTCACTGTCATTGAGTTACCTCTAAGTATCAATTGATTTTCGTGACACTTTACACAGTTTACCCTTAGACATAAAGGTAAAAGTTCAGTTGATGATACCTTGTCATTTCTATACACAGTAGTTGGCATTTGATTGGCACCCTACACGGCATCCTCTCCCCTGTGGTATTGTCTACACCACAACATTCTCTCTTCCACAGCATCCTCTCCTCCACCCAATCCTCTCCTCGACACCATCCTCTCCTACCATCCTCTCTTCCACACCATCCTCTCCTCCACACCATCATCTTCTCCACACCATCCTCTCCTCTGCACCATCCCCTCTTCCACACCATCCTCTCCTCCACACCATCCTCTCCCCCGCACCATCCTCACCTCCACACCATCCTCTCCTCCGCACCATCTTCCCCTCCGCACCATCCTCTCCCCCGCACCATCCTCTCCCCCGCACCATCCTCTCCCCCGCACCATCTTCCCCTCCGCACCATCCTCTCCCCCGCACCATCCTCTCCCCCGCACCATCCTCTCCCCCGCACCATCCTCTCCCCCGCACCATCCTCTCCCCCGCACCATCTTCCCCTCCGCACCATCCTCTCCCCCGCACCATCTTCCCCTCCGCACCATCCTCTCCCCCGCACCATCCTCTCCCCCGCACCATCCTCTCCCCCGCACCATCCTCTCCCCCGCACCATCCTCTCCCCCGCACCATCCTCTCCCCCGCACCATCCTCTCCTCTGCACCATCCCCTCTTCCACACCATCCTCTCCTCCACACCATCCTCTCCCCCGCACCATCCTCACCTCCACACCATCCTCTCCTCAACACCATCCCTTCTGCAACCTGTACACACTGTAAAATTTGAATTTTGAGTCAGCTTGAATGATTGAGTGAAATGGTTGCACAATTCCTTTGAGCCAACATAGCTTGTTGTTTTAAGTTATAACCATGGAAAGATTATCAAAACTCATAACAAGAAGCGATGTCAGCACATACAAATTGTGCAACCATCTCACTCAATCATTTGAGCGGTTTCAAAATTTTGAATTTTACAGTGTAGGGTATAATGATATTAACAATAATTCTCCAAATAGGCCCTACATGCAGGTAACTTATTTTTTTCAGTAAAAAATATAATTGAATGATTTTAACCTCAGCTGGTATACTCTTCCAATTAAATTGTAAAATTATGCCTATATTGTAATTGAAACAGTCTTGAGGACGCACAGCAGGGCTTTGGAGTCGAAGTTGTGGAATCAGAGGTTTTTTGGTGGAGTCAGAGTCGAACTTTGATTTTGACATTTACACAAGTCCTCTGAAACAAGTATTCATGTTCAAAATCCTTTGGAATCTTTGTTGAACTAATTGGCTGAGGAAAATTGCAGGAGGAGGTGGCAGTAGTAGGTTGCAGGAGGAGGTTGCAGTGGGAGGTTACAGGAGGAGGTTGCTGGAGGAGGTGGCAGTAGGAGGTTGCAGGAGGAGGTTGCAGGAGGATGTTATAGTAGGAGGTTGCAGGAGGAGGTGGAAGGAGGAGGTTGCAGGAGGAGGTTGCAGGAGGATGTTGCAGGAGGAGGTTGCAGGAGGAGGTTGCAGGAGAAGATGGCAAGAGGAGGTTGCAGGAAGAGGTTACAGTGGGAGGTTGCAGGAGGAGGTTGCAGTGGGAGGTTGCAGTAGGAGGTTGCAGGACAGACAGACAGACAGACAGTTTTTATTTTTGCCAAAGTTGAAGATACAATAGGAGGTACAATAATTAACAATTTTGCAAAAAAAGAGTGGCACAGGCGATGCTTAATTTTCCTAAAAAAGGCGCTATCTTAAGCACCCCCTGTTGAAATTGAAAAAATATTAAATATATTAATTCACAGTCACTGCAGACAACTGAAGGCAATATATAATTCGATATGGATAGAACATTTTGTTGTCAGTAATTTAATGATAAATAAAATAAACTAATCATGTGGTAAATTGGGTCGGGGAGGAGGGGGGGGCTTGTGTTTATGACTGACATATATAGCAATTAACAATATGGCATTCATTATTATAAAGATTAATAAGATATTTTTTGAAGTAGGAGGCAAAACCAAACTCATTGTGAGTATCAACTTTATCAATTACTTGTGCAGGCAACTCATTCAGGAGTCTTGGCAGCTGATGGCGCACACATTTCTCTGCAAAGACATGATACGTTCGTGGGACTAAAAAATTTTGACTTCTGGTGAAATGGGAATGGGTTGTTTGTTGGGAGATGAGAAAGTTGGAGGGGAAGTATTTTGGTAGAATATTTTTAGATAATTTGTAATAGAATTTCAACAGTTTAAGTTTATATATATCCGCAATTTTAAGAATATTAGTTTTTTTGAAAATAGGCTCTGAATGTGCATTATACTTGCTTTTTGAAATGATTCTTATAATTTTTTTCTGTGAGGGCATGAGGCGAGCAGCAAGATGGCCCCAGAGAAGTATGCCATAGTCTAAGTGTGAATTTACAAGGGCAAAATATAGAATTCGTAGAGTTTCGACAGGCAAGTAATTTTTAATTCTTCCAATTATCCCAATAGCTTTAGAAATTTTTTTGGCAATTTTATTCAAATGTAGATTCCATCTAAGATTTTAGTCAAGTAAAACACCCAGGAAATCAAATTCTTGCACACAGTCTATGGCCTGGCCATTAATTTCAAGTTGTGGAATTGTTATGGCTTTTTGAGTGGGACAGAAAAGCATGAACTTTGTTTTAGATATATTTAAAGATAGTTTATTTAGGTCTAGCCATTTACTAAATTTAAAAAGTTCAGTGTTCATTTCAGTGCTCGCAGTAGGTAGATCAGTTATTGCTAGTGAAAGGAAAAGGGTAGTGTCATCCGCATAGCTAATAGTTTTAAGTATGGTTGAGCAGAGTTGAGGTTGCAGGAGGAGGTTGCAGGAGGAGGTTGCAGGAGGAGGTTGCAGCGGGAGGTTGCAGGAGGAGGTTGCAGTGGGAGGTTGCAGGAGGAGGTTGCAGTGGGAGGTTGCAGTAGGAGTTTGCGGGAGAAGGTGGCAATAGCATGGTTGTAGGAGGAGATTGCAGGAGAAGGCTGCAGGGGGAGGTTGCAGGAGGAGATTGCAGGAGGAGGTTGCAGGAGGAGGTTGCAGTAGAAGGTTGCAGCAGGAGGTTGGTTTAGGAGGTTGCAGGAGGAGGTTGCAGGAGGAGGTTGCAGGAGGAGGTTGCAGTAGAAGGTTGCAGCAGGAGGTTGGTTTAGGAGGTTGCAGGAGGAGGTTGTTGGGAGGTTGCTGTAGAGGGTTGCAGGAGGAGGTTGCTGTAGGAGGTTGCAGGAGGAGGTTGCAGTAGGAGGTTGCAGTGGGAGGTTGCAGGAGGAGGTTGCAGTGGGAGGTTGCAGTAGGAGGTTGCAGTGGGAGGTTGCAGGAGGAGGTTGCAGTGGGAGGTTGCAGTGGGAGGTTGCAGTGGGAGGTTGCAGGAGGAGGTTGCAGCAGGAGGTTGCCCTAGGAGGTTGCAGTGGGAGGTTGCAGTGGGAGGTTGCAGGAGAAGGTGGCAATAGGATGGTTGAAGGAGGAGGTTGCAAGAGGAGGTTGCAGTGGGAGGTTGCAGGAGGAGACTGCAGGAGTAGGTTGTAGGAGGAGATTGCAGTAGAAGGTTGCAGCAGGAGGTTGGTGTAGGCGGTTGCAGGAGGAGGTTGCTGTAGGAAGTTGCAGGAGGAGGTTGTTGGGAGGTTGCTGTAGGAGGCTGCAGGAGGAATTTGCAGGAGGAGATTGCAGGAGAAGGTTGCAGGAGGAGGTTGCAGTAGGAGGTTGGAGTAGGAGGTTGCAGGAGGAGGTTGCTGTAGGAAGTTGCAGGAGGAGGTTGTTGGGAGGTTGCTGTAGGAGATTGCAGGAGGAGGTTGCAGGAGGAGATTGCAGGAGAAGGTTGCAGGAGGAGGTTGCAGTAGGAGATTGCATTGGGAGGTTGCAGGAGGATTTTGCATTAGGAAGTTGCAGGAGGAGGTTGTTGGGAGGTTGCTGTAGGAGGTTGCAGGAGGAATTTGCAGGAGGAGGTTGCTGTAGGAAGTTGCAGGAGGAGGTTGTTGGGAGGTTGCTGTAGGAGGTTGCAGGAGGAGGTTGCAAGAGGAGATTGCAGGAGAAGGTTGCAGGAGGAGGTTGCAGTAGGAGGTTGGAGTAGGAGGTTGCAGGAGGAGGTTGCTGTAGGAAGTTGCAGGAGGAGGTTGTTGGGAGGTTGCTGTAGGAGGTTGCAGGAGGAATTTGCAGGAGGAGGTTGCTGTAGGAGGTTGGAGTAGAAGGTTGCAGCAGGAGGTTGGTGTAGGCGGTTGCAGGAGGAGGTTGCTGTAGGAAGTTGCAGGAGGAGGTTGTTGGGAGGTTGCTGTAGGAGGTTGCAGGAGGAATTTGCAGGAGGAGGTTGCTGTAGGAAGTTGCAGGAGGAGGTTGTTGGGAGGTTGCTGTAGGAGGTTGCAGGAGGAGGTTGCAAGAGGTGATTGCAGGAGAAGGTTGCAGGAGGAGGTTGCAGTAGGAGGTTGGAGTAGGAGGCTGCAGGAGGAGGTTGCTGTAGGAAGTTGCAGGAGGAGGTTGTTGGGAGGTTGCTGTAGGAGGTTGCAGGAGGAATTTGCAGGAGGAGGTTACTGTAGGAGTTTGCAGGAGGAGTTTGCTGGGAGGTTGATGTAGAAGGTTGCTGTAGGAGGTTGCAGGTGGAGGTTGCTGGAGGAGGTTGCAGGAGGAGGTTGCAGTGGGAGGTTGCAGGAGGAGGTTGCAGTGGGAGGTTGCAGGAGGAGGTTGCAGTGGGAGTTTGCAGTAGGAGTTTGCAGGAGAAGGTGGCAATAGGATGGTTGCAGGAGTAGGTTGCAGGAGGAGGTTGCAGGAGGAGGTTGCAGTAGAAGGTTGCAGCAGGAGGTTGGTGTAGGAGGTTGCAGGAGGAGGTTGCAGGAGGAGGTTGCAGGAGGAGGTTGCAGTAGAAGGTTGCAGCAGGAGGTTGGTGTAGGAGGTTGCAGGAGGAGGTTGTTGTAGGAGGTTGCTGTAGGAGGTTGCAGGAGGAGGTTGCTGTAGGAGGTTGCAGGAGGAGGTTGCAGTAGGAGGTTGCAGTGGGAGGTTGCAGGAGGAGGTTGCAGTGGGAGGTTGCAGTAGGAGGTTGCAGTGGGAGGTTGCAGGAGGAGGTTGCAGTGGGAGGTTGCAGGAGGAGGTTGCAGTGGGAGGTTGCAGGAGGAGGTTGCAGTGGGAGGTTGCAGTAGGAGGTTGCAGTGGGAGGTTGCAGTAGGAGGTTGCAGGAGAAGGTGGCAATAGGATGGTTGTAGGAGGAGGTTGCAAGAGGAGGTTGCAGTGGGAGGTTGCAGGAGGAGATTGCAGGAGGAGGTTGCAGGAGGAGGTTGCAGTAGAAGGTTGCAGCAGGAGGTTGGTGTAGGAGGTTGCAGGAGGAGGTTGCTGTAGGAAGTTGCAGGAGGAGGTTGTTGGGAGGTTGCAGGAGGAGATTGCAGGAGGAATTTGCAGGAGGAGGTTGCTGTAGGAAGTTGCAGGAGGAGGTTGTTGGGAGGTTGCTGTAGGAGATTGCAGGAGGAGATTGCAGGAGGAGATAGCAGGAGAAGGTTACATGATGAGGTTGTAGGAGATTGCATTGGGAGGTTGCAGGAGGATTTTGCTGTAGGAAGTTGCAGGAGGAGGTTGTTGGGAGGTTGCTGTAGGAGGTTGCAGGAGGAATTTGCAGGAGGAGGTTGCTGTAGGAAGTTGCAGGAGGAGGTTGTTGGGAGGTTGCTGTAGGAGGTTGCAGGAGGAGGTTGCAAGAGGAGATTGCAGGAGAAGGTTGCAGGAGGAGGTTGCAGTAGGAGGTTGGAGTAGGAGGTTGCAGGAGGAGGTTGCTGTAGGAAGTTGCAGGAGGAGGTTGTTGGGAGGTTGCTGTAGGAGGTTGCAGGAGGAATTTGCAGGAGGAGGTTGCAGTGGGAGGTTGCAGTAGAAGGTTGCAGCAGGAGGTTGGTGTAGGAGGTTGCAGGAGGAGGTTGCTGTAGGAAGTTGCAGGAGGAGGTTGTTGGGAGGTTGCTGTAGGAGGTTGCAGGAGGAATTTGCAGGAGGAGGTTGCTGTAGGAAGTTGCAGGAGGAGGTTGTTGGGAGGTTGCTGTAGGAGATTGCAGGAGGAGATTGCAGGAGGAGATAGCAGGAGTAGGTTACATGATGAGGTTGTAGGAGATTGCATTGGGAGGTTGCAGGAGGAGGTTGCATTAGGAAGTTGCAGGAGGAGGTTGTTGGGAGGTTGCTGTAGGTGGTTGCAGGAGGAATTTGCAGGAGGAGGTTGCTGTAGGAGTTTGCAGGAGGAGTTTGCTGGGAGGTTGATGTAGAAGGTTGCTGTAGGAGGTTGCAGGAGGAGATTGCAGGAGGAGGTTGCAGGAGGAGGTTGCTGTAGGAAGTTGCAGGAGGAGGTTGTTGGGAGGTTGGTGTAGGAGGTTGCAGGAGGAGGTTGCAAGAGGAGATTGCAGGAGAAGGTTGCAGGAGGAGGTTGCAGTAGGAGGTTGGAGTAGGAGGTTACAGGAGGAGGTTGCTGTAGGATTTTGCAGGAAGAGGTTGTTGGGAGGTTGCTGTAGGAGGTTGCAGGAGGAGGTTGCTGTAGGAGGTTGCAGGAGGAGGTTGCAGGAGGAGGTTGGTGTAGGAGGTTGCAGGAGGAGGTTGCTGTAGGAAGTTGCAGGAGGAGGTTGTTGGGAGGTTGCTGTAGGAGGTTGCAGGAGGAATTTGCAGGAGGAGGTTGCTGTAGGAGTTTGCAGGAGGAGGTTGCAGTAGGAGGTTGGTGTAGAAGGTTGCTGTAGGAGGTTGCAGGAGGAGATTGCAGGAGGAGGTTGCAGTAGGAGGTTGCAGTAGAAGGTTGCAGCAGGAGGTTGGTGTAGGAGGTTGCAGGAGGAGGTTGTTGGGAGGTTGCTGTAGGAGGTTGCAGGAGGAGGTTGCTGTAGGAGGTTGCAGGAGGAGGTTGCTGTAGGAGGTTGCAGGAGGAGGTTGCAGGAGGAGGTTGCAGGAGGAGGTTGCAGTAGGAGGTTGCAGTAGAAGGTTGCAGCAGGAGGTTGGTGTAGGAGGTTGCAGGAGGAGGTTGTTGGGAGGTTGCTGTAGGAGGTTGCAGGAGGAGGTTGCTGTAGGAGGTTGCAGGAGGAGGTTGCAGTAGGAGGTTGGTGTAGGAGGTTGCAGGAGGAGGTTGCTGTAGGAAGTTGCAGTGGGAGGTTGCTGTAGGAGGTTGCAGGAGGAGGTTGCTGTAGGAGGTTGCAGGAGGAGGTTGCTGTAGGAGGTTGCAGGAGGAGGTTGTTGGAGGAGGTTGATGTAGAAGGTTGCTGTAGGAGGTTGCAGGAGGAGGTTGCAGGAGGAGGTTGCAGGAGGAGGTTGCAGGAGGAGATTGCAGGAGGAGGTTGCAGGAGGAGGTTGCAACCTCCTGCAACCTCCTCCTACAACCTCTAAATCTAAACTTGTATTTTTTTCTACAATAATAGCACAATTTTTATGCGATTATTGCCCAAATATTTTTGCAATAATTGTAGAAATTTGTTTATAATCGTAGAAATTTCGACAATAATTGTAGAAATTTGCACACTAATTGTACATTGCAATAATTGCAGAAATGTTTGCAATAATCAAACAAATTTGTACGATTATTGCAGAAATTTCTGTGATTATTATATAATTTTTTGGAGATAATCTTAGAATTTTTGAGATTATCATAGAAAATATTTACAATCATTGCAGACATTTTTTGCAATGTAGATTGTACGATTGATACATGAACCAGAGAAGCTTACAGGAATTCGCGTTGAAGTTGACTTGCTGGCTTTCATTTATGTGATATTTACCAAATTAAGTTTTTTCAATATTGGACTAAAACTTCCAAAATAAATCTCATATTTTTAGCCCTGAGATTAGGGCATGGTACTTTAGAAACAATACCCACTAAGCCCTGGGTTCTAGACTGGAACGTAAATGAGTAATTGCAAATAGAAATATTTACTACATGACGTATGGTACTCTACGTGACGTGTGGTAGCAATGCAGTCTATTCTAATTACATATCTCAACTGATGTACACAGATATCAACATACCAAGCTGTCCAGGAAACTGACAAATAATGTGTCTAAGACAAGATATAACTGAAGTAAAGTCTCTTGCCAAAAATTCATTCTTCCGTAACACTTAAACTTTGATTGGTTGACAAGTCAGTTCGAATTATGAGCTTTACTTACACATGACAGTTACTAGACATCCACTGTCCACATTTGAACATCTCAGATCGCATTTTCACGAGCTTCTATGAAATTTGTGGTAATAAGCAGAACGATTGAATAGGCCAATAAACATTAAAATTTAAATATTAGGATAGAAAAACTAAGATAGATGTACAGATAGGTAGATAGAAAGATATAGAAAACTATAGAAAAATAGAAAGATATAGAAAGATAGGTAGAAAATTAGATAGGTAGAAAGATAGATATAAGAAAAATAAGAAAGAAAGATGGATTGATGGATAGATAGATAGATAGATGGATAGAAAGATAGATAGATAGTAGATAGATAGAAATATCAATAGATAGATAGATAGATAGATAGATAGATAGATAGATAGATAGATAGATAGATAGATAGATAGATAGATAGATAGATAGATAGATAGATAGATACTATCCCTCATATAGAGTGAACGTGTAACATTGAGGACTCCCACTCTCTCTCCCATCTCATCAATCAACCTCCCCTTGAACACCCAAAACTCTGCTTTGAGGGCTCCACTTGCCATATATATAACGTTTGTGTGCCTATCTATCTATCTATCTATCTATCTATCTATCTATCTATCT
This sequence comes from Platynereis dumerilii, assembly GCA_026936325.1. NCBI lineage: Eukaryota > Metazoa > Annelida > Polychaeta > Phyllodocida > Nereididae > Platynereis > Platynereis dumerilii. The sequence goes on from JAPTHN010000140.1 coordinate 656,737, forward strand.
ATCTATCTATCTATCTATTAAATTACCAGTCTGTGTTTATATTACTTTACTTTTAATGCATAGCACATAATGCGGTCTGGTATGGTAAAATGTGGTCCTGTTCAATCCCGATATACTGCAGGAATGAATGCTCACCAATAAGACTTGCACACATGATTGGACGCAAGGGATTACCAGGGAGATGTCTCCCTAATTGATGATATTCAATTGATTACAGTTTCAGTGTGTTTAAGTCTGCAATTAAGTCAGACTAACTGGACAAACTGACGACAACAATTTTTGGTTGACAGCTTCTTCGTGCACACAAACTCTAGTGAATATTATCCAATCATGAGCAGCTTTCTACCACACGTCACATACAGCCAAATTGCTTGATCTTGGTGGCTGAGAAATCTACTTCAACGCGAATTCCTGTAATACCTACATGCACCTGAAAAGCATGTATGTGCCAAATAGTGAAAAAAATATACTTCTCTATTTTGCAAAAGGGTACACTATATATATATTTATACCATGATTGCTGATAAATCCTTCAATAATTACCATGATATATATCGCCGTATATCACGTATATTTAGTGGTCACATGACAAGTGGTGATGTCACAATGCACAAACACTTAATCAGCCAATCAGAAGCCAGCATTTGAATCATGACGTCATGACAGATGCCATTGAGACTCACTCTGGAGTTTACAGGAGCTTTTACATAATTTTACAAATCTCCATATACTCCCCATGACATAACAACCAGATATGTGCTATGCTAAGCCTTTATTCAGTGAACTCTCAACAACAACATAATCAATCATAATCCTACGATAATAACTAGTTTACTGAACTAAATAACTTCTGAACTAACTATTCACACGACATAAAGACACCAGGTGGCATCTTCATCTAATGATGCCACCTACAGTATATACTGGTAAACAATGTCATGGGGCTAAATTACAATTTAAATTGCTGACACTAGAATATTGATTTAACAAATAAGTTGTTAATTTTGTTAAATAAAGAAAAAATGTATGGCCATTTTGGTATCTCTGGTAATAAAATAGAGAAATTTTTAGTAAATCGGTCTTCATCTCCAAACACATGATAACAAAATAATCCTCTGAAACAGCGAATAATGGTATAAATCAATTATACCAAAGGCATATTTGTGGTATACGGGATATATACAGCCTCGGTGGTAAATATAACCCTCGGGCTACGCCCTCGGGTTATATTTACCACCTCGGCTGTATATATCTCCGTATACCACATATGCCCATGGTATAACTACTATATATACACTGTAAAACCTGCTGCGTTACTTAAACGGCAGCTACCTTAATGAATACAGAAAAGTGCCATTTTACAGCAGAAAACTGTTGTTTTTACGGCATGTACTGTTGTTTTAACAGTAACTTGACAGCTGGGTTTACAACTTGTAGGTGCAGTCTAATCTCTTACGTTTAGCATGTTAGCTCAATAAATATGGGTGATATTCTAGCAAACTTTAGAGGTGCCCAGTGGTTTCAATATTGAGTAAAATTGGTATGTCCTAACCGTAACCCTATTCCCCCATCCTCCCCGCTCCTCCTCCTCCTCTTTATCCTATTACATGTACTTCCTCTGTATATTACCTTTTTTTTTATTACTTTCTCACTCTGGGACCACTGAGTACGGTAATTACATTTACCGTCTCTGAAAATGGCGACCTGTCTTTCTGGCCTTCAAAATTGTGGATTTTACTGTGGATTTACACATCATATGCAAAATTCTAATGGTATTTTGGCACTTGGCATGTCAGTTACAGCCACTCTAAAGATCCAGAGACATGTGGGCATGTCTTTAATGAAGAACTTGTTGAGAACTTGATCGTTTTAGAAATGAAGCGGGAGACGGTAAATTTTATGAGGGAAAATGTCGTGAGAACGGTAAATTTTATTGCTGGAGACGGTAAATTCAGGCTTTCAGCTGAATAAATTTGCATTTTCCACGGAATAAAGCCTTATTGTGGACCTATGAGACTCATTGCTGCATAACATAAGCGTACCAACTGGACTGGTGTACTTCAGGCAGGGTTTCTGTTGACGCCGTCTATATCACCAAAAACCGCATTGTTTTAGTAAAGGACGCACTTTTAAAGCAGTGTCTGGGTCCCCAGGATGCACTGAAAGGTCAAGCTTTCAATCTCAAGTATCAGGCAATCGATCATCCATGATTACAATCAAGGCACCTGAATTGCTCTGAAAAGCTTTTGGTGACTTCACACCTTCAAGAGTCGCTTAATTGCAATTCAGACTCATTACTGGCTCTCATTTAGACGAGCCTTCAATTTACTTTAAAATGGCTTAATTTCCAATGATTCATTCAACCGAGACTTCTTGATTCCTGAACACAACACAGAATAGTCAAACTGATTTAAAATAGACTGAAGCACGCTCTGTAGCTCATCTATTATCTTAAACATGCCCTGTGGAATAAGTTACCAAAACTTTGGGATTGTATATTTCAGGTAGGGGGGCTCCAGAGGCCTTTGCTCATTAGTTTGAAAATTACCAACTTTTGCAAAACATGACAAACACTTATACTTTTCCATTTCATATGTGGACCAGGGGGCCCATAAATTCCCTGTACAATAAGCATATTCTGTGTGTACATTGCAACTGGTGATTTGCAGATTTTTTTTACGGGCCCATATGTCAATTCAAGTTTGATGGTGGGCCCCCTGGGTGGCAGACCCCAGGGCATTGCCCTCCGGCCCATAGGGCCAGTCCACCCCTGGCAGTTAGTTACAGAGTGACTTGAACATGACATCACTGATACGTGATAATATAATAATGACTCATCCAGTGACATGGGCTTATAACATTGCAGGTATGAGTCTGTTTTTGTGGCATGATCAACAAAAAAAATATATAAAAGAAGAATAACACTGGTCAGGAAAACTCCATATACACTCTGAAAGCACAAAAATATAATTAATAGTTGCTGTGCCATTGTTTCATGGAAACTGCATAAATGCGGCAGGGATGCAGACATTTTGAAGGGGACCCACTTTTTCAAAGCTCATTGGGTCCCTGGGACCCACTTCTTGAGCACCCCAACAGAAACTCTGACTTCAGGTGAGCCTGTGACCACAAAGAAGCTCTGTAAGTTTTGGCTGAAAATGGCTTCATTAATGATTTTTGTTGTGAAACTGAGTCTAAATAAATTTTATTTGAGTATTCTTTTTTTTTACAGATGATTTAATTACCATGCGATATTCTGGTCATTCACAGTTGTCTCTGCTAAATCAATGCAATTTATGCACTAGCTGCGTTTGATAATTATAATTAGCCGAGTGATGTTCTGTTGTTCCTGAACCAATCAGATCAACTAAAAATGCTATGTTTTTAGTGACCATAGAACTTCAGAATTGCGTACTAATTAAATTGCCTGTAATGCCTTTTGATTTGTTGAAAAATAGAAACTCGTCAATTTTATTTAGTCCTTTAATACTGAGAATCAATTCAAGCGACTTTGCAGGATCAAACCCAGTAAAATCCAAACTTCATAAGGCATTACGTCATTTAGGTCAATTTAGCGGAATGGCACCAGCACGCCAAATCTTATTTGACAATACAAGTCCATGGTTCTGGGAGCTCATGGATGGCAGAGAGAGCAGGAGTCCTCAACATGTTACACATTTACCCCATGTGAGATTTCTTTTATTTGACCATCTCAGATGCTGATACAAGGCACCGCCAATTTGATATCTCATTCGAACGTCATCCAACTGGCATTTTGCTCATGACGGTCCTCTGAAAATTAAGGGTTCTCCAACAGGGATTCGAACCCTTGCATGCACATAGAAAACTGAACTTGAGTGGAATTATTCAATCTTTGAATCTTGGTTAGGAAGCTTCAACATCTAAACTTCGGTGGCTACTCCAGTAAAGCAACTCACTTGTTCATTTTGATGCAAAATCCGGTGTCTTAGAGGTTTTATTAACTGTTTCTCAGCAAGATAAAATCCTTCCTTCAGACTGAACATTTTCAGGTCGCCATTTTCGGAGACGGTAAATTTAATTACCGTACTCAGTGGTCCCAGAGTGTTTCTGCAATTTCCTCCTCTTCTCAACGACTTTTTCTCTATTACCTCTTCTTCATTTCCTCCTTCCCTCCTTCTCCACTTCCCTCCTTCTCCACTTCCCTCCTTCCTTTTTTCCTTTCTTTCCTTCATCCTTCTTCCAACCATCTGTCCTTCCCTTCTTCCTTCCCACTCTCCTTCCCTCCCCTTTCCCTTACTCCTCCTTCTCTCCCTCTTTCCCCTGACGTCATCAAGTGCTGCACTTAAGTGAACACTTAATCCTAGTTAAGTGTAAACTAAGTGTAAAATGTTAAGTGAAGAGTAAGGTAAGTGCAAAAAGTTAAGTGATTGTTAGTGAAACACTAAGTAAGTGTCCACTTAACTTTTGTCCACTCACTTAAAAATTTAGGGCACTTGAAGTTTAGGGCACTAACTCTTAGTGAAACGGTCCCATGGCCCTATCTCTGCCACGTTATTCTGTATGACACATAAGCAGTTTGTCTGATCATATCCCATACTTGCAATGCTAATAGGAAAAGTAATTTAAAAGGTCACACCACAAACGTAATGAGGCAACAAATGATTTTTACCCAATGAAATATTGATACTTCATATCAATATATTTGATAGGGCTTCTGGTTCCTTTAATTCCTTTGGAGTGATTTATTTAAATCACGTTTAGCCAGTTAAGTTGTCCTAAGCTGTCATTTGGTGAAAAGGACATTATGAATCAAAATATGTATCTCACTCAAAGTGATATTTCTGGTTAATCAGTATTTGTTATAATTCTGGTTTTGCTAGTTTTCCCCCTAACTATTGTCACATCATACAAATTGCCAAATTGATTTGAATTTGCCTGTGTCAATTTTTAAAATGTTTTATTGAATTTTAATATTACATACCTGCATACCATACAATCAAATTCTATTGAGACAGCTCTCGGTGTCATCACATGCCTTTATAATTTGTGAATTGGATTTGGCATTAGAATATTATGCGTGCTGATTTTAGAGACAAAACAGTTGGCAACAAACAATTAACATGAGTCTAGATAAGACAATACCTTTGTTTTGGACAATTTGCTGTCTAATCCTTTATTGGCACATTTTGAGTCAATGCTTCTCATCAGGTGTGAGAAAAGTAGGGTAAGGTGGGGTAAATCCGGCCCGGGCAAGTCCGGCCCCTTGAGGATAAAGCATTGTCTCATGGCCCAAAATATGATTGGCAACAATTTTTTTTTCTCAAAATGCATTATTACCAGGTCAAGAGATTGCCCAAAAACAGAAATTGGCCAAACATACTTTTGTTTGTACTAAAACTAGGAAAGAAAACATACAACTCACGACTGACCAATTTCAATGTGCAATTGAAACTTTTGAAACTGAGGTATTTCACCAGGCCATTTTAGACGAACATGTTACTTTCTCTGATGAAAAGCAACGTTTAGTCAACAACTTCAAATGTACAGAAGATTTCACCAATCAGTATAACACATATTTAGAAAATGACACTTTCATAATTTTGCAGCATTCGGGGAAATTCCGGCCGTCGTTGATGGGGCAAATCCGGCCCCTCTGATTCTGATGTTAAAAGCACATAAACATAATTTTTGTCTTGAAATTGCTCTGCTGTGCCATTCAAACACCAGGTTATTGAGATTATAATTCATTTGAGTTGCTTTTGATGATTTTGCTTGGATAAATGGCTTGTTGAACATGTCAAATATATAAACTTTTTAATTTGTTATTTAAGAATAAAATTGTGGGGCAAATCCGGCCCCTGAGGCTGAACATTGATTTGGAGATGTCGGCTCAAAGGCTTCAAATTGAAATCTGTACGTTTCCTGGTAAGTTGGGAAGTATGAATTCCATCAATCCATGCATTGACATATTGATTTTTCATAAATATGAGTGTTTGAGAAAGGAATATTTATGTGAAAAGGGGGCCGGATTCCCCCCACCTTACCCTAATATCATACTTGTGACCAACAACAAAAGAACACTGAGATAACATAATATAATAAAATCCAAGTATTATTTGGAGCAGCAAAGAAAAGTCAATTCCTCAGCATCACATCTTCAGTGAATGGACAAAAATAATAATGATAGAACTTACTAAGCTGTAGAACCTTATTTATAACGGAAATATCAGGTAAGAATTTCTGATTCTTTCTAAACCATGTGAAAAACATAGGCTGCGCGGCAGCATACCCTCGGCTATTCAGCAGGCTATTCTGGAGCCGGTGAAATCAATTGACTTACTGGCAATAGATTATGACCCTCAACTACAGTTTTACCAACCCAATCATATTAAGATGGCCTGGGCCAAATTTTTTTTATTATTTTCATATGGCGTTAGCTCATGAACATATATATCAATGCCCTCTTCAGATATATTCTTACTATTTCTAGAAGCAATCAATGTATCAAGCATGTTTGTATAATCATAATGGTCAGCTGGAGGTGCAAGAACGTACAAAGTGGCCCAACTCTCTCAAGCTTCCTCACTCTTTCTGGCTGACGGAAAGTGTTTTTAGATCAATGAAATGTCCGTTTCTCTATTTTATATGTTGTTTTATTTATTTAATTTTGACAAATTCCCAGCCTTAGCATTCAACAGATTCAAGGTACTGAAAAGAGATGTTGCAATGAAATATAAGGGTCACCTCATTGCTATGCCCTCCTCCTGTCCTAATTAGCCTACCAAGTGCATAAATACAGGAGGTAAAGTCCCAATCATCCATTCCATCCATCCATGATTCTCTGAATGTATTAAATTACATAATTATACATGATCAAACAGTTAATCAATCAACCAATCAATCAATCAATCAATCAATCAATCAATCAATCAATCAATCTATCTATCTATCTATCTATCTATCTATCTATCTATCTATCTATCTATCTATCTATCTATCTATCTATTTATCCATCTATCTATCTATCTATCTATCTATCTATCTATCTATCTATCTATCTATCTATCTATCTATCTATCTATTTAACAACTAATCAATAGTGCAACATGAAAATCTATTTGCTGGGAAAAATTCACAGTGGATCTATCAGTCAAACAATTAATTAATCATTCATTCATTCAATCAGTCGAATCAGTCTTGAAAGCAATCTTCAGTCATTTAAACACCTAATCTAAAACATCTAATCTATCTATCTGGCTATCTATCAATGAATCTATCAATCTATCGATCTATCAATCTATCAATCTATCAATCTATCTATTTATCTATCAATCAATCAATCTATCTATATCTATCTATCTATCTATCTATCTATCTATCTATCTATCTATCTATCTATCTATCTATCTATCTATCTTTCTGTCTATCTGTCTATTTATCTGTCTATCTATCTACCTATCCTACCTTTATCATAAATTATGAATAGAATAAAGGCCTGCCTAAAAACAGAAATAATAGATAGGTTGTCTATCTATCCAATCTATCTATTTTAGATATTAAACTTAAAACAATGTGTGGCCTACAGATGCTTTTTAATAAGACTAATATACTACGAAACACCAAAAAGGTTAAATGCTGTCCAAACTTGGCTGTATTAGTAAAAAAAAAATAGCTGAAATGTGAAAATGCCCCAAAAAAAAGCCTGCATGGGATATAAAAAGTCAGATCTCAACTTCTACTTGGCCTATATTTCTTATTTAAATATAGGAAATTTCATTATAATATTTAAGATAAAAAAACCAAAGGCTATCAATGCAGTTTGAACATATTTCTAAGAAAAAAGGGAATTTTGTTAGAAATATAGGGGTGCTATTTAACTGCTTCTGTACTCTCCCCTTTGTTCTTGGGTTTGGTCATAGGGGAGGATTAGTGACATCATGTTACATAATGCCCATTCAACAAAAGCTGCACCCTGTTCCCCAACAAAGTAGTGACACTTTTGTCTTCAAGGTGCTAAAATATGCTTGTGTTGAGTTTTGTCATTAATTAAAATTCAGATTTATCCAACATTAAATATCTTTGGATATAAAATGAAATATTGAAATTCGTAGAATTAAGGTTTTGTTGCATGCCAAGTAAATTTATAAATAACCTTGTATTTAGTGGAATCATTTCTGCAATCATTGTTTGATCACATTTAATTTTTATGCAATAATATGATAATGCCGCAGCATAGAAGACGGGACTTGTAACTACTCGATTGGTTGACAATATCCAAGCATTATTTATTTTTTTGGGAATTTTTGTTTTGTGGAATTCTTTTTTTTTTGGAAAAATTTTTTTTTTGGAAATTTTTTTTTTTTGGAAAATTTTTTTTTTTTCGGAAATTTTTTTTTTTTGGAAAATTTTTTTTTTTAGGTAATTTTTTTTTTTTTCGGAAAATTTTTTTTTTCGCAAAAATTTTTTTTTTCGGAAAAATTTTTTTTCTGGAAAAAATTTTTTTTTTTGGAAAATTTTTTTTTCATACATTTTTTTATGGGGGGGAATATCAAACAGAAGAAGAAGAAGAAGAAGGTAGTCACGTTGTAGTCACGCGTGAAGAGAAGCAAGTGCCAGGATCATATTATGGGATGTCTGAATCACTTTTTTTGATTGAACCATCTGGAGCACTCCACTCGCCTGATAGCCATAAGGGACGAGACACCTCGCTTCGCTCGGTGAGCCGGTGGCTCTGTCCCGTCTATAATACATCACAACTTTTCAAATCTTTAGTGAAGGAAGTTGAAGGTTTTTAATTCTTTTAAAAAAACTGAATAAACAGCAAAGATAAGTGAATGCTGTGAGGAGAAAAAGGACAATACTGGACCTGAAAAAGAAGCTTTTTATACGCATCTGGGTGACCAATGACCACCAAATTTCCACAGTGTACTGTGTACTTACTTTGTCATGCCTAGGCAACAGGGCTACTTTTTTTTAAAGAATATATTTATTTTTTGCTATTTTCTTTTTCACTACCTCTTTTTACTTAAATTTAAGGAAAATATTTATTTTCTTTTTCACCCAAATTTCTTGAATTTCATAACTGTTTCTTTCCGTCGAATTTTTTCTTTCCCCAAAAATTTTTTTACTTACATTTTTGCTACTGACAAAAATCCTTTTGGTCCCAGACCGTCTGACAACAGGTGCTCACTGCCTAGCTATTTGTCAGACCGAATCTCTAACAGAAGCTTGACAATCTTCGCAAAGCCTGCAGCTTTGGACAGATCAATTCATGCTGCGCAATCAGCGCAGCTGCTAACCTCACTTTTATAGGCAGGTTTGAAGAGAGGAGCTCCAACTAAAAAAGATTGTATAGATCTGTTTTTGCCTTCTTAGATTAAAATGGTATAGTTCTTTCAGCAATTACAATTATAATATGCTTTCCCTTTATGCATCAATGTTTTTGAACTGAATCATTTTCAATATTTTGTGGTTCTGCCCCCTGCATTTTCATGAACATATATATAGACCAATATAACAGGGCATGTGCCCTGATGGGCTTTTCTAGTAAATTATATAACAGTATTTAAACAATTCATGAAATAGCGGCAATCTTTTGGACCTTGGTCAATCAAATTTTCCTTAAACATGTCTAAATCATATATATATATATAATTTTCTACCATACAAACTACAAAGTAGCACTTCTGTCAAACTTGCTTTCGGATATACAATACATATATCAATAAATCAAATTAATAGACTTTCTCAATAATTAACTGTTACTTCTATCATAATGGCAATAACATTGTTATTTCGTTGAAGAAAATTGTCAACCCAAGATGGCTGGGGGCTTAAAACATTTCACACTAGAACTCACACCGCAAAGCGGATTGAAAGGAAGTAGCGGCCTGGTAACCCTTCAACTTGGATGGCACTAGATAGATATAGATAGATATGGTAAGTGCAGCCCTCTAAGCCCAGTTCTGGGCACTCACGAGGGTTGATTGATGAGATGGGAGAGAGACCGGAGTCCTCAACATGTTACACAGTTACCCCATGTGAGGGATCTTTTACTTGCCCAGCATAGACACTGATACAAGGGGCCACCAATCTAACGTCTCATCCGAATGACATCCAGCTGGGATTTCGCTCATAAAGGTACACTCAAAATTTTGGCTTCCCCACCCGGGGTTCGAACACATGCAGGCAAAGACCTTCAGCGGAGCAGGCGGGCACCTAAGCCACTTGGCCATCCACCTGCATATTGCCTTTACACTGTATCTACATTATTGAATGCAGTAAAAACAGAGCCTGGACAAGAAATGGTGCCTTAAAGAATAGCCAAATACCACAGATACTGTTAGACAGGTTGTAATGAAAAACAATAAGATGATATTTGTCATGACGATTGTAAACACCAGGTGTCGCGGTTGTTGAAATTTGTGTGAAGCTCCATCTTGTGTCAATAAATATTCATTCCATCTTGTGGCAGCCAACAACATATCGTGTTATTAATATCAGACTCAGACAGGTTTATTTTGCCATAGGTTATACAAAATGTTTCAAACAATTTTTAAAATAAATAATACAAGGCATGGATGACCTCTCCAAGATAAGCAAGTTACCGCTGTCGAGAGGCCACCATAGAAAGTATAAGAATATAACGAAATACGAATAATTGAAATATATGCATATCAAAATATTTAACCAAAATTAAGTGAGTGAAAAAGCCTTCAGCTAATTACATTTATAATTTGAGGTAATCATTAATATTTGTAAAGATAATGAGATGATGAGATAAATAAAATAGTAGTGGTTAGAAACTACAAGATAAACATTTTTGTAACAAGGGGCATGGAAAATTGATGATGAACCTGGTCGTGATGGAAGCGGTGACCTGGAATTTAACCTAAATAACTTAATTATCGACTGCAAATATAACAATTTGGAATAAGACATTCAATAGTGTAGCTTTGTAGAAACCTTTCTTTAACATAGAATTTGAAACCTTGAATGCTATGAGTATATATATTTTCTCTTTAATAGTTGAATCCATACAATTAAATATATTAGGAAGACGATAAGTAATCCAGCAACACAAGCTCACATCATGGTGGCAGCAGCTAATATGGACAACACAGTGGCACACAGCAACAAACTGCAGCACACAACAACAAAGGCAAGCCCCCACTGCAAGCAAAACGAAGAAATTTGAGCCAAAATTGCAAAAAGAAGGAACCCAAGTGACTCTCTATTATCGCCCGATGCACAAAAAAAGCACGTGCTCGTACAATTTGTGAGTGTTGAGACTGTGACTATTATCTATATGGATTCAGGATGACTGGGAAATGCCCAGAAATGGACTGAACTGTCCAAAACGTCCCAGAGTCAATCCGATTGTTCAGGCAAAAAACAGAACTGTACTTTGTTGTTAAAAAGAACTCTGCAGAAGGTAGCAAACCTCCTGCTTGCCATTGGTGACAAGGGTGTCCAGCACTATAACAGTTTTGCGGGTACACTGAGTGAAGAGGATGAGAAAGATGTCGGAAAGATTTTCGACACAATTTTGGAGCAAATTGAACCTGCAGAAAACTTTCGTGTGTGCCGCCTGAAATTAATGGGCTATAGACAGGAGGAGTCGGAAACGATTGACACCTTTGTGAACAGGTGTAGGCTCATGGCCCACAAGTGTGACTTCTCCAAGGATGAGTTAAACGACAGGATTATTGAGTTAATCACAGCGAGCACGCTAATTGACGACTATCAAAAAGAGTTACTCGAACAGGACGAGAATTACCTCTCGAAGGATGCCATTGTTCTTGTACGGACATACGAAGCAGCATTAGAGCACAAGAAACAGCTACTCATTAAATTTGAAGCCGACTGGTGTCGTAGAAACAGAAAAGACAGAGACTGTCAATGCGCTTGACAGACGACCTAATTTTCATCTTAAAAGCCAGTCCTACAGACCAAACAAGTCTGTGAGTAAGAATTGGGGTAGAGACCATGCTTTTGGAAGCGAATTTTGCCCCATAAGAGATCATGTATGCAACTGTTGCTGTCGCCCAGGGCATTGGGCTTCAGTGTGCTTATCTGATCAAGGAAACTATGAGAGAGAACAGCACAACAGAGAACAGCATAGTGGTCGTGGCAGAGCAAGGCCATTCCGAAGTTGTAAAATAAATGCAATTGGAAACAGTTATTATTGTGATGAGTGTGCTTTTGATGACATCTGTGAACATTATGATTATGAAGACAGTGCTTTTGAAAGTATGACTTTTAATGGCATTCGCATATCGTCCGTCAATCGACATGATGAAGCGTTTGTTACTTTCAAGACTCAATCTAAACATCTGCAAGGCTGACATAATTTGAACCTGAAGGTGGATACCGGTGCACAAGGGAACACACTACCGTTCAGGACTTTCCGCCATATCTTCCCCTATCTGGTTGGTGCAGACGGTGCGCCTGCGCAGTCAGTAGTTAATCCAACCCGCCATACCCTGTCCGCCTACAATAACTCTAGAATCAAGTGTGCCGGCACCATTGACATTTATTGCTGTTTTGAGAACACCCTGTGGCAGTACGTACAGTTTTATGTGGTTGACGTCCCTGGTCCTGCTATCTTAGGCCTTCCAACAAGTGAATATCTGGGCATCGTCACACTCCATTGGCTAAGAGCGCCATCAACAGCACACAAACAGAGCCAAACAGCAACCATTAGGCATCGGAAAATTCGATCAACTGTTCCAAGCAACATTGGCAACAGAACTCATAACAGTAAGCATCACATGCATAACTCTAAAGGCACAATGTTACATAAACAGAAACGACACATTGGAGAACCAGTCGTACCATCATCAACATCTCGTTCCCCTTGTGCGCACAGCCCACAGCAAAACAGAGTAACCACCAAGCAGCAACAAGCCACTTCAGAGCAGCAACACACAACCACCACAGAGCGGCAACAAGCAACCACAGAGCAGCAACAAGCAACCACAGAGCAGCAACAAGCAACTGCAGAGCAGCAACAAGCAGCCACAGAGCAGCAACAAGCAACCGCAGAGCAGCAACAAGCAACAACAGAGCAGCCGCAGAGCAGCAACAAGCAGCCGCAGAGTAGCAACAAGCAACTGCAGAGCCGCAACAAACAACCCCAGAGCAGCAACGAGCAACCGCAGAGCAGCAACAAGCAACCGCAGACCAGCAACAAGCAACCGCAGACCATCTACAAGCAACTGCAGAGCAACAACAAGCAGCCACAGAGCAGCAACAAGCAACCACAGAGCAGCAACAAGCAACCACAGAGCAACAACAAGCAGCCGCAGAGCAGCAACCGAATACCCCGGTGAAAATTGTGCCCCCTGTGAATCAACCCCCATTACTGAGACTCGCCCCCAACCACCAGAAATCTTGCCCATAAGTGCCAGCCCATAACCGCCAGGGCACAAGAACCTGTTCTCAGTAGGTCGTCCATTTCCAATTGTGTACCCCATCCCACATATCGTCCCAATTCGAGTTGTGCTTACCCGCCCCCACCCAACAACCATGAATGATCGATCAGCCAACCTGATCCAGAAGTGAACAAACAGTATTATCTCAACCTAAACAGTATTTCATAACATTCTTTAAAAAAAATAAAAACAATCTTATCAGCTTTAACAATTAAACTAAACAACCACAATTTACATTTATCAACATCTATATCATTCTATTTGTCATAGTTAATTTTGTTAAATGTGTTATTATTAAGGACTGCAGTCCACATACAAGTTTTTTTTTCCTTTTCTGTGTGATTGTATTTTAGTGTGTCATGATAGATATATAACCTGTTATTATTGTGTAAGCATATTTACTCAATTCTGTGTTATTAATCTAAATTTCTTTGACTTAGATTTTATCACTATTTTAGTGACTAATCATTAAGTAACTTACCATGATTATGTTTGAATATTTGAATTAAAACGTAAGGTGTGTTTCTATGTCATTTAGAAAGTTGTGCCCATTTCATATATATATGTGAGTTTGTATTGTTTCTTTGACTTGTTTTTCCCTCTCAGAGGTTTTGTGTATTTGACCAGTAACTCTGCTAAGTTGTTCTCAGTATGCCATGGCATTATCAGAAATAATACCTATTCTAGAATCAAACTGTCGAATATTGTATAATGTTAAATTTATATCGGGTAAATTTTTACGTCACAGTTAGTTTTCCATTTTCAAGTAAATTTTCATGATTTGATTTCATCAAATTTTAAACGGAGGGAGATGTCATGATGATTGTAAACACCAGGTGTCGCGGTTGTTGATATTTGTGTGAAGCTCAGGGGTGTAGATCCTGGGGGGATGGGGGGGATGCATCCCCTCCTAGGATGAAACTGGGGGGGATGATCATATGATTATCCCCCCCTAGAATTTCAAATTATTACTTCTTTGTTTTGACAATTATCAGTTGTATTGAGCAATTTTTTCCATGATACCAGTTGCATATTGTGTGGAAAATAGAAGTCTCAGAACCAACCTTTGATAATCTAAAATGTATTGGCTTTTTGGCCCTAAAGGGCCCCCCAAATCCACCGCAGTGCGGCTTTCGGCCCATTAGGCCTCGCGCGAAGTTTCGGTCGCTGAAATCATCCCCCCTACAAAAATGAAAAATCTACGCCCCTGGTGAAGCCCCATCTTGTGTCAATAAATATTCATTCCATCTTATGGCAGCCAACAACATGTCATGTTATTAATATCCAGCTACACAAGCTCACATCAAAATTCACACACCTTAGTTTTGGCGTTTTAATTTAAACAACTAAATAGCCATTTCGATGAATAAAACGAAAACCTATGTGTAGATCCGACCAAAGCATTGAAATACAAAATTTGCTGGAGCACAAATTAAAGTGCATTGCTATCCACTGGTTTTGACAGCTGCAACCACCAAAAAATAAAGGTAAGTTGTCTGAAAACTATTGGAATTTAGTATGGCTGAAGATCGATATAATTATGAGGTGACATTCAAAATAATACTACAATCGAATATCATGAAAACACTAGGCCTATGAAAAAATGTTGACCTGCTCTTAGAAATTAAAACCTGCTGGCAGTTTGCAAATAAACGTGCCAAAATATTTACTGAAAATGCAAGAGGATTCAGAGCAAAATTTATTTCAAGTTCATGAAAACACTAGGCCTATGAAAAAATGTTGACCTGCTCTTAGAAATTAAAACCTGCTGGCAGCTTGCAAATGAACGGGCCAAAATATTTACTGAAAATGCAAGAGGATTCAGAGCAAAATTTATTTCAAGTTCATGAAAACACTAGGCCTATGAAAAAATGTTGACCTGCTCTTAGAAATTAAAACCTGCAGGCAGTTTGCAAATAAACGTGCCAAAATATTTACTGAAAATGCAAGAGGATTCAGAGAAAAATTTATTTCAAGTTCTGAAACCTCTAAATTAATCACATTTTAATGACACCCCTTCAAGAGAACCAATAGACTCACCTTCTTTGCAGAGCCAAGCATGGACCAGCTAGTTAGTGGGAGTTACGGGAGTTAGTGGGAGTTAGCAGGAGTTATGGGAGTTAGCAGGAGTTATGGGAGTTAGTGGGAGTTGCGGGAGTTAGTGGGAGTTACAGGAGTTGGTGGGAGTTAGTGGGAGTTAGCAGGAGCTAGCAGGAGTGACGGGAGTTACGAGAGTTAGCAGGAGTTAGCAGGAGTTAGGGGAGTTAGCAGGAGTTAGCGGGAGTTACGGGAGTTAGCAGGAGTTAGCGGGAGTTAGTTGGACATAGCGGGAGTTGCAGGACGTCAAGGAGTTCCGGGAGTTACATGCTTAAATGGGCCTTCAGAGAAAAATTTATTTCAAGTTCTGAAACCTCTAAATTAATCACATTTTAATGACACCAACCTGGTAATGACACCCCTTCAGGAGAACCAATAGACTCACCTTCTTTGCAGAGCCAAGCACGGACCAGCTTGTTAGTGGGAGTTATGGGAGTTAGTGGGAGTTACGGGAGTTAGTGGGAGTTAGTGGGAGTTACGGGAGTTAGTGGGAGTTGCTGGAGTTAGTGGGAGTTGCGGGAGTTAGTGGGAGTTACGGGAGTTAGTGGGAGTTACGGGAGTTAGTGGGAGTTAGCGGGAGCTAGCAGGAGTGACGGGAGTTACGAGAGTTAGCAGGAGTTAGCTGGTGTTAGGGGAGTTAGCAGGAGTTAGCGGGAGTTACGGGAGTTAGCAGGAGTTAGCGGGAGTTAGTGGGACATAGCGGGAGTTGCAGGACGTCAAGGAGTTCCGGGAGTTACATGCTTAAATGGGCCTTCAGAGAAAAATTTATTTCAAGTTCTGAAACCTCTAAATGACGTTAATCACATTTTAATGACACCAACCTGGTAATGACACCCCTTCAGGAGAACCAATAGACTCACCTTCTTTGCAGAGCCAAGCATGGACCAGCTAGTTAGTGGGAGTTATGGGAATTAGTGGGAGTTACGGGAGTTAGTGGGAGTTAGCAGGAGTTACGGAAATTAGTGGGAGTTGCGGGAGTTAGTGGGAGTTAGCGGGAGCTAGCAGGAGTGACGGGAGTTACGAGAGTTAGCAGGAGTTAGCAGGTGTTAGCGGGAGTTAGTGGGAGCTACGGGAGTTAACAGGAGTTAGCTTGAGATGCATCCCAACAGCTCATCTGTCTCTCTCTCTTATTTATCCAAATCCCCCCAAAATCCACTTTGACAACAGAGCTGCATGAGTTTCACCTATCATTTGGCTCATGAATAGATAGCGCTGCAGTTCCTCACACCAGGGGCCACTTCTACTTGCACTAAGCCTATCTGCCACCTTCAGGACATTTCCCACACTACACACAAAAACACAGAATCTCATAGATCCTTGATCTTCCCATCAACAAAGATCATACTAGCGTAATTATTTTAAAATTCTGTTTTGTGTTCTCTCTTACATTGAATTAGAGGATAACCTCTTGATTTTTAAATTCATCATTTTAAAATTGTTGATTTCTGCCAGATATACTCGCCTACCTTAGTGGTTGCTCAATGACAGTTTCGCATTTAGGGGCAGGGTATTGGGCAAATAAACTTAATCAGTCAAGTTACTGATGTAGCTAGACTTTTTTTTTTTTTACAAGTTATCATAGGCGGCTGTAGCCCCCCAAAATATTTCAAAATCAGTTTTTCATGCACTTTTGGGCATACGATTTTGTGAATTTAATATTTTTGGGACTATTTGGGCAATTTTTTTGGGCAGCCCCCCCCCCCCCCAAATTTATTAACCTCCTACGCCTATGAATTGAATTCAAAGTTCCTGGAGATAAAAGACTCCAGCTGCCTCTCCACAGACCCTGAAATAGGCCTACAGCAGCAAGATCATTTTCTCCAGATAAGCACATGCATTTAACACCAGAAAATCACAGGGTGTGATGAAGATGCGTATGAGATTTCTAGATATGGCAACTTGTACTTGGAATCCAGCTGTTGACCGAGTTTCACGTGAAGTTTACTTTAACTGACTAATTAAGCAAATGATTATAAATGATTTCCAAATATGCACAGTCTATGAAGTAACATATCGTATATCATCACATTATATTAGTAATCCAAAATGTGGCACAAAAGTGGGGCCATAATCCTTGATTCTGATCTTTAAGAAGTCTGAGAAGAACTTTCTTCATTGAATCAAACTGGTTGAGACACCTTTTCAGCATATTCTTGTAGATTTCATTGCAGCCCGATCCTATTGAAAATCCAAGATATTACCTGAAGCAGACCTGGTTGACAAGCTTGATGAATAGCCAAGTTGACTGACTTCATTTACAGGGGCACCTCATGACAGTGTGTTATTTTAATGTCCATATCAGTGTAAGGTCCTGGTTGCTCATCTTTTGTGACACTTAGATTCATTTTTCTACGCAACTGAGAGAAAAAATATAGCTCGGTTGCCAGCCAACCCAAGCGTCATTCAGCACCTCCCAGCCAGCTGAGATGGATCATTCTTTTCCCAGTCAGCCGCCTGAACTGCCTTCTCATTACCTGACTGCAAATTTCAGCGGTTGAACGTCAAAAATTGACTCCCAGCTGACAGTCTGCCAGCCAGCTGGGTGCCCACATCATAACAGATATTTGGTATAACTGATCATGGGGTGCCCCTGATTTAGAGCCAAGTTGACTGGTAGGGGCTACACTGTATGGGCTCTTCTCATATGATTTCAACTGTAGAAGATCTTAGGAAAATCTACTTTGTAATAAACTGCAATTTACAAAACCAGATGATTTTCTGGTGACAAAGTAGGGCTGGATATCGTTTGGTTCTTAACGATACGATACTATCGCGATATTTTTGAAACGATGCCGATACAGTATCGCGATACACTTTCTTCAACCATGACTGACAGAAAGCTGCTATATTGCAGAAAATCAAAGTTTTTATTTCACTAATAAAATGAACAAATAGAAAGAGTCATAATTAATCTTTAAATTAAAATAAAGTTAATGTGCACTGAATTGTTTTCTTTGTTAAAATGCCACTTGCCCACTGGCCACAGTGGCCAGTGATCACCAGAGGTTTGGTTGCCCAACTTCTGAAGAGGTAACAGGTCAATTGTCTTTTTCGTGAAAAATTTAATTTCAGCTGGTTCAATTCAGTAAGGTATATTTGTGTGTACCTTGTAGCACTACATTTAACAATCTGGTATCAGAGGTGGTCTAATTCTGTGCTGGATTCAACATGATTCAATCAATTCTGTATTTCAAGTACGCACACTGTAGGCATTCAAATATGTGAGCCTAGACAGGCAAAAAACTGGTTTGACTCTCAATGAGCTTTGGATATCCATACTCCCATGTAATGCACTTTGCAGGACCTCACACAGGTGCACTCAAGACAGCAGAGCAGCCTGCATGCTGCAGCCACACAACAAGCCATGTGACTCTCACAAGGAATTCAGCAAAAAACCAATGACATTGAGTCTTTGACAATGTTACAAAATGTGAAGTAAAAACTGTTGGCCCAGGCCTACATATTAACATCTACCTAAAATGATCCTTTGCTCTCATCCATAAACAATGTAACATTGCCTCTCTCCACAGAGCCCTCGGCAGCTCAGTCGTCACCTGCATGCTGCTGGTGTGCTGGCCCAGAGCTCTGCCAAGCGGATCAACTAACTTGACCCTTCATAGGGTCAGAATAGGCCTAGTATAGTGTGCTTGGCATCAAAATCACTTTATTTTGCATAATTTAAACTACTTTAATGCTTATTTGTAGGTAATTCTGAGCCTAAAGTATCTTAGAACACTGAAACACTTTTAAAATTGGTAAACAACCAGCAGCAACTGGCCTGTCATGGTTGGCTGCACAGCCCAGCGCCTGCATGGCCAATTAAGAGATCAAACGATTCTCTCTGTCTTTTTGTCATTTGGGAGCCGGTTCAATTGCCCTTGTTCTGAGCCGGTTTATCACGGTATACCGGTATATCGATCCAGCCCTATGACAAAGCACCCCAGAAACTCACATGGTAAAATAGTGAAGATTGGCATCAGAAAAACACATTTTAAGTGCTAACAAACTCTCATGGTTTGCAAATGCATATACAGTGGTACCTGCGTTATAAGACCCCCTATTATAAGACCGACTTGCCTTATGTGACCGCCTTCCTCCAGTACTAAGTGGTATTTTTAGTGCATTTTGCTCCCCGATAAGAGACCGCACCCCTACAAGAGACCGCTTCATGACCACAGAAGGGGCGGTCTTATAACACAGGGACTACTGTAACTTTTTCACATGATAACTGACGGGTAATTTCGCTTGATAACCATCAGTTAACTACAAGTTTTGCGGGGTACAAATGTCAGGGGGGAGTAGGAGAAATTGGCTTAGGATAAGGAATTTCAGTATGTTGATCTGTTCATAAGACGCAGAAGCAGTTCAAATTTGTTAAAGGGGGGGGGTACAGATCTGTAAATTATTTTTCCTTGGATACAGAAATTTCAGCTTTGATTATAAACCCTTGTTTTGGCTAAAAGTGGGAGGGATCAAAATTAATGTTCCAAATCCCTCTCCTCCATTTGTCCGCCTACAGAACCAAACAGCCAACAAATCAAAATAATAATAAGTCCTTATTACAGCTGTGATGCGGCTTTTCAATAATTGGGAAATCCAGATATCAAAAATGTTGGCTGCTCCTGACTTCCTCATTAACTGTTATATTACAAACTTCCAAAGTCCTGGATGATCATTCTGCGCTCGTCACTCTTGGAAGCAGTGTCAAGTCTCTTTGGCAGCAGCAGCAAATTCTGGAAGCAGCGTATAGGTCTCTTTGGCAGGAGCAGCAAATTCTGGAAGCATCCAGTCTTCTTGTAAGCAATATCCACTCTTAGATTTCAAGACATCAAGACTTCATCATGGCGGTGTTAAATGTCTGCATCATTCTGCTGGCAGTGTTCTGCTCTGTGTGGGCAGCAAACGGTGAGTCATTTCTTCTGTTCATGTGAGACATTAAATGAATCCAAAATCAAAATGTTGCAAATGCATACTCATGGAGGATGAATGAACTCTCGTATGATGTTATGGGGTCATTCTATGTCAAATCAAAGGGTGGTACCAGCTAGCCTGACCATCCCAGATTTAAACCTGCAACTCTACTCCTAATCAATAGAAAGTCTCATGAGTTGGCCTAATAAATAGAAAAGTCTCATACGTAAGCCTAATCAATAGAAAAGTCTCATAAGTCAGGACAATCAATAGAAGTGTCTCATATGTTGGCCTAATCAATAGAAAAGTCTCATAAGCAAGCCTAATCAATAGAAAAGTCTCATAAGTAATCCTAATCAATAGAAAAGTATCATAAGTAATCCTAATCAATAGAAAAGTATCATAAGTCAGGACAATCAGTAGAAGTGTCTCATATGTTGGCCTAATAAATAGAAAAGTCTCATAAGCAAGCCTAATCAATAGAAAAGTCTCATAAGTAAGCCTAATCAATAGAAAAGTCTCATAAGTAATCCTAATCAATAGAAAAGTATCATAAGTCAGGACAATCAGTAGAAGTGTCTCATATGTTGGCCTAATAAATAGAAAAGTCTCATAAGCAAGCCTAATCAATAGAAAAGTCTCATAAGCAAGCCTAATCAATAGAAAAGTATGATAAGTAATCCTAATCAATAGAAAAGTGTCATAAGTCAGGACAATCAGTAGAAGTGTCTCATATGTTGGCCTAATAAATAGAAAAGTATCATTAGTAATCTTAATCAATAGAAAAGTCTCATAAATTAGCCTCATCAATAGAAAATCTCATGAGTTGATCTGACCAATAGAAATGCTTCATAAGTGGGCTTATAAATCGAAAAATCTCATAAGTATGCCTAATCAATAGAAAAGTGTCAAAAGTTGGTCTAATCAATAGAAATGTCTCATAAGTCAGCCTTATAAATAGAAATGAGTTGACCTGATTAATAGGAAAGTCTCATAATTAAGCCTTATTAATAGAAAAGTCTCATATGTCAGCCTAATAAATAAAAATGTCTCATAAGAAAACCTAATCAATAGAAAAGTCCCACAAATTGTTCTAATAAATAGAAATGTCTCATAAGTGGGTCTTATAAATAGAAATGAGTTGACCTGATCAATAAGAAAATCTCATAATTAAGCCTTAAATCAATAGAAAAGTCTCATAAGTCGGCCTAATCAATAGAAATGCATTATAAGGGGGCCTAATAAATAGAAAAGTATCATAAGTAAACATAATCAATAGAAAGTCTCATAAGAAAGCCTAATCAATAGAAAAGTCCTACAAGTTGGCCTAATCAATAGAAAAGTCTCAGAATGAAGCCTCTCTGAGAATGAAGAATAATTTGACACAGAGTGCATACACAACTTCAAAGTTCTGTATTGAAAATAGCAGAAGTTGGTGTTTAATGGAACTTGAGAAAAATGAGAAGTCATCTAACTGATTGATTGACTGATTGATTGATTGGCTGATTGATTGACTCATTGATAGTCTAATTGTTTGATTGATAGTCTGATTGATTATCTGATGGAATAATTGATTGATTAATGGATTGATTAATGGATTGATTAATTGAAGGATTAATGGATTGATTGATGGAATGATTGATTAACGGATTGGCTGAATAGCTGATTGATTGATTAGCTGATTAATAGATTGATTGATTGACTGGTTGATTGATTGCGTGAATGATTGATCGATCGGTTGAAGGCTTTTATGTTGTTGCTCATTACCAGTACCAGGTTTGACAAAAGACAACTTGACTTGGTTTATGAAAGAATCAATAATACAGAAAAATGATAGAACATTCATAAAATGTTTTATGACTTATTCTGTGCATGATCATTCACAATGCACCAGAAGGCAATGTTGCAGCATTATATATGAGGAGTGTCAATTTGAAACTAAAACACTTAGATTGGCATCTTGATTATCTTGAAGTACAGAGTAAGTGTGGACCAGGGGCAAGAGGCACCCCATAACTTAGTTCCATAAAAGGTATACATACAAATTTGTTGCAGAATGTCTAGGAGTGGGATAACATCATTTTGTTGCTACAGTACAAATTTCTAAATGGGGCTCAACTTAGCTGTCTGTAGCTATTCATTACAAGTCTTATCCATATCTATCCATAACTATCCATTTCTATCCTTTTGTATACACTGTAATCTCTTCACCCCTTGTTTAAACAATAGTAATTGTGGATAGCTATGGCTAGCTATGGATAAGTGTAGCTTAGTTTAGCTTGGAATGGCTATGGATAGATAGCTAAGGCTAGATTTTAAATGACGAGCCACTATTAGAAATTTGTACTGTATATGGGCTCCTGTTGACAACTTTCACTTCGATGAATTATCTGTGAACCATTTGTGAATTAATCATTGTAAAATTGTTTCCTTTTTTCTCAAAATCGCTGTCTATCCTGGTGATTTCATATACTGCAAGACAGCTTGTCTTGTCATTAATTTGTTTTAAAGATTGAGAAATAAATTAATTCCATTTTAGTGTATGAACAACATTTACTGATGAACTACCCAACTAATATTTCTTCTGACATTTTTGTCAATTTATAATCCATTGAATGTGCTTGCATGTTATTCTTTTCAATTAAAGTTCTACTTTATTTAACATAGAAAGACCATCTGATCTCCATAGCAAAATGATATTTGGTGCAATTATAATACTCCTTCCACACTCAGTTTCAATCAATGAATTATTTGACTATAGTCCAATAGGAGTCAAGAAATGATTTTCAAGAGAGAGCTGTCCCTTTTTCAATTAAAACATAGTGGCATCGCATTTGACCATTTGGCAAACCAGTCGAATGCCCCTAGTTTTTCGTTTGTACCATTTACCACAGTATTGGACAATGCGAAATGGCCATTTCACACTATCTAAGCCTGAAAATGCTAAAGAATACTGATCTTAGGACAACATGGGCACTTTGATTTACTTAAATCGCTACTGTTCATTGAGAATGTGAGAAAGATCAAGTCTCATTTCCTTCAGAAAGGGCAGAAATCTCACTGTATGATCAGGAACATTAATATGGTTCTAATCTCAGAATAATGTCTTTGTAAGTTTGTATACAAAGGAGAGCCAATAAAACATTACAACTGCAGCAGTTAAAAGTTTGATTGCAAAACTATAGTAGCAATTTTTTAATGTTCGGTCTATTTCTCCAACTACCTGATACTTTATCAGACCTGGTCATTGAGAACTCACCAACAGTGATTTAAATAAATCACTTCAAAGCATCCTCCCATTGCAGGACTCGTTTACACTCGCCCTGCCAACAGGCTCTACAAAATACTGAAGATTTCTAAAGCATTGTCAGCTTTTTTCTGGCTTGATTTAATTAATTGTTTATGGTTTTCTACAAAGAAGCTCATTGAAACAACATACAGGCAACAATGAAATACTCAAGCATTCACTCAATTGCTTTGAAAAATCTCAAACTGTTAATTAAGTCTGTCACACCGGAGGAAATTTAATCTTTTTGTTACTACTTCACAAAACAGTGTTTGATGTGGTCAGGGTAGCTTTCCAAGCTTACGCTGAGAAGTGAGGATGCTTCAAAGAGAGTAAATGAAATTTCTGTGCTTCTGACAAACAAACCAAAGTCTGTTTAAGAATAAGCTAGTCTCATCTAGTTCAACACAGACTCTTAAATAAAGGACTGTCCATGTTAAGGCACAATCTGATGAAACTTTACAAGCTAAAAAAATTGTAGACATAGAAGAAAAATTGGGTTAAAAATAAAAACAAAATGCATTTGACCATTTTCTATTTTGGCATAATGCGAATCCTATGTTACATGCAAAATTTAGTACCTGTCATGCAAAGCTCCAATTATAGGCCTACACTATTCATAAATTGTATAAAGTTGAGCATGTTATTCAAAGTTTGATTACACACCAAAAAGTTAACACCAAAACAAATATTACAAATGAGTGATGACTGGAATTTCAATTTTGTCAGGTAATTTAAAATGAAGCAAAAAAACCGACCTGACCTAGCTCTTGTAGCAGATGAGCACACAAAATTTTAATTGTTACATTATTTTTTCTGTAACATTATGTGATTAATGTTGGTTGGCTACTGCAATGCAAATTAGAACTGAATATAGTTTTCTTTGACATTTTGCTGGCTTATCACAACGTGCTTCTTTTTCACATGGTTCAGAAAGAATCAGAAATTCTTACCTGATATTTCCTTGTTATAAATAAGGTTCTGCAGCTGAGCAAGTTCTATCATTATATTTTTGTCCATTCACTAAAGATGCATGTGTGATACTGAGGAATTGATTTTTCTTTGTAGCTCCAAATAATACTTTATTGATTGTATTATATCATGTTATCTCAGTTTTCTCAGGTTGTTGGTCACAAGTATTATGTACATGTGTCGTTATCACACCTGATGCGAAGCCATCAATTCAAAATGCGCTAATAAAGGTTTAGACTGCATATTGTCAAAAACAAAGGTATTGTCTGACTTAGACTGATAATAGTTGTTTGGTGCTAACTGTTCTGTCTATAAAATCAGCACACTTATAATATTCTCATGCTAAATCCCATTCTTAAATTATACTGGAATGTGACACCACCTGGAACAGTCTCAATAGAATTTGATTATAAGGTATGTAATATTATAATTCAATTTATAAAACATTTTAAATATTGAGGCGGGCAAATTAAAATCAATTTGGTAATTCTTATAATGTGACATTAGTTTTGGGGGAAAAGTAGCAAAATCAGAATTATAACAAATACTGATTAACCTGTAATATCACCACTTGAGTAAGAAACATATTTTAAATCATAACGTCCTTTTCAGTTCAGCCATGTGAAATTGTGACAAGTAATTAAAGGAAACATTTGGCGATGGATGGAGGGATACTTCATGTTTTATGTCCTGTATTGTTTGTTTTCACTCTGCAGACAAATAGCCTGAAATAGGACATGATGATAGTATTTCATGAACTGATAATTGTATTGTGCTGTTATAATTTTAAGAATCATGTTCTCTTATATATATCTAAAAAAATCTTTCATTATAGGTAGTTCATATTGCACACTGACACTTTTCTAGATTCTTAATAGAATGTAATGTTTCTTGGTTAGGAAGAAATTGTATTTCTTACTATACATTATCTACCACTACCAAATGACAGCTTCGGAAAACTTAACTGGCTAAACATGATTTAAATAAATCACTCCCAAGAAATTAAAGGAACTATACCAAGATTCTCGATTGTTGACAGCTGCAGCCAGTAAGTTGGATAGTGATTTATTTCAATCAAATTGACCAAGTCACCAAAGTATAACACCAAATGATACATAGAAGTTGGAAGTGACTATAGTTTTGAAAAAAGTTATACAGAATGTTTATTCCGTTTAACGATGTACCTTGAGATGATTTTAAGAATCATATTTCCTTCTATATTTCAATGCAGGTACACTCATATTGCCACAATTACACTTTAATAAATTCTTAAGAGCATGTAATGCTTCCTGACTCAAAGTTAAAACACTCAGTCTTGTGACACACAGTCAGTTTTGCAATCTGCAAACTTCAAATCTAATGTTTCGAGGGAGTGTATTTGTATGAAAAGGAGTGATTTAGATAAATCAAAATTATCAAATAAGAAGAGACAATGGCATATCCAGTAGCAATATAAAATAGTCAACGACTGACTTTCCAGAGTTGCTTACCATACAATCGCATCACTTGTAAAATGGCAAATACAGTTAGAAAAATTTAAAAGACCAAGAAAAATGAAAACCAAAGAGCAATTGACCTTTTGCCGTTATGGTCAAAAGCGATGCCACTGTGTTTTAATGGTCTATTTGATTTGACATGGAAGGACCTTCATACCATCTTATCAATAGTAAAATGATGTCTGGTGCAATTATAATACTCCTTCCGCACTCAGTTTCAATCAATTATAATACTCCTGCAGCACTTAGTTTCAATCAGTGAATTATTTGATTTTTGTCCAAAAGGAGTCAATAAATGATTTCAAGAATAATCACTATGTCGACAATTATAAGAACCATGCATTTCTTTCTATTTCCAGAGCACAACGGGCAGTACATCTATTATTGTGACTACCGGAATGATGACATTTTCAGGGTTCCCTCCTCAGGGGGGCAACCTGAAGCTCTCAATGTCAGTCACAAAATTGCCATGGATAGTCCCTATGCAATCACTTACAATGCGGTGAGTGATTGCCTCTTCTGGACTGAATCGGCAAATGGAAAGGAAGGGATTGGCAAATACTGCCTCGGAAACAGCTCTGCCAGCTTCCTGCCCTCACCAGGTAAACAATTATTTGAAATTTTATTCATAATCAAGATGGCATTTTTTGCTGTAGATGCCCTTGGACAGAGGCTAGTCAGGGTGTATCCTGAAATGATAAGTCAGACATCATTTTTTGCCTGGCACAGCATCTTAATATCACTACAATTGATGAAGAACAATATTCGCACTGCACTCATTAACACACTTATTATTTTGTTACTGTGATGTCGAAATTTAAAATCAGCCATAGAGGAGAATTATTAATATTTAATAGAAGACTATCCACAATAACTGACCAGATATAGACTTCTATGCAAAAAAGAGCTTTCATACTCCATATACTGATACAATACCAATGACAGAAAATTAAATATGAAATCTTGATAAAAATCGTCCAACTTTTAAAATGGCCAATTTTAAATCCACGCTGAGGACTTATTTTTCACTTTACATCGATTTTTTATTTCCATGCAATTTTGGATGCACATCCTCATTGAAAGTCATGTTCAATGTTGTGTATAAAAATGTTGTGCTAAAAACAAAAATTACTGTCATGAATAGAGTGGGTCGGGGCAAGAAGCCGGGTTAGGTAAGAGGCCCCCCCCCAGGGTTATATCTAAACTTACATTTTTGGTGCTTTTTCTTATTGATAGGATTGAAGCTAGAGGCTTTTTAGGTGACGTCACAAATTTTCAGGGCAAACAGCACCAAACCATAGAAGTAATTAAAGAAACAAAAAAAAAGGTGCATGGTTTTTGTAACTTTGATTAATTCTTTGAAAGAGGTGTCAGCAATAACTTTGGAAATTTTTAAAGGTACAATGGATAGGAGAGACCGGGGCTGGTTGTCACAGGGGCAGGTTGTCACACTTTTTATAGCACTAAACTATGGAGTCACACAGCTCAACCAATCATTGTTTACTGCTTTTATAACCCACTGGAGTCTTTTTGAAAAATCTTGACCCCTGGAAGGGAGTCTGGTTGGCACACGGTCTGTTAAAAATTTCCGGCCACAAAAAGTAATTTTTTACCTTCAACTTGCTGCAATGCTAGTCTTTATCAAATAGTTGTTGAAAAAGGTACAGTTAATACACTTACCACGTAGGAATTTCTTTAAATCATGATAACATAAAATAGTGAACATTTTGAAAACAACGACCTTAGTGACTCGTTTTTGGAATTTTCATTAATCGGGGCAGGTTGTCACAAAAAAGCGGGGCAGGTTGTCACACTTATTGGAGCTGGTTGTTACCTATTGGGACCAGGCTTTTAAACAAAAAAACTAACACAAATATAAATTTGTGCTTTATACATACTATTGATGACTGAAGATGTATGCAGATATTGCATTGTGTTTAAATAAATCGATTTCAAATTTATATATAAAATTTACAAAATAAATTGTAAAAATCCTCCTCCAGATCAGAATGCTTTCCTGCTGATTGGTAAGCCTTCATTTGTAGCACCCTTGTACTCAGTAGCGTGTTTGTTAAGGTCTTCACTGGGCATGTAAAGGATTCCTCATATGTCCAAAATAACTTTTCTTGGTCAAGATCTGCCCTACAGAGTTCCACTTCCTGCATCCGAGCTCTCAACCAAAAGTGTGACAACCTGCCCCGAAAATGTGACAACCTGCCTTGAATTCTGAATTCTAAGAATGATATAGGTATATATTCACCAGATAGGTTGAAGTGACTCCCCTTTTGCCATTCATATAGAATGGCAGTACTCCTGCATGCTTATATAGAAATAATAGCATGTTTAAGTTTTACACACTGTAACAACCTGCCCCTGTGACAACCAGCCCCGGTCTCCCCTATCTGCATTGCTTCACTTTATGACCATTACCTAAATATGATTTGGATCATATTTTTTGCATTTTAGCTCAAAATATAGAAGTCAAATTAAAATATGTGGGTTTGGGGCGAGAGGCCCCACATGGTATGGGGCATGAGGCCCCCCTTCACTGAGGCCCCCCTTCACTGAGGCCTCGAAGCTGCTTCGGGAACCATTTCATAATGTGTACTTTACCTTAAATCTTGATAGAATACCTAATTGAAATCGAAAAAAATTTGGCCGAAATTAAAACAAGGCAAAAAATATTAAAAAATAACTGTATGAACAGAAAAATTCTGAAATTCAGAAAAAGTTAATAGAATGCCTTAAAAATGATAGAAGAACCCCACGAAATAAAATTGTTATAGGATTATAATAGGGGGGCTTCTTGCCTGATGGGTGGGGTAAGAAGGCCATTTTATATTTTTTACAAAAAGGGCCGTAACTCCTTTATTAAAATTGGTAGGCATTTGTTTCACTAGTTATAAGTAGAGTCGAGTGATCCCTTCCTGAAAACATAAGCATTTAAATAATTGACCACAAAAAGTAGATCAAATCGCACCTCGAAGTTAAGGGGGGCTGCATGCCCCGCGCTACTCTACATGAAATGCGCCACTGTCATGGGGATCATAGGATAAAATTCTGACAGAGATCATAAAATATGATCAATTATTTTAAAAATTGAAGTTGTAACAAAATGCAATGAAAATATATTAGTGCAGCCCTTTTGAGCAATGTCCGTATCATTGTGATATGAAGCTGATCATGAAATTTGGGCAAAAGTTGTCCAGACTGACCGGACTAGTTCAAACCAAGGTTTTACCATGTGTTGCCATGGTCAAATATAAAATGGCCAAAGAACTTTATCCCAGTCAAAGTCAACAATGTTTATTAATGTTTCACCCTCCAAAACATAAAGAGTGTGACAGTTAATTATAAGGAGGCTGTTCCACAAGAATTATGAGAGACGATAAAAATAGAGAATTACTATATATATTGGCGGATGAACTTTGTTAAGAGATGATTTCGTATTTGCAGACACTGGGATTCAATGTGAATCTTTTTTTTCCACGACATGTATTCTCCAGGGAAAAGTGACACAAAAAAATGTATTACATCACTTTTTCCTTATGGAATGAAATGTGCTAGAAAAAAGATCACATTCAGTCTCTGAGTCTACAATTATGAATCATCTGTAACAATTCTTATGAAATTGTCAAATTGTCTAAAGTAAATTAACCTTATCATCATGTTACATGTACCAAAAGTTGTATTATCATATTTAGATTGACTGCAGAAACTTTGCCAAACTAAGAAAAACTTCGATCATGTTGATGGGATTGTAGTAACTTTTCAAAAATTTGTCCATCCGGTGGGCTGGCAGGCTGACAGAATACCAAAAGGATAGCATGTTGATTTTTTGAAATTGGCCCATTATGACATTTTTATCCCAGTTCTTAATTCTCAAATTGAATACACAAGAAGCGCCTTTTGAGGTGTAAATAATCTTAGAAAATGAATACACTAAAATTCTGCAAAAATTACAAAAATAATGATATTTTAAAAAAAAATCATGATATTAGAAAAAAACTTAATGACCCAGCTGCGACTATAAAAGGAGACAGAACCTGCAAGACGGCTGCTAAATCTGACCCCCCAACCGTAAAAATCTCTTTCCCTCTCCCACTTTTTCCTGATTTCTTAAATCGCAAAGCTACTTGCAAACAAGCATGAATTTAATATGTGCAGATAGCTGATTTAATACTGCAAACGAAAGTGTCACTTGCAGCACAAAAACTCTTATATGAATCAAGATATTTGACAAATTATGAAACATATCAGCATTTTCTTTAAAGTTTGATAGACAGCTCCTAATGTCATTTCTGTCACTAGTACTAATTGATCTGAAGCTACATGTATATGACCAATCACAATTCACTCATTTGCATAAAATTTCGAGCTTGCAGTGACTAGTAGTGCATTTATGAGGGGGTCAGTTATGTGTAACCTTAGCCAAGATTTATTAATTAGTGGTAATTAAGTGAAGACATTATATTTCAAATACAGTTATTGGGTCTTTAATAACTTATAAGTTATTGAAAAATCCCCCCAAGAATGGAAAGTCAAAACATAGGCTGCACAGCAGCAAACCTTCAGCGAATAACACCTTTAGAAGATTACAATAATATCATAAAATTGGTGCGTTTACGAAATTGCTTATAGGTATGCAATAGCGGTCGAGTAGTGGCCTTCCATTATCTCTATTTTTCCAATGATTCATAAAGTGTTATACGCATCAAAAAGCACTGCTAAATTAATTGCATAGGTGATTTGTTTAGAAAAATGCATTACTGTATATGCAATAGTGGGGAAGTTTTGGCTCCGATATAAAAAAAATTCTTTAAAATATTTTTTCTCAATATTACAAAAACTATAGAATAGCCATCTGTCAGACCATGAAAAGGCACAACTAGACCATACAAGCCATATGTGTACCAAACTTCATCCATGTATATGGAATAGTGACCGGATGTTGGGCCAGAAACAAAAATAATAATTTTTATGTTTTTTTCAATATTTAAAAAAGTATATAATATTTTCCATCAGACCTTTCAAAAGGCACAACTAGACCATATTGACCATATGTGTACCAAAGTTTATTCATGTACATGCAATAGAGAGCGAGTCTTAGCCCAAAAAACAAAAAAAATACGTTTTTATATCTTTTCTCATTTTTTCAGAAAGTATAGAATGTTTGTCAATGAGACCATCAAAAGGCACAACTAGACTATATAGGCCACGTGTGTACCAAATTTCATCCATGCACATGCAATAGTGACCGAGCCTTGGCCCGGAAACGAAAAAAAAATTATTTTTATATTTTGTTAATTATTTCAAAAAGTATTTAAGATCTATTCATCAGACCATCAAAAGGCACAACTAGACCATACAGGCTAGATGTGTACCAAATTTCATCCCCATACATTCAATAGAGGCCGAGTGCCGGGCCGGAAACGATCTATCCGCCCGCCGCCCGACCGCCCGACCGCCCGCCCACCCGCCCGCCCGCCCGCCCGGCGGACGGACAGCATTTTTACCCAAGTGATTACAATACCTTCTTCGAACTTCGTTCGCTGAAGGTAAAAAGATAGATACACTGTAGATAGATGTGGTGAGTGCAGCCCTCTAAGCCCAGTTCTGTGTTCTCAGCTGGGTGGTGTAGTGGTGAAGGGTCCTGCCTGCTCTGCTGAAGTTCTTCGCCTGCATGGGTTCAAACCCGTGCGGGTACACGAAATTTTCATTGGACCTTCATGAGAAAAATCCCAGCTGGATGTTGTTCAGATGAGATGTCAAATTGGTGGCCCCTTGTATCAGTGTATGTGTGCTGGGCAAGTCAAATATCCCTCACATGGGGTAAATTTGTAACATATTGAGGACTCCCACTCTCTCTCTCATTTCATCAACCAACCCATGTGAGTGCCTGGAATAGTTTTCTTGACAATAGAGCTCATTTGATTGATTTTTCTCCGTATAAATCTCAGGATTTTAAGAGACAAGCCATAAATTCAGAAAAGTGTCATTTATCTGAGGATGCCCAACACGTTGACATTTTGCCTTATCGCTCCGCTCCTATTACACTTTAAGCTTTGGTTGATGGCTCCTCTGAAAGCCTTACCACAGGGCATAATACCTATTTAAAAATAAAATAGCTAAGTTGTAATGTTGGGGCTACGCAAGCTGTTAAAGGGTCTGATCTGTATGTCCAACTTTACGGGATTCCCCTGCAGTAATCACATCTACAGCTGGGGCCACTCCAGTCTTTTATCAAACTTTTAAAAGTTTTAATGTCTGTACATGACTTTAGTTCAGCAGGAAGGGAGTTCCAAATGGTCACTCCTTAATTTCTGAACGAATGTAGTCCAAAGCGAGTGGTTCTGGAATGACTATAGGCATAGACAGAACCCGATCTTAGATTATACCTTGTGTTCTGCACATTAAAGCCTTTCTGTAAAAAGCTTGGTCCAATGTTTTGATAATTTTTTTAGACCTTATGGCTCTAATTCTGGATATTTCCAGTGATGGTAACTTGGCCATAGCCAGTTATGTGTGGTTGTCCGATTTGTAATCAAAGTAAATATATTTAAGAGCCCTAAATTGAATTTTTCTCAATTTTTTTAGTGTTTGTTTTCTCGCATATGTGCCACACTGCAGGGCAATAATTAAAATTTGAGGCCAAAAACGATTTTTGCTGTAGTATGTTGATGTCTTGGGTGAAGGGAAATGCAATTCTCGCCTTACAGTTTAATTGCTTGGAGCATTTACGCAGGAGCTCCGTTATATGAGTGTTAAAACTCAGAGCATTGCCCAGATGAATTCCTAGAAGTTTCACTGACGTCCCAGTATGAATTGTCTTGTCTTTAACAACTAAATCCGAGGGTTCTTTTTCATCGGCAATCATGGCCTGAAAGCTGGCCGGGTTGGCCTCCATTTGGTTACTAATGCACCATGAAACAATATCGTTTGCAGCTTTGGTAAGTTTTTCAGTGACAAAGTCGTTCGATGTACCAGAATAGTGTTGTCATCTGCGTAGTTTTATAGTGTTCCATCAAAGTTTGAATAAAAAATATTGTTCATCAACTTATTGAAGATGAGGGGCCATGTTATGGAGCCCTGGGGAACCGCTTTCAAAATTGTATTGCAGGAGCTTGTTACGCCTCCTGTTTTGACATGCTGGGGGTGGTTTGATAGTAATCTGCAAGAAGCGTGACAGCTTGCTTGCTGAGTCCATATGATAAGAGCTTAGAAACAATCAAAGAGTGCAGTATAGCAACTCAAGCCATTATTTCATAAATTAAGTAAACTTTATATATATATGATATTCAATTGTGGAAATTTATATCACCAAAAAGTGAGAAATCAATGTTCCAATTATCATTTTTTTCAAGTTAATACTTATTATTTAAAAAAGACCAATATTATGAAGCAAATTTCAAAAATGTGCTCAAAATGACGTATGAGATCTAGGAAACATTAAAAATACAGAATTTCATAAGTAAAAATTTAAGATTTGGAGATAAAAGATAAAGAGAGTTTCATATCAGTCCTTTCAAATTAAAAGCAAGATTGATTATCCTTTAAAACAAAAAGAAGATGCAATCCTATTCAGCAGTGCAATCTACTGTATGCATATATGTCTTCTAAAATCACACACGGAAGATTATACTATTGACGGAACAAGGTAACAATTTAGAATACATCACTTCTTTCATAGACGGAAAAATTGTCATGAGAGCTTCATCAGACAAATGTTGATTTTATTTCATGCAGCTGAGTGGCATGGGTTCCTACCCCATGCAGGGAAACCAAAAAAAATAATAATAAAATTAATACCGGTGGACTTTCAAGAGCATAATCATGACTGGATGTCATTGGAATATGATGTTAATTTAACAGCCCCTTGTATCTGTGTCTCTGCTGGGCAAGTAAAAGATCCCTCACATGTGTAAATGTAACATGTTGAGAACTCACTCTTTCATCTCATCAATACACCCTTATGTGCACCCAGAACTGGGCTTAGAATCACACAATTTTGTCTGGAAGAAACCGGGGCTGTTTCTGAGTGTGCTGATGGCCTTGTTCACTTCCTTAGAGAATGTGATTGCCGAGCCTGACTCTGGTATACACCAATGTTGAATAGAAATTTTGTGAATATGCAATGAAATTGGAACTATTTCTTGGGACAGCAATGCTGTAGCATAAAAAATCAACTTTTGAGCCAGGTGGCAGAAGCATGCAGTCCTCATTTTGACCAGACTGGCATACCAGAAATTTTTTGTTCTATCATGTTTCACAGCTGTTGTTATTAAATTGGTGACATCAGACGGATTGGTTTGCCTGTAATGCCTTTGCTTTAGTTAACATTTTGAGACCATTAAATAAATAAGATATCCCTTAACTGTAATTCCTTATTCTTCAAACTTTACAGAATTCCTCCACTCTTTAAACTACAAAATCTCATTAATTTACCAAGCTTAGTAGACACAAGATTAGATAATTGGTGCAATTGTACAAGGATTTTAGCTGAATTTAGTGATTTTTGGCCCTTAATATGCCTACATGATATGGAGATGAAGATGCTGGAAATGAATGCAGTACCCAGCAGTCACATCATTGTACGTTTTAAGCAACCTTTATAGATATAATATGTCTGTAATTCATGTTTTTCCATGCGAAAATGATATTTTTGCTGTACTCGCGAATGGTAAAAATAGCCCCAAAATAGAAGTGGGTAGGTGGGGGTCTAAACATCAATGGATTTGGCTTAAATTTGGACTGCATGGTCTCTTTGTATAGGAGATCAATTGGTTTAAAGACTAGTCTGATCCGGAAAAAAGTTTGAAAAATGAAACACCTATTAGAGGGCAGCACTTTCTGTACCTATCTTCCATCTAGCTTTTAATATAATTCTTGAATTAAAAAATATATCAATGATAATCTGCAATGTGATAACCAGGTATTCCAGTATTTTATTTTTCATTAAGACAATTTTTTTCCATCATTTAAGACATATATTTTAGGTTCAAAATAAATAAATTCTGTTAATATTTTTATATATTATTTTTCTC
This sequence comes from Platynereis dumerilii, assembly GCA_026936325.1. Classification (NCBI taxonomy): domain Eukaryota; kingdom Metazoa; phylum Annelida; class Polychaeta; order Phyllodocida; family Nereididae; genus Platynereis; species Platynereis dumerilii. Next base: position 691,961 of record JAPTHN010000140.1, read on the forward strand.
TTTATCCTATTTGAATATCAGGTTGCAAAAGTTCATTGAAAGAAAACAACCATTTTTCTCAGAAATGAGAAAACTTGACCACCACCAAAATATATTGTGTGTCTGTCTCATCATGATGATGATTCCAGGAATGCTGTAAACTATACAGCATACGCTGTATGACTACAATGATTTTCCACATGAACTGATGAAATATTCTGTTTTTGCATATTGCAGGTGTTGGTTATTGGGGAATAGGAGTGGACCCCCAGTCAGGACTGCTCTATGTCCCTGAAGCCGAAAGTGAAAGTATCCAAGAGGTGAATTTCCATGGAAAGAGCAGGAGGACCATCCATCAGGGTGACATGAGCTGGCCATATGGAATTGCAGTTGACTGGGAGAGTGGGTAAGGAATGTTCATTTCACATTTATAATTTATGGTCGACTACAGTCACTCTTTGAAATATATGCAAATCAATGTTTTCTGTCAAAAGTCTGAAGTCAATATTTTTCAATGCCCTAGATATCAGATGGTACACTCCTCAAGATTAATGTCTGTTTTTGTCCTACACTTGTTCAAGTTCCATTAGCACAGGAAAGTCATATGCTGAGCATCATTGAAAATGCAACTGTGTTGTTTGGTGATAAAATATTCAACTACTAAATGATCATAATTATATTTTGGAATCATTGTCTTGACAAACAGATTCCAAAATACTGAAGGATTCTTTTTCACAAATTTGTCAGGTACATGTAAATCACTTTATGCTTTATATTATGCTCACGAGGACTTTCAAGGAAAAGTGAAATTTTTGGCACATCAATGGTTGTGAATACAAATTAGATGAATTGCTGGGAAAATAAATTGAAATCACTGGTTGTGAATATGCACTCTACTATTAATTCATGGACCTGTCCATCTTTCCCAGCCGAAGTATATAGAGTGACCATCCGTAAAAAGTTGTATGCAACATTTTCTCACCCCACAAGGATGTATGCTGGTTTCAACTTTCATAATCAAAATTTATATTTCACATTTACCCGCATATCACGGGTATTATGCTAGTTACCGTATTTACTGTATCAAACGCCCAATCCGTAATTAACGCCCATCCCCCTCCATCTAGAGTTGATTTTTATTATAAATATAAAAAATCCGTCAAAATATGATCTTTTCCAACCTTTTTTTAATGCAAAATTGCCAAAAACGTTTCTTCAGGCTGCCCTCGTCCGCCATATTGGATTTGCGCTAATTGTCCCACAGAGGGCAGCAAGCGGCTGGTAGCGCCTCTGGTGGATTCTTAGTGCAGAGCCAGATCGTGAATGAATCATGCATCTCATCATTACCTCCGCCCACTGGGCGTCTAATACAGAAAATACGGTAGATGAATTAATGGTTGTGAATATGCATTTTTTTAAGAGAACTGTGTTATTGCTACATCATTGTTAAATTAACAAATTATGGAGTGATCATTAGATAACCAGGGGGATTTCAAATTTTCCACGATGTGAAATTATTAATTTTGTGGTATAATGGCAACGGCAACAGTAATTAGACATCCATAAATATTGAAATATTCGCCATAAATCGAACAACACAATATAAAGAAATACCTCCAATGATTTATTTCAAGACTGCATAGAATGAATATATTTATTTCACTAAAAATGGGAAGAAATTATTTATTTAAAAGAAGACCTCCAGCCTGCCGCCCTGGACATCTATAATGGACCCCCTTAAGAGTATTATGGCATGGACAAAAGCAAGCATGGAATGAAATGGACAAGCACCCATGATGAGATCTATTTGTTTGAGGTTTCTAGAAAATGTAATTTACAATCGATTGAATCGATTTTGGTAGGGGAACCGGGGCACGTTGGACCTTTGGGCACCTTGGACTATATCCAATATTTTTTTATAAAACATGCACAGTTTTCCAAATTCCCTCTGAAGAGACCTTTAGTGGTATGCCTTTTAGCCAAAAGATTTCATGAGCGTTGAACGAAAGTGTGAGTTCCATTTCAGGTTTCCTGATTTTCTACATAAAAAGTGCCTTTTTCCAAGTCTCGTTGGCTAGGTTACTCTTCTTAAAATATGGGGGATCACATTCAACCTTGTCAGTGAGAAATGCAAATTTTCATAAGAGTTTGGAACGTGGCAGGTTGGACCATTGTAAATGGACCAACATGGCCGGGCATATTTGACCGTTATGAACTGGATTGACTGACATAAAATTATCGGCAAAATGCCAGGTGTGTAGTTTTTAACATTAATAGAGCACCTAAGTTATTCCTGTACAGCCCTTCTTGCTGAAACAAGACTTATCTAGGTAAATATTCCGAAACAAGACTTATCTGGGTAAATATTCCGATTTCATCATTCTGCAATGACACACAAGAGTGTGTTGTGATCTGTGCTCACTTTCTTCTACTTTCCTAGACTTTTATTCCGTGGTCCAACGTGTCCCACATTGCGGTCCAACGTGCCCCAACACATGGGACCACAAAAAAAAAAATTCAACTTTATTTTATACACAACTATAGAAGGTAGATCAACTTGGTTTGGCACAAGGGTAGTATAGATGTTCAGAAGTCAGTCAGTAAAAAGAATTTTCAAAAATATAGAGAAGTTTTTGATTGAGAGCCAAAAAAATACAAAAGCGGACCAACATGACCCAGTCTCCCCTATTCACTTATGCATACTAAGACTGGCCCTTCTGCGGTCATGAAGCGGTTTCTCATGGGTGCGCTCTCTCATTGGGGTGGAAAATTAGCTAAAAATACTGCTTGGTGCAGGAGTAACGCAGTCACATCAGACAAGTAGGTCATGCAACAGGGGATCTTATAACGCCAGTACCACTGTATTACTTTTGTTTTCCCAAGCACAGAGCACTATATACAACCCACCTCTATGTAATGACCCATGGGTTTTGACTAAATTGAGTCTAGGGTAGGATTTGAAGTTGAACCTTCAGGACCAAAGGTTGTACAAACAAGCGCTTTTGATTAGGCTATGGAAGAACTACACTTAGATAGTATTAAATGCAACACATTTTTAATACCATTCAATAAATTTACAATCTCATGTTAGCGGTCCGTTATGGCCTTAGAAGGTATCCCTCATAATATTTAATGTATTATTTTGTAGCTTTTTGAAAATAGGTATGCTAAATTATGTATGATTCATTATGTAAATAAACTTCATTGTCTGTCTGTCTGTCTGTCTAACTGATGAGCCTATGATGGTCTATTCAGAGAGATGGCAATTTTGACAGCCAGGTGGTCTACTTCTTGTGGTAAAACTGTATGTGTATAATTATAAAACACTATCATTTTTCTGACATATTTTCTTACTTAATTTTAGGGTTTTATAATTACCAGCATACATGTTGTACCCATGAAGGGGGGGTGGGACATTAACAGTAAATTTTGAATATAAAGCCTAGGTCCCTCTATAGTGGGTGAGAAAAGGTTGCATGCCCGACGTTGCCCGTTCTGTTGAAGGACACCCTATACTTTGGCTGGGAAAGACGAAGGGGGCCATGAATTTACGGTAGGATTCAGTATTTCGAATTGACACTTCTTAAGTATGAGGAATGGAAAACTTTGGTCTCTTAAATGCTTTCTATCGATATGTTTATGGGTATTTTTGCGTACATGACTGTATTCTTTTGAATCACAGTCCAACATGAAAATCAAGACAGGCTTCAAGATCTTAGTCAGGAGTTACTGCCACGAGTGTGAAAAAATTCTTGATGCCACAAAAACGCATCGCAGATTCTAAAAGATATTCTATCTCGTGTACAAAATTGTGCTCTTTCTGATGGTGACCTTTTTAAGTGTCTTTATAGTGGTGTCCAAGTCGGTATCTCACAATTTAAGTCGGAAAACGTGCGAAAAATGCTAATTTTTTGTGACACATTTTTCAGACATCAAAGTTTGACTGTCTCTTCCTTGATAGAAATCAAGAATTCATGATAATTGAGGGTGCCGTGGCATTCCCTATTGTCTAAAGTTTAAAATGACACCCAGTTTTAATAATTTGAACCAATATAAATTATGCTGCTCTGTGAACAAAATATTGAAACAGAGTCAGGTGACAAAATTAAAAACAATTTATTAAATTGAAGTGAATTTCCTATTTGATTTTTTTTTCAACGTCATCTGAGATATTTATGGACAAGAATTACATATCAATATGTTCAGAAGGACTAGACGGAGGCAATAGACTACATAAAAATGACCTTGCATTGCATAATTTGGTTCACAAATACAAAACATGGAGCCACTGCTTTTCACTTCTAGGTGTGTGAAAAAAATAAGTCATTTTTCTAAATAACTTGCATTTCGTCAATTTTTGTCATGCAGGTCTGAAAGTCAAACTCAGATAGTTATATTTAAACGAGTTTGTGTTAGTTTTTCGATATCTGCCTCCATAAAAAAATGCAAGTTATTTAGAATTTTATTTCTGAAAGCCGAAATTCCTTGGTTCGGGTTAAACTTATCGGAAATATAGGTTGTTGGTACTCAAATTGAAGCTTATTTTCTGCTGAGAATGATGGTGCAATAATTATGCATGTTAAGTGAAAATTAAACGAAATATAAGAAACCGCGACTTACCACCACAAAATGTTTGTCATTTCAACAAAAAATGTATACCCATGTAGTCATCGTAGTCTTTGAAGGACCATCATAGAATTCTAGTATATTAATAAGTGATATAACAGCAGCTTTATTACTGAAGCCATAGAACTAGAGACAAATTTATAAAATTTTGGGGGTATCTGGCACGCCCCACTAAGGGGGGGCTTTACAGATAGGGGTATAACTTCCAAAATAAAAGAGTGGGTGCATTTTTTTCTTCAAAATTGAATTCCTGACAAAATTTTACATCAGATAGGCTGAAATTGGAAAAAATGTTGTGTAAGCTAGAAAGTTGTGAGTTTGGCAGTAATTCCTGACCAAGATCTTAAAGCATGTCTAAAGGAGAATCCCAGTGAAAAGCCTCATGGCAGCAGCCAACCTGTGATTAAAATTGTGAGTTGTCTAAAGACAAACTCTGGTTATTTCAGGTGGGTGTTCTGGGCTGACTGGCGCAAAGGTCGCATTGAAAAAGCAAGGACTGATGGGAGTGGGCGTGAAGCATTGGTTACAGGCATTGACAGACCAGCAGATGTGGCACTGGACCGCAAAAGTAAGTGTGCAAATGGCATCCATAATTTTATAGAAGTAAGGAATTGCAGTTGCTGCTGCTCAATTGTCAGAATTGTACGTTGGTGGTAGGTAAATAAAAAGACTGGCTTGAAAAGAGCAAAGTGATAAACATCAGCTGAATCTACCGCTGTTATAAACATCAGCTTAGCTTATCAAGCTTTTTGCCGATAATAGGTAAAATGACAAAGTAAGTTAAAATCCATTTTAAATAAGATAGGTACATGGGTCACAAATCCCATATCCATGCTTTAATGCATTTTCTTAAAGTAAATACCCTCATGTCATCCACCTTATTTTAGTCCATGCGTTCATTTATATATATAACTGCACATATGAGTCCTGCTTAGCTTGGTTTTTCCTTACTGATTGTGCAAAATAGGTTTTTATTCTTCAAGTTTGACTGTCTGTGAGAGGCCTCCAGGTTCAAGCTATTAGAAAACTTTCAACCCTGTAACATTTTTGTAAGTCTTGAGACAGTTTTTATTCAGCTTTCTTCCTGAAACCAGTTGTTTCCTTGTAGCTCATAAAATAGCTCAAAGTCATTTCTTTGAAAATGTGACAACTTGCCCCAAGCCAAGGGCAAGTTGTCACACTCATAAAGCCAATCTAACATCTCTGACAGATTCTCTGTAATCCAAGATTGGAATACCTCAGATTGATTTAAAAACAGCAAATACACCTCGTAATAAGCACTGTGACAACTTGCTCCGTGAAAACTAGAAGAATAAAGAAATTTAAAAAGCAAATAGTAAATAGGTAATAAGCAAAAAGGAAGAAGTACGAAGCAATAAAAAGAGAAATCTAGAGAAAAAGAAAAAAATCGAGACAAAGTGAAGAAGAAATCAGGAAGTATATGGTAAGCCGAAATTTAGAGGAAAGGCATATGAAGAATAACTTCAAAGAAGAAATAATAAATGGAAAACAAAGAAGAAGGAAGAGGAAAAGGCATAAATAAATTGAGAAAGTAAAAAAAGAAGCAAAAAGAAGAGAAAGAACAAAAATAAGAAAAATAACTTAGGAAAAAGAAAGACATATAAGGACAGGAAATAACAAGAAGGGAGATACTAAAAAGAAACACGAAAGAAAACGAAGCCATAAGGAAGAAAAATATTAAAGGAGAAAGAGGAAATCTAAGAAAGTAGAAGGAATAAAGAGGAGAAGATGAAAAGAAAGTAGGAAGAAAGAAGAAGCAACAAGGGGAAGAGAGAGGCCTTGAAAGAAGGAGATACAAGAAAGAAAATAAAAGAGAAGAAGTAGTCCATGAAGAAGCAAATTTTAAAAAGAAAAAAATTGTATAAGACAAAGAAGGAAGGAAAAATGAAATGACAAAAGAAGTCAGCTTTTAGAAAACGAAAAAAAGAGAGGAGCAAGAATATGGAAGGAAGAAAAAGAAGAAGAAGAAGAAAAAAACAACAACATGAAGATGGAAAACAACAGACAACAATTAGAATAGATAATTAGTAATTAGAAGAAGAAGGCAATGAAAGGCGAAATAAAACCGAACAATAACAAAAGTAGGAAAGTAACACAAATACAGAAGAATAAGAATTGCTGAAGATGAAGAAAGCAGAACAAAAAGAAGAATCAATTAAAGAAGGCAACACCTGGACCAAAAAAATGAATTGGAAAGACAATAAATTGTAATGAGGTATAATATTACTTACAATTCATTCCTGGTATAATAAAAACTTGGAGGAAAAACCAAAAAAAATTGGGAAAAAAGAATTTTGGGGAAAATTTTTGCGTAAAAAAAAAAATTGACAAAAATAATGATGGAAAAACAATATTAGGAAAAAACTTATTGTTGAAAAAAAAAATTACGAGAAAAAAAAAAATTGGAAGAAAAAAAAAAAGGATATAAATTCAGGAATGGCAACTACAATACATGTATCAAAGTCAAAGTTAATCAAACAAGTTTGCGGTACACATATTTTGATATTCATGATACTTATACAAACAAATCTCTTGTGCACCTGAGACAGCTACCATGAAGTATACACAGATAGATTGATACAGTAGATAGATAGATAGATAGATAGATAGATAGATAGAGAGATAGAGAGATAGAGAGATAGAGAGATAGAGAGATAGATAGATAGATAGATAGATAGATAGATAGATATCCTCTGTTTACTGCAAGGACTCAGACTCAGAAGTGCAGACCTGATATGTTGCTTTCTTTTAAAAAGATTTATTGAGTCATTGCCTCACACTCCCTCCATCTTTACATGAACCATTGTTGTCCCTTTTTTTATTACATAAAATTTAGCTTTTCTTTTTTGGCTTCACTGGTTGAAACAATTGTATGGAGATCAATTTTTGTCTAATTATATGCTGCCTTGAAACAGTCATGCCTTGATTCCTATCTGTAAGCTTGTCTGGTAGCAATTATAATTTGCTGCACACATCATTCTTGTCTTATTTCTCTGTACAATATTTCAGCAGTAGTTTGAAACAACAGTACTCTGGTTCCCTTTCAGATTCAAGACTATACTTTTGTGGTATCTTTGGTGTTCAGTCATTGGGAGTGAATGGCAGTCGTAAGCTGATCCACTTCAGGCATTCAACCTACATGTTTAGCTTCATTGATGTGGATCAGCAATTTATATACATTAGATCATGGCAACCAAGGTATTCCTCCAAAAGATTATCAATATTCATAACTTATTGTAGTTGGACATGTTTTTCTGGTTGAAACGTCTCATTTTCCTTTTCCACATCCAATGAAATCAAAATTAGAGAATTTCTACAATGCCCACTAAAATGATAAAGAAATTTAGGAGGTCTCCATATGAAGCAGGTTAAGTGTAAGGGGGTGATAATTGCGCATTGGAAGAAGGAGATAAAAGAGTTTCACATGCTCATTTAATAATCTACAGATACGCTGATATAAGTGATATCAATAAGATTAAAATGTACATTTTGGCTCTGACATACTTGGTATTAAAAATAGCTTTAATATTGTTGTAATATATTTTTTTTTTATGGAAAAAATATTCATGACAAATATCTTGGTCGTCTGTCTCTCATCACACTTCTATTTGGTAGTTAACTTATTTTATTTATGCCTTCTTCAGATTTGTTTAAAATGTTTCTTCTAATTCATCAGTTTTTGAAGATCTAGTCTTTTAATGTGTAGTGGTTATCATTGTCTCAGCATCAGAAAGCCTGTGATGTCATAATGTAAAAAAAAAAAGAGGCCAGTTTGCAAATTAAAAAGAACTTCTTTTTTCCAAGTGACAGCCTGTCTGCAAAGAACTAAAAAACAGATTGAGAAATTAATTTGGCTTGCTTATATAATAATTACTCAATGTTCGTTCAAGTATACATTATTCCAATTTGTTCTTCTCTTTAAAGCGTTGCCATTTGGCGTCTGGCCAAGGATGCTCGTAATGCTCGTGGTCATCAGCTGCTCCATCTTGTCTCATCAGGTGGTATAGCCGGAATTGTGCTGGTTGGATCTCCAGCTCAACCATCAGGTCAGTATGCAATAATTCTACATTTTCACTATATTCTTAAATTATCTTATGTAATACCCTTTTGCAATCCCTTGCATCTTCTGTGCTGGCTGAGCAGAAGATGATGCCATCAGTTTGCAGTTGTCAGTTGCATGCACACCACTAGATTGCAATTGACCACCATACACTGAAGTAATCCTTAAGTGTCCCATTCTTTATGACAATTAAGGATGCACCCCACTACTTCTCTTCAAATCTCTCTAATTCTACATATTTAAGATACATAACTCCACTCAAATACAACAAAAGAACACTCAACTTTCTTCAACATCTATATATATATATATGGAATTCTTGCTTTATTATCCACTGATATCGTTTGTATGCATGTGCTTGTCCAGGTTTTTGGATTTTGACTTGCAAGCCCGCAGTGGTTTTGGCACTTGTATTTGCATTATATCAGTTATTAAGATCTCACTTAACTGGGCATGTGGAATGGTCGGTACTAACTAGTGCATTGGAATGGGCATGCAGAATTTAAAAATTTTTGAAGGTTGTATCTATGGTAACTGTATTGAGTCTATTGACAGTCTTGCCGATAAAGACATCATATAGGCCCACTGTAAAAAAAATACTTTCTATTGAGCCATTGATGTTCGGCTACTTCTGCTCAAAAAATAAAGTTAAACAACTATAAGGCCAATGGTAATCAGAACATTTTGTCAACAAATCAAAACCAATATTTTGGCGACTAGCAGGGGCTGGGGAACATCAACATCAATTGCATTTTTGTGGCCCGTTGCAAAATATTTTCAAATGTAAATGGGGTTAACATAAATATGATAAACCAGTTCATTTTTAAATACATAATTAAGAATACATTTACCCTGTGGGCAATTTGGCCTATATTGACATCTGGGGATGTCAGTGTGATGTCAGTGTGATGTCAGTGTGACGTCAGTGTGACTTCAGTGCGACCTTAGTGTGACATCAGTGTGACGTCACAGACATTATCGTGATGTCAGGTGAGTTCAGAAGAATTGAAGATGTGATGGTTTTCCGTTATTTGTTCATGTTTTTTTTTTGCAGAGACCACTACTGCCACTCCTGCCCAAACCACTCCTGCTGCCACATCAACCACTCCTGCCAACTCACAAGACATCTTCAAATGTAAGCATTGCTGTCGGATATTAATAATTTATTTTGTCATTGGCCTAACATATTTGTTCTGTTTTTTTAATGTATACATATGTTTTTATTGTCATTGAAACCAGAAGTCATGAAATCAAAGTAATCATATGGACACTGAATACATTTCGTGATACTTTTGTATGAAAAAAAACATGCCTTATAGGGTTACCATTTTGGCAATTTATATATTTATTCCAAGCGCATAAAAGGCATACCAATTACAATTTAAAGTAAATATGACATTTTAGATGTGTTTACATATCAACAATTATCAACATTAATTAATGCAAAGAAAATTCAAAAATTTAATAGAGTCTAATTCATGTTCTCAGACTCTATGATGTGTCTCCTCTCCATCGCAACTTACTAACAGTTTTTCTTTTTCAAAAAAAGAAAGCTCTGAACTTTCTGAATGCCCCTCATACTCAATCATAGTGACGGTACAAGATTTACCAGCTCCGGGATTTTGAGAGAAGGAATTTGGAGCACTGTTCTGCTCCTATTGGAAGCAGAACCTAATTATAACATCCAAATTTAGAAAAAAACAACCCAAGTCAGGGTCACTGAGTAACAATATCACAAACTGTTGTGTGAAGTAATATCACCCTTCAGGCTTGAGTGATATTAATTCTCACAGCAGCTTGTGATATTGTTACAAAGTTCCCTGACAAAAATAGTCATGAAGAGAGACTATATTCTGCTATTACAAACAATCATCATTTCGACATAAAAATCCCATTGTGTTGGACATTGTTTGTTTATGATGTCATCAGGCAAATTCAGGTGATATTGTAATCATTGTTTAAAATATTACCCCAGAAGGGAGATATTTCTTACAATGTCACAGGCCCTGATATTTTGACTTGAGACAATGGTTTTTGTAGCCAACAATACATAGATTGAAGTATCTTGATTTAGTTGACCTTATTATTTTTCATGTTTCTTTCCAGATGCATTACTGGCTCTTGTGCCTGTTACACTGGTTCTTATTGTAGCCTTCTGTACTTACATCTGCATCAAGAGGTGAGTCTCATGGTTGGTTGTTGTAGATATTTGTGCTTATTTTTATCTAATAATCTCAAGGACTACTCTCTAATTCAAAAAACTTGCTCTTTTAATTCATGAGGGAAAATATTGCGTTTGGTTGAATAACCACAAAGTAATGTTGAGGCTGTGATGACATGAATGCCTAGGACTACTTAAAAAAAGGATAATATGATTCAATCTTTCCAGAGGACAATGCAGCAAGCGCAGACCAAACCAGCATGCTAAAATTGCACTGCCAAAAAGTAGTGACGGAGGAAGTGGAAAGATTGAGGACGAGGAGGAAAGTATGTATCAACATGATACGATGTAACATATCAACATTTTGTCCTTGCATGAAATGCAGCAACTGCTTCTCGTGAGTCTAATCCAGTAAGTTAGGCCCACCAAAGGCAGGGACTAATGTTTCCATTCACATTTGTCTGTCCGTCTGTCGGGCTGTTTGGCTGTCTGTCCGTCTGTCTGTCTGTCTCTTAAAAAGATTGCGGAATAACCTCTTGAGACTTTCTAATGAAATTCTGCATGATTTTTTCAATCATCACAGCAAAGAACTGATTAGATTTTGATAAAGTTCCATGGAGCAGATACTCCACAGTTATGGGATACAGTTAATTTATATTTCTCATATCATTCTTAACTGGCTAGTCACATATGCATCGTGCAATTCACTCATGACTGAGCACTCAGACCACTAATTATTACACTTGCCAAAGATGGAGCCACTGCATACATTTTGACCAAAGTTCCTTTTCCAGTATCACACTGTATTCTAAATCTCTTTTCATTGGCCCTAATGACATCTGATGATATTTTGGTAAAGATGACAAGATCCATGCAGCCACAGCTTATGTATACAAATATTTAAGCCCTTTCCACACCATGGATAAGTTTATAACTTCCCTTGATACAATGCAATAAAAATCTATTCTATACCTGCTTTTTTTTGTCATGGCAGGCCTTCACACTCAAAAGAGAGCTACCACGTTGTCATGTATTTCTTAAGTTTCCACCAAAATCTATGTTTAAAGTTATTTTGCTTGTGTTAAATTCCTTTCTGAACTACATTTTCTGACATTCTACTGTTTGGTAAATCTTTTATTCTAAGAGGAAGTCAGTTTCAGTAACTTGATAACCATACCACACTGCAAGTAAGCATGAAAGTAAACACTGATGCCAATAAGCTTACTAATGTTGATTTTGCTTTCAGACTATTACGAACTCATACCTGATATTCCCGACCTTCCACCAAGGCCACACAATGAACAGAGTGGCGTAGTCCCTCCAACAAGGCCTGGCATCGATATTCCCGACCTTCCACCAAGGCCACACACTCAACAGAGTGGCGTAGTCCCTCCACCAAGGCCTGGCATTGATATCCCTTGCCCTCTACCAAGGCCACACACTCAACAGAGTGGCGTAGTCCCTCCACCATGGTCACGCACTGAAACTCAGAGTGGCCAAGATGCCAGTGCAGCTGCACCAATACATGACACTGAACCTGATGTTGGCGAATATCTTACCCCCTTAAGATCTAACCTTCCCTTGGAATTCGGAACACATCAAACCCTAACACGTGCTGACATTTCACAACCACAGATTGGTGTGTCAGAACCCGATGTTGGCGAATATCTTACCCCCTTAAGATCCAACCTACCCCTGGAATCCCAAACATATCAACCCCTAACACATGCTGACATTTCACAACTACAGATTGATGTGTCAGAACCTGATGTTGGCGAATATCTTACCCCCTTAAGATCCAACCTACCCCCGGAATTAGGAACATATCAGGCCCTAACACATGCTGACGTTTCACAACCACAGATTGATGTGTCAGAACCTGATGTTGGCGAATATCTTACCCCCTTAAGATCCAACCTACCACTGGAATCCCAAACATATCAACCCCTAACACGTGCTGACGTTTCACAACCACAGATTGATGTGTCAGAACCTGATGTTGGCGAATATCGTACCCCTATAAGATCTAGCCTTCCCCCGGAATTCGGAACACATCAAACTCAGCTCTACAGTTATGCCACTGCTGCATCAGATCAGCCAAGAGATCTCACTAAACCTGAGAGCACTCCTGTGTATTTAACTCTAGTAGAAGGCCCTCTTGCATCACCAAGACCTAACCTTCCCCCTCAATTTGGAACATATCTACCATGACGGACCCTGCTGCCAAACCTGAGGGTGGAGCATCAGCAGATTTGACAATGATGGACCCTTCTGCCAAACCTGAGAGCGAAGCATGTGATGTATGGCAAATTTTGTAAATATTGTAAATACAGTACAGTTTTTTGTGTCATTCCAAATGTATATGGGTATTTTCATATAAATATTACCTTCATAATGGTATGAGTATTTTTTGTTGATCATACTGTGTATTTCATGTATTTCTTAATATTACCATTGTTTACAATCATTTGCTTTTGTGTATAATTGTTCACATTAACAGTGCATGGTTTATACATGTATGTAACAAGAGATTTTGTTACGTACATGTAACACCAATAAGCACTGAATTGCTATTCTATTATGATTACATAATCAGTTAACAAAATAATTGTGTTGACATTGTGACCCTGTCAAGTTGTTTATTTTAATGTTGAATATTCTGTGGAAGAAATAACATTTCTAGAAAAGTCTACATAATGAGTAATACCTTCTAGAATGTCTAGTACCAACCGGAAAACGTATGAGCGAATAAATACGGCTTGGAGCTGACATTGAGAGTCTGTTTCCACCAAGATGCTATACTGTGCATATCATTGGACTGGACATTTGATTAACCTGTACCATATAGGATCACACTGTTGGACATTTATTAACCTGGATATTATACTGGATCAGGACTCACGGACATCATTGGACTATTGGAAAGACCAGCTGATCTCTGGATTCTATAACCTTCTATGGACATATAGCCATAGGCTTACACAGATAAGTGGTTTAAAATTACTCTGGGTCACAAATGGTTTATTTGGAGTAAATTGAAAACTTGTGAATATTGTAACAGTTTATAATTTTGCTGTTTTATTAAAATTGTAAACATTAACTATCTGTGTTTGTTGTTCATTGCTGCTGACCCATAACAAGCATCTGCAGATTTAACATTGACGGACCCTCCTGCCAAACCTAAGAGCAGAACATCAGCAGATTTTTAAAACAATGAGTGACCCTTCTGCCAAATATGAGAGCAGAGCATCAGCATATTAAACAAATGACATGCCCTCCTGACAAATGACATTGTGACAGCGGAGCATCAGCATATTTAACGACTACTCTCCCTCCTACCGAACCTGAGAGTGGAGCATCAGCATATTTAACGATGACCGGCCCTACCACCAAACCTGAGAGTGGACCATTAGCATATTTAACGATGTCCGGCCCTCCCACCAAACCTGAGAGTGGACCATCAGCATATTTAAAGATGATTGGCCCTCCTGCCAAACCTGAGTGCAGAGCACTTTCATATGTAATGCTGATGATGATGAACCCTCCTACCAGTGGAGCATCAGCAGATTTGACAATTACAGACCCTCCTTCCAAAATTGGGAGTGAAGCACAAGCGTATTTAACAATGACAGGCCTTCCGCCAATGAAAGCGGAGCATCAGCAGATTTGACCAAGAGAGACCCTTCTACTTAACCTGAGAGCAGAGCATCAGCATATTTAACAATGACGGACCCTCATGCCAAACCTTGGAACGATGCATCAGCAGATTTAACTGCGAAGGACCCTTCAACTAAACCTAAGAGCGTAGCATCAGCATATTTAACAATGACGGACCGTCCTGCTAAACCTGGGAGCACAGCATCAAGAGATTTTACAATAAAAGAGTGAAGCATCAGCAGTTTCAACAATGCCTGCCAAACCTGAGAGCAGAGCATCAGCATATTTTAACAATTGACAAGTCCGCCTGCCAAATAAGAGAGCTGAGCATCAGCAGATGTAACAATGGCGAACCCTGCTGCCAAACCTGAGAGCATAGCATCAGTAGATATGACAATCATGGACCATTCTGCTAAACCTGAGAGCGTTGATTAGCATAATTAATGAATACAGGCCCTACTGCCAAACCTGAGAGTGGAGCATCAGCTTATTTAACGATGATGGGTCCACCTGCCAGACCTGAGAGAGCAGCATCAGCATATTTAAGGAAAACTCGCCCTCCTACCAAACCTGAGAGGGAAGTATCAGCATATTTAACGATGACAGGCCTTCCTGCCAGACCTGAGAGCATAGCATCAGCAGATTTGACAATGATGGAAGCTTCTGCCAAACCTGAGAGCGGTTATCAGCATAGTTAATGATAGCAGGCCCTCCTGCTAAACCTGTGAGTGGAGAAGGCTGCCGGTCTAAGAGTGGAGCATCTGCATATTTAAGGATGATGGGTTCTCCTGCCAAACCTGAGAGCGATGCATCAGCCCACTTAACAAGGCAGGCCCTCCTGCTAAACCTGAGAGCCGAGCATCAGCGTATTTAATAATAATGGGCCCACCTGCCAAACCTGAGAGCGGAACATCAGCAGATTTGACAATGACGGACCCTCCTGCCAAACCCGAAAGCAGCTGACTGACAAGTCAGTCTGCTGTAAAGCAGGGGAGCGAGCGGACTGATGAAATATACATCAAAATGGGTATCGAATTGGCTTCTAGGTCACTAGAAGTGCTGCCTCTAAAGTCCGCGCTGTTGTCCCTGAGGTCCGTGCTCAGCAGAACTCAGCAGGACTGAGCTGGGCTGCTTCAAAAATGCATGTTTGCGAGGACGTAAAATAGAACACCCCAAGTGAAATGTTGTAGCCTGCTCGCTTACGCTCTCAACTGATTTAGCAGGCTACTGTAGCCTGCGAGAGCAGAGCATCATAATATTAAACTATGACAGGCTGTACTGCTGGTTCTGAGAGAGGAGCATCAAGATATTTAAGATCAGTATATTTAATGATGACAGGCCCTCTGCCAAAACTGAGAGTGGAGCATCAGCATATTTAAAGATAATTGGCCCTCCTGCCAAACCTGAGAGGGGAGCATCAGCATATTTAACGAAGACTGGCCCCTCCTGCCAAACCTGAAGTGAAGCATCAGCACATTTAATGATGATGAAGACGGAGCAAAACTGTGAGTAGAGCATCGGCATATCTAACAATGACAGGCCCGGCTAAACCTGAGAGTGATGCAATGCGTTTAACTGCTGTATGCAAAACCCAGCCAAGGTATTTCTTACAGTTATAACAAATTTCTCAATTCCTTCCTGTCCAGACTAATGTATGACAGATAATGGAGAAACTGAATAACTAAGCATGGTTGTATAGTTATTTTCAGCAGACGAATGAAAAGTGCTTTCAGAAAAACACTTTGATGTTTCTTGTCAGGACATGGGGACCGTTTCACTAAAGAACTTAAGTGCTGTTTCCCCACTTAACCTTAAGTGTTCCCTTAACTTTAGTGCTCCCCAAATTTGAGTGTTTCACTAAACTCCTAAACTTGAGATTTCCCTAAATTTTAGCACTTGTCTTTGAGGGTGCCGATGACCACACTTAACTCAGCCCTAATCACACTTAACTCAGCCCTAAGTGACGTTTTGAAATTCATGACGTGATCAAAGAAGGATGGAAAAGACAAGTAACAGATTTATCAAACATATTCTGCTCATACCGATATCTAAATTTACCTTAAATGGCTGAAATTGACTCCAAAACATAACCCAATTGTGATCCTGCCAAGTTTCTGTCAACATTGCTATGACGTCATCTGATGACGTCACCTATGACGTCACTCTAGACAAACCAGCAGGTGGAGCCACCAAACCACCATGCAGGTGGTGCCTCTACCCACCTGACAGGCAGGGCTATTGATTTACTTATTGATAGACAATTACAGGACGTTTGAGCACAGGTTAAGAACTGCCTTTGAGTTTTGTTAAACCTCATAAATTCTTGCTATAGATATATCTGATGCAAAAGGGGCTACTGTAAACTCCTGATTTTTGCTGATGAGAAAGATTCACCTTCAGATGAAAGAGGGAAAAATCCAAAGAGAACGTGTGTTTATGTGAGAAATTTCGTCTACCTAAAAGTATCTATATATAGATTAGGCTAATTGCCTTAAAAATTATTAATTTGTTTTTGCCTTGAATGCAGAGCTTCATTTAGCATAGAATCCTTCTGTGTTTTGTTTTATAACTTGTTTTAGCGTAGGCCTATAGTTTTTCTTAATAACAATCAGTAAATTAAATAGTTTGTTTAAAAATATACCTCCCCCTTGCAATTCAGCAAACAACTTATTAAAACGAATGACATTTTTAGCAACAAACTTGTAAAAATGAAGAAAACATTAATAAAAAAATACCGTGCAAAGCACATTAAACCTCGGCTCTCTATATGTTTAATAAGTTAAAGCGATTCCAAAGTAGCGATACTGTCGTTGTTGTGTGATGAAGGACCAAGCCGACGGAAAGAGCATGCAGAGCATGTGAAGCATGAGGTGTAGAAAGGAACATTGTTTAAATTTTTCAGTTAAAATGTAAATGATGTGATAAGTTAATTTGTGAAATAAAATAGTAGGAATATCACTTTCCATTGTGGCAGGATATTCAGGAATTGCTATGTTATGCACTGTCACCAAATCTGCTAAGCATATTGACATAGGCTGGAGAAGTGAAAGACCTAGAAATGAGATGGCTTGTGCCCAAGTGGGTCTTCTCTGGTGTTGCAAAAAAGAAAAACGAAAACAACAACTAAATAGTCCCCAGAAAACATAAATTCATGTTAGCTTTGGAAAATGGGGTCTGTCATTTTTGTAGACCTAACAGCTGTATCACTGTGGTCATTTAACTGCATTGATTGAGTTTCGAGATGATTAACGCAGTTTTTACTGCGACCGTTACAGTGGGTGCACTCGAATCACCGCCCGCCGGTCGACCGGTTTATGACGGGCGGTCCTCGTTTGCTCCGGATGTTATGCGCGCACATCAATCCGGGGTATCCCGTTTAGCACGGCCGATTTTGCTCGGTGTATGGCAGTCTATCAATCCAACACGAGGCAAAGTAAACTTCCGGGTTTTGGAAAACACAAAGAGCCACAAGTTTGCCTGTGTTTGCTTGTTGTTGCAATGTTGGGAGCAGTGAAAAAGTCAAAATAACACAAACACAATGCTTTAGGACCCTTCAAAATCGTGTTTTAATTGTTTACTTATTTGTTACGACGACTGCCATAATTATAAATAAACAAACAACTCAGTGTGGCACATTGACCGGGCGATCAACTGTCCTGGTTTGACCGGTCAACCGACCACGTGGTCGGGCTACACCGGTGGGCGTAATCGGGCGATACAAACGAGCGAACCCAGAGCATTTTGGCGATGTACGCTTGAGCGATATTGTAGAACAATGACAATTCAAGGCTGAATAGACCCAAAGTTGCATCGAAAATATATTTTTCTATCGTACAATGTCAATTACGCCTAACTTCATAAGTTTAAATACCTGACAGTCACGGGTATGGCCATATATTATCAATCCAGCCGAAACTTGTCAGCAAACATGAATTGTTGTTCCTGTCGTCCTCCATATTGGAATTCCATGAAATGCCGTGACGTGATTGGCCGACAAATTTAGCAAAATAATGAAATTTTGAACATTATCTATAATATCGGAGGGTCAAGCGGCATTTAAAACGTATTCGCTTTGTTAAATAAGGGCGTAACACCAGTTTCAAGAAAAAAAACGTTAAAAAGTTCGTCCTCGGGATCATTCGGATGCGTTCGGGCATCCTCGGGTGCGTTCGGGTGTTTCCGGCGCCTAATTTATGCACGCTTTTGGCGCGAAAATCCACATCCGCCCACCTCGCTGTTGTAAAGATGGCGAAAATAAGCTGTGGAAATATATGCGCTCGTGTCACTTGTGAAATAAAGTGTTTCGGATACGTTTCAGGTGCGTAATTGTGCGGCTTTCACAAGCTGAGGGCCCGTAACGATGACGGACAAAGTTTGGCAGGGGAAATTTGTATGTAACCGGCGTTTTCAGACGGCAAAGTTGGTGAGTTCAGGCGTCTTCAGCCGTCCGACCGACACTGATTGCAAAACCGGGGACCTCCTTCGGAGGCCTCGGTAATTACTAAAATAACCCATTAGGATACCAAATAAAATAAACAAAGTCACAATCCCCCTCTCCCAGGCCTCGCTCGCTAAACAGAAAATCAAATATAGACCTGTGCAAGGGGCGAGAAAGGGGAAAGAAATTTGTGCAAGAAATAGCTTAGAAATTGAATAAATGCCAAACTACATATATATATTATTATTTTATACTCTTTTATTTAAATTTATAATGGTCATGATATTGCTGCAAATACATGTTAAAAATAGCTGTATATTCGATCACAAAAATTCATGAATATCTCCAGGGAATTTATGTTTCTTAAAATGCATCTCAAAAACACAGGTAGTCCTAATTTTCAGCACAAAAAAAAATCCAATGGAATGATTTCACCCTCAGTCAATAAATTCATAATGAAATCAATTTGGGCCAAACACAATCAACAGAATATTCAGGTGAGCAGATCTATGTCCACAATGATTTCAGATTATCTGATCTGAAATTTTCTACAGAAGTTCTGAATTTGTTATTTTCTGCAGCTTTCTGCTATGCAGATGCCCTCTTCAACAAAGCTTTTGCCCATTGCCCATGAAACATGGGTTTGTGTGATGTCGAGTGAAGGGTTCCAGGGTTTTTGGGTGTTGTCTGTTTCTGCTGCATTACTGAAGAGTTTCTGCAGAAAAGTCTGTACTTCTGCAGAAATTATGCAGCTCTTGAAGTTTGCACTATCATTAAAAATCTGCAGAATTTTATGGTTCTGAAATCATCTGCAGGATTTCTCTAATTCTCTGCAGGATTTTTGCACTTCTGTTATTTTCTGTAGCTTTCTTCAAAGCAGTCGCATAGTTAAGAGCTCTTTGGCCGAGCTTTTGCCATTAGCCATGGTTCTCTGCGTTTCTAAAAAGTTTCAGCAGCAAAATTTGTACAGTCCTGCCGCAGTTCTGCAGCGGTTCGGCAGCGGTTCTGCAGCAGATCTGCAGCGGATCTGCAGCAATTCTGCAGCGATTCTGCAGCGATTCTGCAGCAATTTGCAGCAATTTGCAGCAATTTGCAGAGGAGAAGGAGAAGAAGGCAAAGAAGGCAAAGAAGGCGAAGAAGCAATCTGGAGCAGGATAGGCAGGAAGAGGAATAAGAGGAGGAATAGGAGGCATAGGAGAAGGAGGGCTAGGAGGAGGAGTAAGAGGAATAAGAGAAGGAGGAGAAGAAGGTGGGTAGATGGAGAAAAATGAGGAGGAATAGGAGGAGGAAGAAGAGAAGTAAGAGTAGGAGGGAGGAGTAGTAGAAGTAGAAGGGAGGAGAAGTAGGAGGAGGAGGAATACGAGGAATATGAGGTATGCAAGGTATAGGAGAAGGAGGGGTATAGGAGGAGAAGTAGGATGTTAAGAAGGTGGAGAAGAAGGAGAAGGGGGAGAAGTGGGAGAAGTATATAATATAATATAATAATA
Organism: Platynereis dumerilii; assembly: GCA_026936325.1. NCBI lineage: Eukaryota > Metazoa > Annelida > Polychaeta > Phyllodocida > Nereididae > Platynereis > Platynereis dumerilii. The sequence goes on from JAPTHN010000140.1 coordinate 712,390, forward strand.
AGTACATATATAGCGCAAATTCCAATAAATTGCTCATTTGCGCTTGGATAGATATATTATTATTTTATACTCTTTTAAAGGTAGGAGAAGTAGGAGAAATAGGAGATGTAGGAGTAAAAAGAGAAGTGATAGGAGCAGGAGTAAGGGAAGTTAGAGGAGGCGTGAAAGGAGTAGGAGGAGGAAGAGAAGAAGTATGACTAGGAGGAAGGAGAGTAAGAGTAGGAATAGGAGAAGGAAAAAATCTGAGAAATAGGGGAAAGAGAAGATGGAGGAGGAGTGGGATGAGTAGGAGGCAGAGAATGAGTAGAAGCAGGAGGAGGGGTAGGAGGAGTAAGAGGAGTATGAGTTAGAGGAGTCGGAGTGAGAGGAGTAGGAGTGAGAGGAGTAGGTGGATTTTGAGGAGGACAGGAAGAAAAAGGAGGAGGAGAAGGGGAAGAGGAGTAAGAGGAACAGGAGTAGTAGGAGTAGTAGGAGTAGGAGGTCAGAAGGAGTAGGAGCAGGAATAGAATGAGGAGGAGGAGAGGAGAAGAAGGAGGAGGAGGAGGGGAGAAGAAGGAGGAGGAGAGAAGAAGGAGGAGGGCAGGTTGAGTAGGAGGGCAGGTTGAGCAAGAAGAAGAAGAAGAGGAGGAATAGCAGGCAAAGGAGTAGGAGGGTTAGGAGGAGCAGGAGCAGGAGTAGGTGAGGATGAGTAAGAGGAGCTCGAGGAGGAGAAGAAGGAAGAGTAGGAGGAGGAGGAGAGGTATGAGAATAGGAGGAGTAGGAGGAGTAAGAGGAGTAGATGGAGAAGAATAAGGAGGAATAGGAGGAGGAAGAGAGAGTGAGCAGGAGTAGGAGGAGAGACAATTAAGTAGGAGGAGTAGCAGCAATAGGAGGAGGAATAGCAGCAATAGGAGGAGGAGTAAAAGGAATGCAAGGAATAGGAGTAGGAGGGATAGAAAGAGGAAGAGTAGGAGGAGGGGTAGGAGGAGGAGAAGCAGGAGTTGCAGGAGGTGGGGGAGTAGGAGTAGGAGAAGTAGGAAAACAGTTAGAGGAGGAGCAGTAGGAGGAATAAGAGGAGCACACCGAGGAGGACGGAGGATGGATGGATGGATGATTGGGACTTTACGTCCTGTATTCATGCACTTGGTAGGCTAATTTGGACAGGGGGAGGACAGGGCAATGAGGCGAAGGATGATTGAAACAGCCGTCCAACATAGGCCCAGGTGACCCGGCAAGAGCTGGATTCGAACCCTGGACCCAGCGATTGGCAGCCAAGCACGCTACCACTAGACCAACCCTCCTCCCGCACACCGAGGAGGAAGAAGAGGAGTAAGAACAGGAGGTGGAGTAGGAGGGAGAAGGAGGAGTAGTAGGAGGAGTAGCAGGAGTAGGAGGAGTAGGAGGAGTAGGAGGAGTAGGAGGAAGAGAAATAGGAGGAGTTGGAGGGGAGGAATATGAGAAATACTCCTGCTACTCCTCTTCCCCTCCCTCCTTCTCTCCTCCTCCTCCTCTTCCTCCTGCTACTCCTCTTCCTCCTACCCTCCTCCTCTTGCTTCTTCTCCTCCTACTCCTCCTGCTCCTCCTTCTCCTCCTCCTCTTTCTCCTACTCCTCTTACTCCTCCTCCACCTACTCCTTCTCCTCCTCCTCCTGCTGCTATTCTACCTCCTCCTCCTCCTGTCCCCCTCCTTGTCCTCCTCCTTCTCCTCCTCCTGCTACTTCTCATTCTACTCCTCTTATCCTCCTTCTCCCACTTCTCCTCCACCCTCCTCCTTCTCCTCCTCCTCCTCCTCATACCTTGGGGGAGGGTTAGATAAGTTGGTAGCACACTGGACTGCCAATCTGTGGGTCTATGTTCCTAATTGGATTTGCATTATAAACTTCACTGTCATTGAGTTACCTCTAAGTATCAATTGATTTTCGTGACACTTTACACAGTTTACCCTTAGACATAAAGGTAAAAGTTCAGTGGATGATACCTTGTCATTTCTATACACAGTAGTTGGCGTTTGATTGGCACCCTATACGGCATCCTCTCCCCTGTGGTATTGTCTACACCACAACATTCTCTCTTCCACAGCATCCTCTCCTCCACCCAATCCTCTCCTCGACACCATCCTCTCCTACCATCCTCTCTTCCACACCATCATCTTCTCCACACCATCCTCTCCTCTGCACCATCCCCTCCTCCGCACCATCTTCCCCTCCGCACCATCCTCTCCCCCGCACCATCCTCTCCCCCGCACCATCCTCACCTCCACACCATCCTCTCCTCAACACCATCCCTTCTGCAACCTGTACACACTGTAAAATTTGAATTTTGAGTCAGCTTGAATGATTGAGTGAGATGGTTGCACAATTCCTTTGAGCCAACATAGCTTGTTGTTTTAAGTTATAACCATGGAAATATTATCAAAACTCATAACAAGAAGCGATGTCAGCACATACAAATTGTGCAACCATCTCACTCAATCATTTGAGCGGTTTCAAAATTTTGAATTTTACAGTGTAGGGTATAATGATATTAACAATAATTCTCCAAATAGGCCCTACATGCAGGTAACTTATTTTTTTCAGTAAAAAATATAATTGAATGATTTTAACCTCAGCTGGTATACTCTTCCAATTAAATTGTAAAATTATGCCTATATTGTAATTGAAATAGTCTTGAGGACGCACAGCAGGGCTTTGGAGTCGAAGTTGTGGAATCAGAGGTTTTTTGGTGGAGTCAGAGTCGAACTTTGATTTTGACATTTACACAAGTCCTCTGAAACAAGTATTCATGTTCAAAATCCTTTGGAATCTTTGTTGAACTAATTGGCTGAGGAAAATTGCAGGAGGAGGTGGCAGTAGTAGGTTGCAGGAGGAGGTTGCAGTGGGAGGTTACAGGAGGAGGTTGCTGGAGGAGGTGGCAGTAGGAGGTTGCAGGAGGAGGTTGCAGGAGGATGTTATAGTAGGAGGTTGCAGGAGGAGGTGGAAGGAGGAGGTTGCAGGAGGAGGTTGCAGGAGGATGTTGCAGGAGGAGGTTGCAGGAGAAGATGGCAAGAGGAGGTTGCAGGAAGAGGTTACAGTGGGAGGTTGCAGGAGGAGGTTGCAGTGGGAGGTTGCAGTAGGAGGTTGCAGGACAGACAGACAGACAGACAGTTTTTATTTTTGCCAAAGTTGAAGATACAATAGGAGGTACAATAATTAACAATTTTGCAAAAAAAGAGTGGCACAGGCGATGCTTAATTTGCCTAAAAAAGGCGCTATCTTAAGCACCCCCTGTTGAAATTGAAAAAATATTAAATATATTAATTCACAGTCACTGCAGACAACTGAAGGCAATATATAATTCGATATGGATAGAACATTTTGTTGTCAGTAATTTAATGATAAATAAAATAAACTAATCATGTGGTAAATTGGGTCGGGGAGGAGGGGGGGGGCTTGTGTTTATGACTGACATATATAGCAATTAACAATATGGCATTCATTATTATAAAGATTAATAAGATATTTTTTGAAGTAGGAGGCAAAACCAAACTCACTGTGAGTATCAACTTTATCAATTACTTGTGCAGGCAACTCATTCAGGAGTCTTGGCAGCTGATGGCGCACACATTTCTCTGCAAAGACATGATACGTTCGTGGGACTAAAAAATGTTGACTTCTGGTGAAATGGGAATGGGTTGTTTGTTGGGAGATGAGAAAGTTGGAGGGGAAGTATTTTGGTAGAATATTTTTAGATAATTTGTAATAGAATTTCAACAGTTTAAGTTTATATATATCCGCAATTTTAAGAATATTAGTTATTTTGAAAATAGGCTCTGAATGTGCATTATACTTGCTTTTTGAAATGATTCTCATAATTTTTTTCTGTGAGGGCATGAGGCGAGCAGCAAGATGGCCCCAGAGAAGTATGCCATAGTCTAAGTGTGAATTTACAAGGGCAAAATATAGAATTCGTAGAGTTTCGACAGGCAAGTAATTTTTAATTCTTCCAATTATCCCAATAGCTTTAGAAATTTTTTTGGCAATTTTATTCAAAAGTAGATTCCATCAAAGATTTGAGTCAAGTAAAACACCCAGGAAATCAAATTCTTGCACACAGTCTATGGCCTGGCCATTAATTTCAAGTTGTGGAATTGTTATGGCTTTTTGAGTGGGACAGAAAAGCATGAACTTTGTTTTAGATATATTTAAAGATAGTTTATTTAGGTCTAGCCATTTACTAAATTAAAAAAGTTCAGTGTTCATTTCAGTGCTCGCAGTAGGTAGATCAGTTATTGCTAGTGAAAGGAAAAGGGTAGTGTCATCCGCATAGCTAATAGTTTTAAGTATGGTTGAGCAGAGTTGAGGTTGCAGGAGGAGGTTGCAGGAGGAGGTTGCAGGAGGAGGTTGCAGGAGGAGGTTGCAGGAGGAGGTTGCAGCGGGAGGTTGCAGGAGGAGGTTGCAGTGGGAGGTTGCAGTAGGAGGTTGCGGGAGAAGGTGGCAATAGGATGGTTGAAGGAGGAGGTTGCAAGAGGAGGTTGCAGTGGGAGGTTGCAGTAGAAGGTTGCAGCAGGAGGTTGGTGTAGGAGGTTGCAGGAGGAGGTTGCAGGAGGAGGTTGCTGTAGGAAGTTGCAGGAGGAGGTTGCTGTAGGAGGTTGCAGGAGGAGGTTGTTGGGAGGTTGCTGTAGGAGGTTGCAGGAGGAGGTTGTTGGGAGGTTGCTGTAGGAGGTTGCAGGAGGAATTTGCAGGAGGAGGTTGCTGTAGGAGTTTGCAGGAGGAGTTTGCTGGGAGGTTGCAGTAGGAGGTTGCAGGAGGAGGTTGCAGTAGGAGGTTGCAGGAGGAGGTTGCAGGAGGAGGTTGCAGTAGGAGGTTGCAGGAGGAGGTTGCAGTAGGAGGTTGCAGGAGGAGGTTGCAGTAGGAGGTTGCAGGAGGAGGTTGCAGCGGGAGGTTGCAGGAGGAGGTTGCAGCGGGAGGTTGCGGAGGAGGTTGCAGTGGGAGGTTGCAGGAGGAGGTTGCAGTGGGAGGTTGCTGTAGGAGGTTGCGGGAGAAGGTGGCAATAGGATGGTTGAAGGAGGAGGTTGCAAGAGGAGGTTGCAGTGGGAGGTTGCAGTAGAAGGTTGCAGCAGGAGGTTGGTGTAGGAGGTTGCAGGAGGAGGTTGCAGGAGGAGGTTGCTGTAGGAAGTTGCAGGAGGAGGTTGTTGGGAGGTTGCTGTAGGAGGTTGCAGGAGGAATTTGCAGGAGGAGGTTGCTGTAGGAGTTTGCAGGAGGAGTTTGCTGGGAGGTTGATGTAGGAGGTTGCAGGAGGAGGTTGCAGGAGGAGATTGCAGGAGGAGGTTGCAGGAGGAGGTTGCAGGAGGAGATTGCTAGGAGGTTGCAGTAGGAGGTTGCTGTAGGAGGTTGCAGGAGGAGGTTGCAGGAGGAGATTGCAGTAGGAGGTTGCAGGAGGAGGTTGCAGGAGGAGGTTGCTGTAGGAAGTTGCAGGAGGAGGTTGCTGTAGGAGGTTGCAGCAGGAGGTTGCAGGAGGAATTTGCAGGAGGAGGTTGCTGTAGGAGTTTGCAGGAGGAGTTTGCTGGAAGGTTGATGTAGAAGGTTGCTGTAGGAGGTTGCAGGAGGAGGTTGCAGGAGGAGGTTGGTGTAGGAGGTTGCAGGAGGAGGTTGCAGGAGGAAGTTGCTGTAGGAAGTTGCAGGAGGAGGTTGTTGGGAGGTTGCTGTAGGAGGTTGCAGGAGGAATTTGCAGGAGGAGGTTGCTGTAGGAGTTTGCAGGAGGAGTTTGCTGGGAGGTTGATGTAGGAGGTTGCAGGAGGAGGTTGCAGGAGGAGATTGCAGGAGGAGGTTGCAGGAGGAGGTTGCAGTAGGAGGTTGCAGGAGGAGGTTGTTGGGAGGTTGCTGTAGGAGGTTGCAGGAGGAATTTGCAGAAGGAGGTTACTGTAGGAGTTTGCAGGAGGAGTTTGCTGGGAGGTTGATGTAGAAGGTTGCTGTAGGAGGTTGCAGGAGGAGGTTGCAGGAGGAGATTGCAGGAGGAGGTTGCAGGAGGAGGTTGCAGTAGGAGGTTGCAGTAGAAGGTTGCAGCAGGAGGTTGGTGTAGGAGGTTGCAGGAGGAGGTTGAAGGAGGAGGTTGCTGTAGGAAGTTGCAGGAGGAGGTTGTTGGGAGGTTGCTGTAGGAGGTTGCAGGAGGAATTTGCAGGAGGAGGTTGCTGTAGGAGTTTGCAGGAGGAGTTTGCTGGAAGGTTGATGTAGAAGGTTGCTGTAGGAGGTTGCAGGAGGAGGTTGCAGGAGGAGATTGCAGGAGGAGGTTGCAGGAGGAGGTTGCAACCTCCTGCAACCTCCTCCTACAACCTCTAAATCTAAACTTGTATTTTTTTTCTACAATAATAGCACAATTTTTATGCGATTATTGCCCAAATATTTCTGCAATAATTGTAGAAATTTGTTTAATAATCGTAGAAATTTCGACAATAATTGTAGAAATTTGCACACTAATTGTACATTGCAATAATTGCAGAAATGTTTGCAATAATCAAACAAATTTGTACGATTATTGCAGAAATTTCTGTGATTATTATATAATTTTTTGGAGATAATCTTAGAATTTTTGAGATTATCATAGAAAATATTTACAATCATTGCAGACATTTTTTGCAATGTAGATTGTACGATTGATACATGAACCAGAGAAGCTTACAGGAATTCGCGTTGAAGTTGACTTGCTGGCTTTCATTTATGTGATATTTACCAAATTAAGTTTTTTCAATATTGGACTAAAACTTCCAAAATAAATCTCATATTTTTAGCCCTGAGATTAGGGCATGGTACTTTAGAAACAATACCCACTAAGCCCTGGGTTCTAGACTGGAACGTAAATGAGTAATTGCAAATAGAAATATTTACTACATGACGTATGGTACTCTACGTGACGTGTGGTAGCAATGCAGTCTATTCTAATTACATATCTCAACTGATGTACACAGATATCAACATACCAAGCTGTCCAGGAAACTGACAAATAATGTGTCTAAGACAAGATATAACTGAAGTAAAGTCTCTTGCCAAAAATTCATTCTTCCGTAACACTTAAACTTTGATTGGTTGACAAGTCAGTTCGAATTATGAGCTTTACTTACACATGACAGTTACTAGACATCCACTGTCCACATTTGAACATCTCAGACCGCATTTTCACGAGCCTCTATGAAATTTGTGGTAATAAGATCAATAAGCAGAAAGATTGAATAGAAATATTAAAATATAAATTTTAGGATAGAAAAACTAAGATAGATGTACAGATAGATAGATAGAAAGATATAGAAAACTATAGAAAAATAGAAAGATATAGAAAGATAGATAGGTAGATAGATAGATACAGGGAAAAAGAAAGAAAGATGGATCGATGGATAGATAGATAGATAGATGGATAGAAAGATAGATAGATAGTAGATAGATAGATGGATAGATAGATAGATAGATAGATAGAAATATCAATAGATAGATAGATAGATAGATAGATAGATAGATAGATAGATAGATAGATAGATAGATAGATAGATAGATAGATAGATAGATACTATCCCTCATATAGAGTGAACGTGTAACATTGAGGACTCCCACTCTCTCTCCCATCTCATCAATCAACCTCCCCTTGAACACCCAAAACTCTGCTTTGAGGGCTCCACTTGCCATATATATAACGTTTGTGTGCCTATCTATCTATCTATCTATCTATCTATCTATCTATCTATCTATCTATCTATCTATCTATCTATCTATCTATCTATCTATCTATTAAATTACCAGTCTGTGTTTATATTACTTTACTTTTAATGCATAGCACATAATGCGGTCTGGTATGGTAAAATGTGGTCCTGTTCAATCCCGATATACTGCAGGAATGAATGCTCACCAATAAGACTTGCACACATGATTGGACGCAAGGGATTACCAGGGAGATGTCTCCCTAATTGATGATATTCAATTGATTACAGTTTCAGTGTGTTTAAGTCTGCAATTAAGTCAGACTAACTGGACAAACTGACGACAACAATTTTTGGTTGACAGCTTCTTCGTGCACACAAACTCTAGTGAATATTATCCAATCATGAGCAGCTTTCTACCACACGTCACATACAGCCAAATTGCTTGATCTTGGTGGCTGAGAAATCTACTTCAACACGAATTCCTGTAATACCTACATGCACCTGAAAAGCATGTATGTGCCAAATAGTGCAAAAGGGTACACTATATATATATTTATACCATGATTGCTGATAAATCCTTCAATAATTACCATGATATATATCGCCGTATATCACGTATATTTAGTGGTCACATGACAAGTGGTGATGTCACAATGCACAAACACTTAATCAGCCAATCAGAAGCCAGCATTTGAATCATGACGTCATGACAGATGCCATTGAGACTCACTCTGGAGTTTACAGGAGCTTTTACATAATTTAAGTTGCTGACACTAGAATATTGATTTAAAAAATAAGTTATTAATTTTGTTAAATAAAGACAAATTTTATGACCATTTTGGTATCTCTGGTAATAAAATAGAGACATTTTTAGTAAATCGGTCTTCATCTCCAAACACATGATAACAAAATAATCCTCTGAAACAGCGAATAATGGTATAAATCAGTTATACCAAAGGCATATTTGTGGTATACGGGATATATACAGCCGAGGTGGTAAATATAACCTGGGTTATATTTACCACCTCGGCTGTATATATCTCCGTATACCACATATGCCCATGGTATAACTACTATATATACACTGTAAAACCTGCTGCGTTACTTAAACGGCAGCTACCTTAATGAATACAGAAAAGTGCCATTTTACAGCAGAAAACTGTTGTTTTTACGGCATGTACTGTTGTTTTAACAGTAACTTGACAGCTGGGTTTACAACTTGTAGGTGCAGTCTAATCTCTTACGTTTAGCATGTTAGCTCAATAAATATGGGTGATATTCTAGCAAACTTTAGAGGTGCCCAGTGGTTTCAATATTGAGTAAAATTGGTATGTCCTAACCGTAACCCTATTCCCCCATCCTCCCCGCTCCTCCTCCTCCTCTTTATCCTATTACATGTACTTCCTCTGTATATTACCTTTTTTTTTATTACTTTCTCACTCTGGGACCACTGAGTACGGTAATTACATTTACCGTCTCTGAAAATGGCGACCTGTCTTTCTGGCCTTCAAAATTGTGGATTTTACTGTGGATTTACACATCATATGCAAAATTCTAATGGTATTTTGGCACTTGGCATGTCAGTTACAGCCACTCTAAAGATCCAGAGACATGTGGGCATGTCTTTAATGAAGAACTTGTTGAGAACTTGATCGTTTTAGAAATGAAGCGGGAGACGGTAAATTTTATGAGGGAAAATGTCCTGAGGACGGTAAATTTTATTGCTGGAGACGGTAAATTCAGGCTTTCAGCAGAATAAATTTGCATTTTCCACGGAATAAAGCCTTATTGTGGACCTATGAGACTCATTGCTGCATAACATAAGCGTACCAACTGGACTGGTGTACTTCAGGCAGGGTTTCTGTTGACGCCGTCTATATCACCAAAAACCGCATTGTTTTAGTAAAGGACGCACTTTTAAAGCAGTGTCTGGGTCCCCAGGATGCACTGAAAGGTCAAGCTTTCAATCTCAAGTATCAGGCAATCGATCATCCATGATTACAATCAAGGCACCTGAATTGCTCTGAAAAGCTTTTGGTGACTTCACACTTTTCAAGAGTCGCTTAATTGCAATTCAGACTCATTACTGGCTCTCATTAAGACGAGCCTTCAATTTACTTTAAAATGGCTTAATTTCCAATAATGATTCATTCAACCGAGACTTCTTGATTCCTGAACACAACACAGAATAGTCAAACTGATTTAAAATAGACTGAAGCACGCTCTGTAGCTCATCTATTATCTTAAACATGCCCTGTGGAATAAGTTACCAAAACTTTGGGATTGTATATTTCAGGTAGGGGGGCTCCAGAGGCCTTTGCTCATTAGTTTGAAAATTACCAACTTTTGCAAAACATGACAAACACTTATACTTTTCCATTTCATATGTGGACCAGGGGGCCCATAAATTCCCTGTACAATAAGCATATTCTGTGTGTACATTGCAACTGGTGATTTGCAGATTTTTTTTACGGGCCCATATGTCAATTCAAGTTTGATGGTGGGCCCCCTGGGTGGCAGACCCCAGGGCATTGCCCTCCGGCCCATAGGGCCAGTCCACCCCTGGCAGTTAGTTACAGAGTGACTTGAACATGACATCACTGATACGTGATAATATAATAATGACTCATCCAGTGACATGGGCTTATAACATTGCAGGTATGAGTCTGTTTTTGTGGCATGATCAACAAAAAAAATATATAAAAGAAGAATAACACTGGTCAGGAAAACTCCATATACACTCTGAAAGCACAAAAATATAATTAATAGTTGCTGTGCCATTGTTTCATGGAAACTGCATAAATGCGGCAGGGATGCAGACATTTTGAAGGGGACCCACTTTTTCAAAGCTCATTGGGTCCCTGGGACCCACTTCTTGAGCACCCCAACAGAAACTCTGACTTCAGGTGAGCCTGTGACCACAAAGAAGCCCTGTAAGTTTTGGCTGAAAATGGCTTCATTAATGATTTTTGTTGTGAAACTGAGTCTAAATAAATTTTATTTGAGTATTCTTTTTTTTTACAGATGATTTAATTACCATGCGATATTCTGGTCATTCACAGTTGCCTCTGCTAAATCAATGCAATTTATGCACTAGCTGCGTTTGATAATTATAATTAGCCGAGTGATGTTCTGTTGTTCCTGAACCAATCAGATCAACTAAAAATGCTATGTTTTTAGTGACCATAGAACTTCAGAATTGCGTACTAATTAAATCGCCTGTAATGCCTTTTGATTTGTTGAAAAATAGAAACTCGTCAATTTTATTTAGTCCTTTAATACTGAGAATCAATTCAAGCGACTTTGCAGGATCAAACCCAGTAAAATCCAAACTTCATAAGGCATTACGTCATTTAGGTCAATTTAGCGGAATGGCACCAGCACGCCAAATCTTATTTGACAATACAAGTCCATGGTTCTGGGAGCTCATGGATGGCAGAGAGAGCAGGAGTCCTTAACATGTTACACATTTACCCCATGTGAGATTTCTTTTATTTGACCATCTCAGATGCTGATACAAGGCACCGCCAATTTGATATCTCATTCGAACGTCATCCAACTGGCATTTTGCTCATGACGGTCCTCTGAAAATTAAGGGTTCTCCAACAGGGATTCGAGCCCTTGCATGCACATAGAAAACTGAACTTGAGTGGAATTATTCAATCTTTGAATCTTGGTTAGGAAGCTTCAACATCTAAACTTCGGTGGCTACTCCAGTAAAGCAACTCACTTGTTCATTTTGATGCAAAATCCGGTGTCTTAGAGGTTTTATTAACTGTTTCTCAGCAAGATAAAATCCTTCCTTCAGACTGAACATTTTCAGGTCACCATTTTCGGAGACGGTAAATTTAATTACCGTACTCAGTGGTCCCAGAGTGTTTCAGCAATTTCCTCCTCTTCTCAACGACCTTTTCTCTATTACCTCTTCTTCATTTCCTCCTTCCCTCCTTCTCCACTTCCCTCCTTCTCCACTTCCCTCCTTCCTTTTTTCCTTTCTTTCCTTCATCCTTCTTCCAACCATCTGTCCTTCCCTTCTTCCTTCCCACTCTCCTTCCCTCCCCTTTCCCTTACTCCTCCTTCTCTCCCTCTTTCCCCTGACGTCATCAAGTGCTGCACTTAAGTGAACACTTAATCCTAGTTAAGTGTAAACTAAGTGTAAAATGTTAAGTGAAGAGTAAGGTAAGTGCAAAAAGTTAAGTGATTGTTAGTGAAACACTAAGTAAGTGTCCACTTAACTTTTGTCCACTCACTTAAAAATTTAGGGCACTTGAAGTTTAGGGCACTAACTCTTAGTGAAACGGTCCCATGGCCCTATCTCTGCCACGTTATTCTGTATGACACATAAGCAGTTTGTCTGATCATATCCCATACTTGCAATGCTAATAGGAAAAGTAATTTAAAAGGTCACACCACAAACGTAATGAGGCAACAAATGATTTTTACCCAATGAAATATTGATACTTCATATCAATATATTTGATAGGGCTTCTGGTTCCTTTAATTCCTTTGGAGTGATTTATTTAAATCACGTTTAGCCAGTTAAGTTGTCCTAAGCTGTCATTTGGTGAAAAGGACATTATGAATCAAAATATGTATCTCACTCAAAGTGATATTTCTGGTTAATCAGTATTTGTTATAATTCTGGTTTTGCTAGTTTTCCCCCTAACTATTGTCACATCATACAAATTGCCAAATTGATTTGAATTTGCCTGTGTCAATTTTTAAAATGTTTTATTGAATTTTAATATTACATACCTGCATACCATATAATCAAATTCTATTGAGACAGCTCTCGGTGTCATCACATGCCTTTATAATTTGTGAATTGGATTTGGCATTAGAATATTATGCGTGCTGATTTTAGAGACAAAACAGTTGGCAACAAACAATTAACATGAGTCTAGATAAGACAATACCTTTGTTTTTGACAATTTGCTGTCTAATCCTTTATTGGCACATTTTGAGTCAATGCTTCTCATCAGGTGTGAGAAAAGTAGGGTAAGGTGGGGTAAATCCGGCCCCGGGCAAGTCCGGCCCCTTGAGGATAAAGCATTGTCTCATGGCCCAAAATATGATTGGCAACAATTTTTTTTCTCAAAATGCATTATTACCAGGTCAAGAGATTGCCCAAAAACAGAAATTGGCCAAACATACTTTTGTTTGTACTAAAACTAGGAAAGAAAACATACAACTCACGACTGACCGATTTCAATGTGCAATTGAAACTTTTGAAACTGAGGTATTTCACCAGGCCATTTTAGACGAACATGTTACTTTCTGTTATGAAAAGCAACGTTTAGTCAACAACTTCAAATGTACAGAAGATTTCACCAATCAGTATAACACATATTTAGAAAATGACACTTTCATAATTTTGCAGCATTCGGGGAAATTCCGGCCGTCGTTGATGGGGCAAATCCGGCCCCTCTGATTCTGATGTTAAAAGCACATAAACATAATTTTTGTCTTGAAATTGCTCTGCTGTGCCATTCAAACACCAGGTTATTGAGATTATAATTCATTTGAGTTGCTTTTGATGATTTTGCTTGGATAAATGGCTTGTTGAACATGTCAAATATATAAACTTTTTAAATCTCCCAAACAAAGTGATCAAATGATCCTTTGACAATGATTAAATAATTATTATATCCTTTAGATTCAATTTGTTATTTAAGAATAAAATTGTGGGGCAAATCCGGCCCCTGAGGCTGAACATTGATTTGGAGATGTCGGCTCAAAGGCTTCAAATTGAAATCTGTACGTTTCCTGGTAAGTTGGGAAGTATGAATTCCATCAATCCATGCATTGACATATTGATTTTTCATAAATATGAGTGTTTGAGAAAGGAATATTTATGTGAAAAGGGGGCCGGATTCCCCCCCACCTTACCCTAATATCATACTTGTGACCAACAACAAAAGAACACTGAGATAACATAATATAATAAAATCCAAGTATTATTTGGAGCAGCAAAGAAAAGTCAATTCCTCAGCATCACATCTTCAGTGAATGGACAAAAATAATAATGATAGAACTTACTAAGCTGTAGAACCTTATTTATAACGGAAATATCAGGTAAGAATTTCTGATTCTTTCTAAACCATGTGAAAAACATAGGCTGCGCGGCAGCATACCCTCGGCTATTCAGCAGGCTATTCTGGAGCCGGTGAAATCAATTGACTTACTGGCAATAGATTATGACCCTCAACTACAGTTTTACCAACCCAATCATATTAAGATGGCCTGGGCCAAATTTTTTTTATAATTTTCATATGGCGTTAGCTCATGAACATATATATCAATGCCCTCTTCAGATATATTCTTACTATTTCTAGAAGCAATCAATGTATCAAGCATGTTTGTATAATCATAATGGTCAGCTGGAGGTGCAAGAACGTACAAAGTGGCCCAACTCTCTCAAGCTTCCTCACTCTTTCTGGCTGACGGAAAGTGTTTTTAGATCAATGAAATGTCCGTTTCTCTATTTTATATGTTGTTTTATTTATTTAATTTTGACAAATTCCCAGCCTTAGCATTCAACAGATTCAAGGTACTGAAAAGAGATGTTGCAATGAAATATAAGGGTCACCTCATTGCTATGCCCTCCTCCTGTCCTAATTAGCCTACCAAGTGCATAAATACAGGAGGTAAAGTCCCAATCATCCATCCATCCATGATTCTCTGAATGTATTAGATTACATAATTATACATGATCAAACAGTTAATCAATCAATCAACCAATCAATCAATCAATCAATCAATCAATCAATCAATCAATCTATCTATCTATCTATCTATCTATCTATCTATCTATCTATCTATCTATCTATTTAACAACTAATCAATAGTGCAACATGAAAATCTATTTGCTGGGATAAATTCACAGTGGATCTATCAGTCAAACAATTAATTAATCATTCATTCATTCAATCAGTCGAATCAGTCTTGAAAGCAATCTTCAGTCATTTAAACACCTAATCTAAAACATCTAATCTATCTATCTGGCTATCTATCAATGAATCTATCAATCTATCGATCTATCAATCTATCAATCTATCAATCTATCTATTTATCTATCAATCAATCAATCTATCTATCTCTATCTATCTATCTATCTATCTATCTATCTATCTATCTATCTATCTATCTATCTATCTATCTATCTATCTATCTATCTATCTGTCTATTTATCTGTCTATCTATCTACCTATCCTACCTTTATCATAAATTATGAATAGAATAAAGGCCTGCCTAAAAACAGAAATAATAGATAGGTTGTCTATCTATCCAATCTATCTATTTTAGATATTAAACTTAAAACAATGTGTGGCCTACAGATGCTTTTTAATAAGACTAATATACTACGAAACACCAAAAAGGTTAAATGCTGTCCAAACTTGGCTGTATTAGTAAAAAAAAATAGATGAAATGTGAAAATGCCCCAAAAAAAAGCCTGCATGGGATATAAAAAGTCAGATCTCAACTTCTACTTGGCCTATATTTCTTATTTAAATATAGGAAATTTCATTATAATATTTAAGATAAAAAAACCAAAGGCTATCAATGCAGTTTGAACATATTTCTAAGAAAAAAGGAATTTTGTTAGAAATATAGGGGTGCTATTTAACTGCTTCTGTACTCTCCCCTTTGTTCTTGGGTTTGGTCATAGGGGAGGATTAGTGACATCATGTTACATAATGCCCATTCAACAAAAGCTGCACCCTGTTCCCCAACAAAGTAGTGACACTTTTGTCTTCAAGGTGCTAAAATATGCTTGTGTTGAGTTTTGTCATTAATTAAAATTCAGATTTATCCAACATTAAATATCTTTGGATATAAAATGAAATATTGAAATTCATAGAATTAAGGTTTTGTTGCATGCCAAGTAAATTTATAAATAACCTTGTATTTAGTGGAATCATTTCTGCAATCATTGTTTGATCACATTTAATTTTTATGCAATAATATGATAATGCCGCAGCATAGAAGACGGGACTTGTAACTACTCGATTGGTTGACAATATCCAAGCATTATTTATTTTTTTGGGAATTTTTGTTTTGTGGAATTTTTTTTCTTTTGGAAAAATTTTTTTTTTGGAAATTTTTTTTTTTTTCGGAAAATTGTTTGTTTTTTTTGAAATTTTTTTTTTTTTGGAAATTTTTTTTTTTTTCGGAAATTTTTTTTTTTTTCGGAAAAATTTTTTTTTTCGGAAAAATTTTTTTTTTGGAAAAAATTTTTTTTTTTGGAAAATTTTTTTTTCATACATTTTTTTTTGGGGGGGAATATCAAACAGAAGAAGAAGAAGAAGAAGGTAGTCACGTTGTAGTCACGCGTGAAGAGAAGCAAGTGCCAGGATCATATTATGGGATGTCTGAATCACTTTTTTTGATTGAACCATCTGGAGCACTCCACTCGCCTGATAGCCATAAGGGACGAGACACCTCGCTTCGCTCGGTGAGCCGGTGGCTCTGTCCCGTCTATAATACATCACAACTTTTCAAATCTTTAGTGAAGGAAGTTGAAGGTTTTTAATTCTTTTAAAAAAACTGAATAAACAGCAAAGATAAGTGAATGCTGTGAGGAGAAAAAGGACAATACTGGACCTGAAAAAGAAGCTTTTTATACGCATCTGGGTGACCAATGACCACCAAATTTCCACAGTGTACTGTGTACTTACTTTGTTTAAAGAATATATTTATTTTTTGCTATTTTCTTTTTCACTACCTCTTTTTACTTAAATTTAAGGAAAATATTTATTTTCTTTTTCACCCAAATTTCTTGAATTTCATAACTGTTTCTTTCCGTCGAATTTTTTCTTTCCCCAAAAATTTTTTTACTTACATTTTTGCTACTGACAAAAATCCTTTTGGTCCCAGACCGTCTGACAACAGGTGCTCACTGCCTAGCTATTTGTCAGACCGAATCTCTAACAGAAGCTTGACAATCTTCGCAAAGCCTGCAGCTTTGGACAGATCAATTCATGCTGCGCAATCAGCGCAGCTGCTAACCTCACTTTTATAGGCAGGTTTGAAGAGAGGAGCTCCAACTAAAAAAGATTGTATAGATCTGTTTTTGCCTTCTTAGATTAAAATGGTATAGTTCTTTCAGCAATTACAATTATAATATGCTTTCCCTTTATGCATCAATGTTTTTGAACTGAATCATTTTCAATATTTTGTGGTTCTGCCCCCTGCATTTTCATGAACATATATATAGACCAATATAACAGGGCATGTGCCCTGATGGGCTTTTCTAGTAAATTATATAACAGTATTTAAACAATTCATGAAATAGCGGCAATCCTTGGTCAATCAAATTTTCCTTAAACATGTCTAAATCATATATATATATATAATTTTCTACCATACAAACTACAAAGTAGCACTTCTGTCAAACTTGCTTTCGGATATACAATACATATATCAATAAATCAAATTAATAGACTTTCTCAATAATTAACTGTTACTTCTATCATAATGGCAATAACATTGTTATTTCGTTGAAGAAAATTGTCAACCCAAGATGGCTGGGGGCTTAAAACATTTCACACTAGAACTCACACCGCAAAGCGGAATGAAAGGAAGTAGCGGCCTGGTAGCCCTTCAACTTGGATGGCACTAGATAGATATAGATAGATATGGTAAGTGCAGCCCTCTAAGCCCAGTTCTGGGCACTCACGAGGGTTGATTGATGAGATGGGAGAGAGACCGGAGTCCTCAACATGTTACACAGTTACCCCATGTGAGGGATCTTTTACTTGCCCAGCATAGACACTGATACAAGGGGCCACCAATCTAACGTCTCATCCGAATGACATCCAGCTGGGATTTCGCTCATAAAGGTACACTCAAAATTTTGGCTTCCCCAACCGGGGTTCGAACACATGCAGGCAAAGACCTTCAGCGGAGCAGGCGGGCACCTAAGCCACTTGGCCACACTCCTGCTTATTGCCTTTACACTGTATCTACATTATTGTATGCAGCAAAAACAGAGCCTGGACAAGAAATGGTGCCTTAACCAATAGCCAAATACCACAGATACTGTTAGACAGGTTGTAATGCAAAACAATAAGATGAAATTTGTCATGATTGTAAATAGTAGGATTACTAGGTGTCGCGGTTGTTGGGTTGTTGATATTTGTGTGAAGCTCCATCTTGTTTCAATAAATATTCATTCCTTCTTGTGGCAGCCAACAACATATCATGTTATTAATATCAGACTCAGACAGGTTTATTTTGCCATAGGTTATACAAAATGTTTCAAACAATTTTTAAAATAAATAATACAAGGCATGGATGACCTCTCCAAGATAAGCAAGTTACCGCTGTCGAGAGGCCACCATAGAAAGTATAAGAATATAACGAAATACGAATAATTATAATATATGCATATCAATTAAACCAAAATTAAGTGAGTGAAAAAGCCTTCAGCTAATTACATTTATAATTTGAGATAATCATTAATATTTGTAAAGATAATGAGATGATGAGATAAATAAAATAGTAGTGATAAACATTTTTGTAACAAGGGGCATGGCAAATTGATGATGAACCTGGTGGTGATGGAAGCGGTGACCTGGAATTTAACCTAAATAACTTAATTATCGACTGCAAATATAACAATTGGGAATAAGACATTCAGTAGTGTAGCTTTGTAGAAACCTTTCTTTAACATAGAATATGAAACCTTGAATGCTATGAGTATATATATTTTCTCTTTAATAGTTGAATCCATACAATTAAATATATTAGGAAGACGATAAGTTATCCAGCAACACAAGCTCACATCATGGTGGCAGCAGCTAAAATGGACAAAACAGCAGCACACAGCAACAAACTGCAGCACACAGCAACAAAAGCAAGCCCCAACTGCAAGCAAAACGAAGAAATTTGAGCCAAAATTGCAAAAAGAAGGAACCCAAGTGACTCTCTATTATCAAACGCTGTACAAAAAAAGCACGTGCTCGTACAATTTGTGAGTGTTGAGACTGTGACTATTATCTATATGGATTCAGGATGACTGGGAAATGCCCAGAAATGGACTGGACTGTCCAAAACGTCCCAGAGTCAATCCGATTGTTCAGGCAAAAAACGGAACTGTACTTTGTTGTTAAAAAGAACTCTGCAGAAGAGAAGGTAGCAAACCTCCTGCTTGCCATTGGTGACAAGGGTGTCCAGCACTATAACAGTTTACGGGTACACTGAGTGAAGAGGATGAGAAAGATGTCGGAAAGATTTTCGACACAATTTTGGAGCAAATTGAACCTGCAGAAAACTTTCGTGTGTGCCGCCTGAAATTAAATGGGCTATAGACAGGTGGAGTTGGAAACGATTGACACCTTTGTGAACAGGTGTAGGCTCATGGCCCATAAGTGTGACTTGACAGATGACCTAATTTTCATCGTAAAAGCCAGTCCTACAGACCAAACAAGTCTGTGAGTAAGAATTGCGGTAGAGGCCATGCTTTTGGAAGAGAATTTTGCCCCGTAAGAGATCATGTATGCAACTGTTGCTGTCGCCCAGGGCATTGGGCATCAGTTTCCTTATCTGATCAAGAAAACTATGAGAGAGAACAGCACAACAGAGAACAGCATAGTGGTCGTGACAGAGCAAGGCCATTCCGAAGTTGTAAAATAAATGCAATTGAAAACAGTTATTATTGTGATGAGTGTGCTTTTGATGACATCTGTGAACATTATGATTACGAAGACAGTGCTTTTGAAAGTATGACTTTTAATGGCATTCGCATATTGTCCGTCAATCAACATGATGAAGCGTTTGTTACTTTGAAGACTCAATTTAAACATCTGCAAGGCCGACATAATTTGAACCCGAAGTTGGATACCGGTGCACAAGGGAACACACCACTTTCCAGGACTTTCCGCCATATCATCCCCCATCTGGTTGGTACAGACGGTTCGCCTGCGCAGTCAGTAGTTAATCCAACCCGCCATACTCTGTCCGCCTACAATAACTCTAGAATCAAGTGTGCCGGCACCATTGACATTTATTGCTGTGGCAGTACGTACAGTTTTATGTGGTTGACGTCCCTGGTCCTGCTATCTTAGGCCTTCCAACAAGTGAAATCTGGGCATCATCACACTCCATTGGCTGACAGCGCCATCAACAGCACACAAACAGAGCCAAACAGCAACCATCTGGGGTCGGAAAATTCGATCAACTGTTCCAAGCAACATTGGCGACAGGACTCATAACAGTGTGAAATACAAAATTTGCTGGAACACAAATTATTTTGAAAGTGCATCGCTATCCACTGGTTTTGAAAGTTGAACCGCCAAAAAATATAGGGTAACAAAAAGTTGTCTGAAAACTATTGGAATTTAGTACGGCTGAAGATCGATATAATTGTGAGGTGACATTCAAAATAATACTACAATCAAATATCATGAAAACACTAGGCCTATGAAAAAATGTTGACCTGCTCTTAGAAATTAAAACCTTCTGGCAATTTGTAAATAAACGTGCCAAAATATTTACTGAAAATGCAAGAGGATTCAGAGGAAAATTATTTGCAGGACGTCAAGGAGTTCCGGGAGTTACATGCTTAAATGGAGCCTTCAGAGGAAAATTTATTTCAAGTTCTGAAACCTCTAAATTACATTAATCACATTTTGATGACACCAACCTGGTAATGACACCCCTTCAAGAGAACCAATAGACTCACCTTCTTTGCAGAGCCAAGCATGGACCAGCTAGCATGTGACCATGCATCTTGATCAATGAGAATTCCCATTACATCTACACTGATACTTTTGTGTAAAATGTGGACCATGCAGACCCTGCAGACCATGGCTAAAAGAAACAGTTGTGAAGGTAAAGGACTCTGGAGGGGGTTAAATCATGAGCTATCATGCACACCAATTGCATTCTCCTGTCACAATCTTAAAATAAAAGATGCATCTCTTCAACTTTGTTGTCACCTCCAATTTGCAGTCCCTGTTCTAGCTACACACACCAAACTTTGCATGTGATACCGGACTGACATTGCCTTTGTGTGTGGTTCATAAAATTTCACCCAGAAGCCCTTTGTTTTCTTTAAATCCACTTTGGAATCACCACCTCTACCAAGAATAGCCTCCTTACCTGATCAAATGGGTCAGAAATGTTCTACCCCAGAAAGTTCATGCCAGAGGGCATCACAGTCTAAGTCGGTCTGCTGCTCCAAGACTCAGTGTGTGGGGAAGTTTCTACATTGTTTCTACAGTACAAATTTCTAAAAGTGGCTCGTCATTTAAAATCTAGCCTTAGCTATATATCCATAGCCATTCCAAGCTAAACTAAGCTACACTTATCCATAGCTATCCATAGCTATCCACAATTACTGTTGTTTAAACAAGGGGTAAAGGGATTACAGTGTATACAAAAGAATAGAAATGGATAGCTATGGATAGATATGGATAGGACTAGTAATGAATAGCTATAGACAGCTAAGTTGAGCCACATTTAGAAATTTGTACTGTATGGCATATCTCACTCAGTGGTCTTTTTAGCTCTAAGTTAAGTATGTCATGGATCTCAACATATTTTATGATAATTCTAGCCTCAACAATATAATACTCAGCAATGTCACATCTAAAAAATCTTAAACTGGTGTACATTTAATTCCTTAGCATGAATATTTTTTTGAAATAATGAAAACCCACATTTTAAATCACAGACATCCACAGATTAAGAAAAAAAATACAAAAGAAGGTATGCCAAGTGCTATATTACAAATATATACCATTGACACTGTATTGTGAAAAGTGTTAACTTAACATTTCCAGTGGCACAAATAGGGTAGGCCTACTTTCAACTTCAAATTTACATTACAACTGAAGTCAAAAGCATAGTCTTAAAAATGTCTGAGCATGTTATGCTTTACCTGTATCACACAGTGTATAGCATGACGATGTATTCAATCACTCCCGAGTCTATACTTTCTACTTTATCTATTTACTATATCTGCAAATCTTCTATTGATGGCATCAAATTTATCTAGCATTTCCCATACAGAAAATATTTTAGGATGCTGTCCTGCATGGACTTCTTTTTTTTCAACTTGCTAAGAGAATTCTGCAATTCCCTAAATAAAATATAAACAAATTACCTGATATGATTTCCTTTCACCAACAAAACACTTAGGCTAACGTATTCTAGGAGTATGCCAAAACCATTTTCAGCAAGCACATTAATCCATGGTTCTGTACTATTGCCTTCAGTAGTATACCATGCAATTTAAATATCACTTTGTCACATTTGCCTAAAATCTAAGAACAATTATTCATTTTTTCACCTTTTCCCAAAATTAGATCTGATTATGTGATCGCGATTTATCCAACGGGCATTCTAGTATATTTAAAACTTAAATAAATTCAAAAGTAAAAATTTAGATTAAGAATTTAAGTAAATTTTGGTCATCTGCATGGTTGAAAATTTGGTCAGCATGATAATTTTGGCATGCATTAAGTAAAATTTTCCAAATTATTTGTGGAATTCAGACCTTAAAGATATGTCAAACCTTGCAGTAATTTTTAGGTTGTGATCCAGAAATGAAAGGGCATTTACAGCCAAACACTTTGATATAGAATTAGAGTGGACTGTGGCATTGTGAAAATTTGTTGTCATTTAGTTGGAGGTTGCATTCTGATTGCATTCCCCTGAGAAATAATGGTAACAGACTCCGCAGTACTCAGTTTTGAAAAATGCTGGGAAGCCCTTGGCTCAATTGGTTTTTCAGGTTGGTCATGCCAAATCATAATCAGCACATTAAATTTTATCAACAAATCTTTCAAAATGGTCGATAACCGTACCCTTGTTAATACTATAGACACACATCACATGCTCACAACTTCTTTTGAAAACACTCGTGGTTGAGGCCCATTGCTATACACAATACAACTACCTGTACAAATTCATGGATTTTATGGAACTACTGATGTGTCAGCCCTGACCGTGTTAGATGCTTGGTCAGGGATGACTGCAAGGATCATGAAACACTGCTGGTAGTGTGCAAAACATGGTTAAAACATCTTGTTGAGTCGTCAGAAGTTTGTTTGTCTACTTTTTTTAATGGAGTTGTTTCTGCCTCTTATTTATTAGGTATGAGAGGCCCATATATATACCAGCGAATCCACCCATGACTAGATGGTCATAAAAATAAAGAAATAATCATGTGTTCTTTAGAATATAATACGGTCACTAATCACTTCTGGATAACTGCAAGGTACTTTTATCACTTCTAGATAACTGCAAGGTACTCTTATCACTTCTAGATAACTGCAAGGTACTCTTATCACTTCTAGATAACTGCAATGTACTTTTATCCCGATACTAACACACTGAACCTGTAATTGAGCTGTACAGCTCGTTGGCAAATGTTGAATAAATATGTTTAAACCAAGTAAAGAGTAGAATCATTTGACATTACATGTTAAATATGCAATATTTGTACATTTCTGAATAAACTACATTTCCATCTATTAAACTGAATTTATGGCATTTTTGTTGCTCAATATTGTTTTAGATTGATTGACTTTGGATGCCAGTTAATCTACAACAACACTATAACATCTCAACATTGGTTTTTAAGTGCAAAAAAAGTATTTTAAATGCATATTACACTTTATTATTCACTTTTTAAGTTATATTGTCAAGTTGCAAAAACTTTTCATGCAATATCAAAAGATTCCGCTCCATAGTTAGGAAGATAATCTCAAACGTTATATCTATGGGTTGTCTAAAAATTTACTTGTAGTTATCTATCCCTCTACATAGTAATGAAATGTTTGATTTGCAGCAGCAAAATTTGTGATAAAATGCATAAAAAATAAAACCACTTACAACGAGAAGATGACACAGATTCTGCAAAAATTATACACCAGAATCTTCTCAACATTTAAACTAAACCTCACCAAACCTTTGCCAGCTAAAAACACCTGCTTCACGTATCCCACTTCCCTAAACACTTCATCTGTCCTTCCTCACCACTTCTCTACTTCAGATGCATCCCAACAGCTCATCTGTCTCTCTCTTATTTATCCAAATCCCCCCAAAATCCACTTCGACAACAGAGCTGCATGAGTTTCACCTATCATTTGGCTCATGAATAGATAGCGCTGCAGTTCCTCACACCAGGGGCCACTTCTACTTTCACTAAGCCTATCTGTCACCTTTAGGACATTTCCCACACTACACACAAAAACACAGAATCTCATCCTTGATCTTCCCATCAACAAAGATCATACTAGCGTAATTATTTAAAAATTCTGTTTTGTGATTCTCTCTCACATTGAGTTAGAGGATAACCTCTTGATGTTTAAATTCATCATTTTAAAATTGTTGATTTCTGCCAGATATACTCGCCTACCTTAGTGGTTGCTCACTGACAGTTTCGCATTTAGGGGCAGGGTATTGGGCAAATAAACTTAATCAGTCAAGTTACTGATGTAGCTAGACTTTTTTTTTTACTAATTATCATAGTTTATTTTTGCTAATTTAGTTGCTCTTTTGACTAAGTGAGTTAGTCATTTCACTAATTTAGTTAGTCTATTGACAACTAAATTAATCATGTGACTAATTTTATCAGTGGTGTGACTGATCTATTCAGAATTTTAGATGTTTTGGTGGAGCCAATGAGACACATCCTATTTATAGATCTGACGTTCTCTTATATTGTCAAGTTCATCACCTCCTCAGCAGTTGGCTTCGGCACCTCCATGATCCAGTGGCAATGTCCTGTATCTCTAGATCTCTTCAGCAAGCTTGAAACTGGGTTGAAAATTGACGGTTCAAGCTTAATTGAGTTTCTTTTCTTGATATGCCCCTGCCCACTAAACCTACAAATGTCTGAAACTGTTAGGTTTGATTTGCAGCCAAGGCAACCTGAATTAACTAGGGAGAGTTATTTTACATCATCATCATGTGATATAAGCAGTTGAATATTTAGTGGGCAGGGGCACTGGCCCATACTGCAGATATTTTTGACCAGAATGATTAGTAAAAATGACTGATTAGGCTTGATAAGTAACAATGTCAAAATCTATTAGGCTGGAAGATATTCCAAATTTTGTCAATTGACTGATTTAATTAGTCAGCCAAAAGGTTAGTATTGTGACTAAAGTTTTTGTAAAACTTAATCATAAGGTTGGTAGTCAATTCACTAATTATATTAGTCATATATTGGTCAGATTAGCAATTCCACTGGTCACAAGTTGGTCTTAACTTGGCTGGTCAACTGACAGGTAATATTTGAAGTGGAGTTACAGCACTTCATCTCTTGAACCCAAAGAGACAGTGCAAAGTGGTCACAGACAAAGAAATAATAAATTAAATGATGCCTATATGTATCTGTTCACTGTTCAGGGATCTCCAATCATTGGAAAGTGCCAGGTGGACGACACAAAACAGTGATCCATTTTCAATTACCTCATAAATCTTGGCCAGCATATTAATGACTGCTGATTTTTGTACAGCCAGACGGATAACGTCTTCTAATACCCAGAGATTTAGTCAAAGTTTCTGGAGCTAAGAGACCCCGGCTACCTCTCCACAAACCTGACATAAGCCTACAGCTGCGAGATCCTTTTCTCCAGATAAGTATATGCATTTAACACCAGAAAATCACAGGGTTAAGTGATGCAGATACACTCTAGAAAATAATGTTGTTAAGTGGTGAAGACACACATGTAATTTCTAGATATGGCAACTTGTACTTGGAATCCAGCTGTTGACCGAGTTTCACATGAATGTTACTTTAACTGACTAATTAAGCAAATGATTTATAAATGATTTCCAAATCTGCACAGTCTATGATGTAAAGATGCTCAATGAGGGGCACATATCAGATACCATCACATTATATTAATAATCAAAAACGGGACGCAAATGGGACCTTAATCCTTGATTCTGGTGATCTTTAAGAAGTTTGAGAAGAATGTCATTGTATCACACTTGTTGTGAAAGATTTTCAGCAAGTTCTTACAGATTTCAGTACCGCCCTATGCCCTATGCTATTGAAAATCCAAGATATTTCCTGAAACAGGCCTGGTTGACAAACTTGACGAAGAGCCAAGTTGACTGGTTGGAGCTATGGGCTCTTCTCAGATGACTTCAACTGTAGAAGATCTAAGGAAAAGCTGTTTTGTAATAAATTGTAATTTACAAAACCAGATGATTTTCTGGTGACAAAACACCCCAGATAAACACATTTTTATGGGTTACCAGCTCACGTGGTTATAATGTTTGCAAATAGCTTACAAAAAAGTTTTCCACATGATAACTGAAGGGTAATTTTGCTTGATAATCATCAGGTGCGGATTTCACCAGCATGGCTAAGGCCAGGCTTAAGGTTAAAACTGGTCTTAGGTAATTTGCTTACTTGGAGGTGCTGCCATTTTGTTACTCAAATTGACCGTATGTTTTAGTTTGGAACTACTTTAGTCCAGGTCTAAGACCTAGACCTGGCTTAACTCTGTTGGTGAAAATCGTCCCCAGTTGACTACAAGAAAAACACATTTAAGTGCTAACAAACTCACATGGTTATAATGTTTGCAAATATATAAAAGTTTTCCATGCGGGTAATTTCTCTTGAAAGCCATCAGTTAACTACAAGTTTTGTCAGCTGGTTAGGATCAGGAATATCAGTATGCTGATCCATTCATAAGATGCAGAAGGGGGGGGGGGGTACAGATCTGTAATTATTTTTCCTTGGATACAGAAATTTCAGCTTTGATTATATAAATCCTTGTTTTGGCTAAAAGTGGGAGGGATCAAAATTAATGCTCCAAATCCACCCCCCTCCAACATTTGTCCCCCACCTCCAGAACCATAGGCACTGACGCCACTGCCAACAAATCAAATAAGTCCTTATTGAAGCTGTGATGCGGCCGTGCAATAATTTGTTATATCCTGATACCAATATTTTGGCTGCTCCTGACTTCCTCATCAACTGTTATATTACAAACTTCCAAAGTCCTGGATGATCACTCTGCGCTCGTCACTCTTGGAAGCAGTGTGTAGTCTCTTTGGCAGCAGCAGCAAATAGTGGAATCAGCGTATACTGTAGTCTCTTTGGAAGGAGCAGCAAATTCTGGAAGCAGTGTCCAGTCTCTTTGGCAGCAGCAAATAGTGGAAGCAGTGTCAAGTCTCTTTGGCAGTAACAACAAATAGTGGAAGTAGTGTCAAGTCTCTTCTGTGGCAGTCTCCTTGTAAGCAATATCCACTCTCAGATTTCAAGACATCAAGACTTCATCATGGCGGTGTTAAATGTCTGCATCATTCTGCTGGCAGTGTTCTGCTCTGTGTGGGCAGCAAACGGTGAGTCATTTCTTCTGTTCATGTGAGACACTAAATCAATCCAAATTCAAAATGTTGCAAATGCATACTCATTAGGGTGTCCCAAAAAAAGTGAAAGTCTGAAATTCATTGGGGCTAACCTCTAAATGTGTTCTATAGCCCCTCTCTGACTCCCATGTAAAATTTCAGCTCATTTGAAGGTGTTTTAGATGTTGCTCAAGAGCCCCAAAGATAGATAGGGGTTTAACACTGAATTTTCATGCGAAAATGGCTATTTTAGCCAATAGCTCACAAAGTATCGGTTTCAGTCCACCCAAACACATGGATAGTTGATACAAAGGTGTATAAATCATTCTGCACATTTTGGTACCAATTTTATATTTATAACTTGCTTGGGTATTGAGAAAATCTACATATATGGGAAATACTTATTTACGCGATTTTCTGTGATTTAAAAAAAACTTCGTAGATTGTTTCAATAGTCTGAAACAGATTGTAAGACATTGGTTGATGTTCTTATGTCTCTGTCACACTATGAAACCAATATGTTATTGTCCCATGTTTAAATTCAAAATTAGACTGCAATTAATCTTCATTAAGAAAGGTGCATTGGTTTGACGTCAATTTTTCATGTAAAATAGTATATATTTGCCAATAACACAAGAACGAAGTGAGGTACAGATATGAAATTGGTTCTACAGTGTGCAGAATAATTTATACATTGTTGTATCAACTATCTATGTGTTTGGGTGGAACCTATATAATAATTTATGAGCTATTAGCTAAAATAGCCATTTTCGCATGAAATTTCAATGTTAAACCCCTATCTATCTTTGGGGCTCTTGAGCAACATCTAAAACACCTTCAAATGAGCTGAAATTTTACATGGGAGTCAGAGAGGGGCTATAGAACACAATTAGAGGTTAGCCCCAATGAATTTCAGACTTACACTTTTTTTGGGACACCCTAATACTCATAGAGGATGAATGAAATCTCGTATGATGTTATGGGGTCATTCTATGTCAAATCAAAGGGTGGTACCAGCTAGCCTGACCATCCCAGATTTAAACCTGCAACTCTACTCCTAATCAATAGAAAGTCTCATGAGTTGGCCTAATAAATAGAAAAGTCTCATACGTAAACCTAATCAATAGAGTTGTCCTAGTCAATAAAAAAATCTCATAAGTAGCCTAATCAAAGAAAAGCATCATAAGTAGCCCTAATCAATAGAAAGTCTCATATGTCAGCCTGATCAATAGAAAAGTCTCATAAATTAGCCTCATTAATAGAAAAGTATCATAAGTCAGCCCAATCAATAGAAATGTCTCATATGTGGGCCTAATAAATAGAAAAGTATCATAAGTAATCCTAATCAATAGAAAAGTCTTATAAATTAGCCTCATCAATAGAAAAGTCTCATGAGTTCATCCGACCAATAGAAAAGAGTTCTCCGTGGCCTAATGGTTTAAGGTGCTTGTTTGTGCTACCAGTCTGGCTTTGAGGTCGTGGGTTCGACTCCCACTCCTGGAACTCAATTTGGTCCGAGCCCAAGGGACATTAAATGGAGGCGGGTTGTATCCAGTGTTCTGTGCTGGGGCAACTGAAAGACCCTGGGCATCCCTGAATTAATAGGGTATGTGCCAGACTCCCAGTCTTCTCATCAATCATCATCATACGGCGGTCACCAACACTGGAGAATGCTACGGCATAGGAACCTTGGGCAATGTTCCTCTAGTCTCTGCCCATGGGCGCCGTTCTATGGCTGCCCTGAGCTGTATCATTGTGGAAGGCTCACCACAAATTTCGTGCCTGCATTGCAGTGCATGACTGAGAGTATTTACAATTACAATTACAACAATGTTTCATAAGTGGGTTATAAATAGAAAAGTCTCATTTAAAAGTAAGCCTAATCAATAGAAAAGTCCCAAAAGTTGGCCTAATCAATAGAAACGTCTCATAAGAAAACATAATAGAAAAGTCCCACAAATTGACCTAATCAATAGAAATGTCTCATAAGAAAACATAATCAATAGAAAAGTCCCACAACTTGGCCTAATCAATAGAAATGTCTCATAAGTGGGCCTTATAAATAGAAATGAGCTGACCTGATAAATAGGAAAGTCTCATAATTAAGTCTTATTAATAGAAAAGTCTCACAAGTCAGCCTAATAAATAGAAATGTCTCATAAGAAAGCCTAATCAATAGAAAAGTCTCATAATGGAGCCTCTCTGAGAATGAAGAATAATTTGACAAAGGGTGCATACAAAATTTCAAAGTTCTGTCTTAGCAAAAGTTGGTGTTTAATGGAACTTTAGAAAAATGAGAAGTCATCTAACTGATTGATTGACTGAATGATTAGTTGACTGATTGATTGTATAATTGTTTGATTGATTGTCTGATTGATTGTCTGATTGATTAATGGATTGATCAATGGATTGATTAATTGATTGATTAATTGAAGGATTAATGGATTGATTGACGGAATGATAGATTAACGGATTGGCTGTATTGCTGATAGATTGATTATCTGATTGATAGATTGATAGATGGACTGGTTGATTGACTGGTTGTATGACTGACTGACTGATTGATTGATTGTGTGAACGATTGATTGATTGGTTGAAGGCTTGTATGTTGTTGCTCATTACCAGTACCAGGTTTGACAAAAGACAACTTTACTTGGTTTATGAAAGAATCAATAATACAGAAAAATGAGAAAACATTCATAAAATGTTTTATGACTTATTTTGTGCTTGCTCATTCACAATGCACCAGAAGGCAATGTTGCAGCATTATATATATGTGAGGAGCATCAAACTAAAACACTTAGATTTGCATCTTGATTATTTCGAAGTACAAAGTAAGTGTGGACCATGGCCAAGAGGCATCCCATGACTTAGTTCCATAAAAAGTGAATACAAATTTGTTGCAGAATGTCTGGGAGTGGGATAACATCATTTTGTTGCTATAGCGGCTTTCTGTTGACAATTTTCACTTTGATGAATCATCTGTGTACCATTTGTGAATTAATCATTGCAAAATAGTCTCCATTTTTCTCAAATCACTGTCTATCCTGGTGATTTCATATACTGCAATACAGCTTGTCTTTTCATC